>CM065671.1:5809040-6134040 GCA_033220385.1 Triplophysa yarkandensis | reverse complement strand
CACTGCTGCACAGGATCAGCTCGGCATGCTGCAGTGCATTCTGGGTAGCATGAAGGACACAAAGGTGAGAACAGTTAGATCTCTTGAATTGGTCCGTTATGAATATAGGCTTCTGTTTTAATAGCGTTAATGTTCAGGTGAAGAATGAGGAGGTGGGACGATGGTTAGACTCGGTCGAGGAGCTTCTGTCTCGAGACACCAGCGGCCACTGCAACAAACTACAGGAAGAACTCAACCAGTGCAAGGTCAGAGGTCACTATGATAAATATGACACTTTGAATATCACTCACTAGGAAGATCGTGTGGACTAGATCCAGGGTTGGGTAAACTATATTTAATGTGTCTGCGTCACACTGGAGTTATATGTTTTTAATAATTATAGATGTAATAAGGATTATTTGCATATGGGTTAAATTGTGGTTTAGTAATAGTTTCATGGAAAGGTAAAAATAAATATAATATAGGCAATAAAAAAACTGTTTAAAAATCTGAGAAAATGTAGAAAAGATATTCTAAGTGAAAATATTATTTTGTCAACATTATGCTTTCTTTTAACATTTAACATTATAAAAATGGTTATAAAACTGTATTTTTACACCGTGGATCATTTAAAAACATTCAGAAATAAGGTTTTGATATCAATTTTAGCTAAATATCCGTAGAACATACAGGAAAAAATGTAGAACCACTCCGAATGTTCATTTATTCAGCATTCCAGTCCAGTGTTTGTTAAATTTAAACAAACTGACAGAAGTGACAGTCATCCAACAGCATTGCAGAAGACTGACAGCATAACAAGACACATAAAAACTGTGGTTAAATACAAGTTATCATATAAAAATACATGTTTTATAACTTTTTCTATGTTCTCTGTTGTATTGCTTATGCGAATATAAATTACATTTCATTGCTGTATTTGAGGTTTGCATCATTAAAAGTTCACACAGTACAACAAAAATGATTATTTTCCAAACACACACAAATGAATAGTACATTCAGAAAAAATATAACAAGTGTTGGCAGTGTGTATTTTAGTTAGCTGGGGTGGATTTGCACAGTAGCATGATGGACGTACATGGTATCTGTTTTACATGTGTTTATTTGCAGGAGTTTGTTGGTGAGATGGAGAGTATGGAGTCATCATTGAAACAGATGGGAGAGAATGTGGCAGCTGTGCAGCAGAGTTCAGTGCCCGGACTGACCAGCTGGGGACAGAAAGAACTGGATGAGTGTCAGATGCGCTGGGACTTACTCAGTAAAGAGGTAATGTCTCTACAAATTTGCTGAAATGTCCACTTCTATAAAAACCTGATAGGATTTCTGTGAATTAATAGTCATTTGCGATTCTGTGAATAGTTGTCTCCTTTGCTTCATTTGTATTTAGTCTCAGCAATTTGAGAATCAACATTTAAATGCAAGACGATAAAAGAGAGAAACCTGTGAGCTATTATATATCTTCCGTTCGGCTTGTTTGCAGTTGTTGAGACGTGAGGAGCGTGCAAGTGAAGGTCAAGAAAAGGTCATGAATCTAAAGAAAGATGTGGCGGAGATGCGCGAGTGGATGATTCAAGTGGATGAGGAGTTTCTCATGAGAGACTTTGAGTACAAGAGCCCTGAAGAGCTGGACGAAGCACTTCAGGAGATGAAGGTAACAATAATATCAACATCACTTGAAATGTATAGTGCTGTCTCTACAGTTTTTTACAAACAGAGCGGTAACTATCATTAATTACATACATTTAAACTAACACATGTAATATATTCAGAAGTGGTGAAATGATTTTGTATAAAATTCAATTATTATACACAATACTTCACTTTTAACGGTGTTGTGATTTTTGTGTCTCTTAGAGGGCCAAAGAGGATGTGTTACAGAAGGAAGTACGGGTGAAGATTTTGAAGGACAGCATTAATGTTTTGATCAGTAAGATGCCGCCGGGTGGTCCAGACCTGAGCGCTGAACTCTCTGAAGTCCTCAAGAACTACCAGAAACTGTGTGATCGCTTTAAGAGCAAGTGCCACACGCTCGAGGTACTGATGTAGAAAAACAATGTCTCAAAGCTCGTTCACACAATAGATTATTTCTTTATTTCTGTGAAGTGTTCATAATACGTTACACGCACGCACGCACGCACGCACGCGCGCGCGCGCGCGCACACACACACACACACACACACACACACACACACACCAATAACTCCATTTATGTATAAACATATAATGTTTTATTTTGTATTACTTTTCTATGCAAGATATGGTTATGAATACAAGCATATTGTGCACAGTACACAGATTGTTTGACCAAAAGATATTGATATGATATTGAAACAAAAAGAATTATATTTGAAACTAAATTCAAATATGGTGACATGGCAAAACTTTCCGAAGAAGTAAAAGTAGAAGAGTAAGATAAATGTTATATTTGGGTGAATTATGTCTTTAATCAGAACAGTATAGAAATGGATAATCTAATGAATGTAATGTTGTTTTATTGGTCTTCAGGAGGTTTGGTCATGCTGGATTGAGCTGCTGCAGGATCTTGATGTGGAATCTGGCTGGTTAAACACACTTGAGGAGAAACTTCAGACCACAGAAAATATTCCAGATACCACAGAGTCTGTCAGTGAAGCTCTGGAGGTAAATGTCCATCACACACATTCATATGAGAGTTGAGTAGATGAATCCTAGGGATTAATAAAAATCTCTATAGTTGTGTTTAAATCATTAATATGGTCAGCGTATTTTGTGAAATTGAATCAAAACTCATAAAAGTGCTAAATTCCAATTTTGCAAAAAGACTTTCAAATGTCTGAAACGGTTCTTGTGCAAAAATATATATGTCAACTAGTCTCTCAATTCATCTCAGTTAATGATGTGATGCTTAATCTTAATTTATATATCGTTCCACTTTTCCACACACACTTTTATCTATAAAAACATGTTAGTAGTTGTTGTGTTTTTGATTGACAGCTGAGTAGTATTTTGAAGTATTGTGATCACATCATGTTCTTTTTGCAGTCAGTGGAGTCGGTTCTCCGTCACCCGGGTGATAACAGGACTCAGATACGTGAGCTGGCTCAGACTCTCATCGACGGAGGCATTCTGGATGAACTTATTTCAGAAAAACTAGACAATTTCAATTCCCGCTATGACGAACTTACTAAGCTGGTATGTTATAGTGAGCAGATACACATCTGAAGAGACCCGACTTCATGTGTTTGACGTCTGATGATACTTGACTCTTATATGTGTAGGCTGCCGAGCGTCAGGGGTCTCTGGAGCAGCAGTTGGCCGGTCTGAGAGAGAATGAGGCGGCTTTAAACACATTACAAACATCCCTCGCACATCTGGATCAAACACTAACATCATACCTCACAGATCGCATTGATGCTTTCCAGCTGCCACAAGAAGCCCAGGTAAAACAGCACACACAATGATAACTGTCAACAGTGTTTTTGGAAATCCCTCAAAGAATTTAAAGCTGTCAAGAAAATCCCCAAAATTTAAAGAGTATGGAGTTTGGGTTCCAGGTTGCCATCTCAGTTTGAGTTTATTGAGTTAACAAAAAAGACATAAAACTGACATTTCCCTTAAATGATATCCGACAGCTCAAATCATTATTATTAGGGATGCACCGATATATTGGGTAATAATCTGTGTCGGCCGATAGTTTAAAGTCGGACAATAATGATGGCTAGTATATTGTGTCAATCAAAATAGGACATGAAATGTAAATGAATGAGTTATAAATGAGGTAATATAAACAGGAAACAATCTTTATCAGCAGATACCACTCTGAATAAAAGATGCTGGTGGATACATTTAGTTTCTGTGAATTTCTTATTTTTAAAAAGGTTTATAAAGAAAAAAAATTTAGAATTTTTTTTATGATATTATATGTTCTCAATAACCGATTTCTTTAGTTTTAACCAATTAAGTTTAAGGTCGCTCCTTTAAATTGATTTTTTAAAATTCAACATATGACTTGCAGGTGATTCAGGCTGAGATTGCAGCTCATGAGGCCATGCTAGAGGAGCTGAGGAGGAGGAACGTGGGTAACGTGCCTCCATCTGCCCCAGAGGGCAAATCAGCGCGAGGAGGAACCCAGCTGGACCAGTTACAGGTGAGACAAACTGCTGCCCCTGTAGGATGGAAGGAGATATATTTTTGGCCTTTCAACTTTTACATGTGAAAAATGCCGTAATGCAATTATTGTGTACCTGTCTTACCTAGCGGAAGCTCCGTGAGATTAGTACCAAATTCCAGCTGTTTCAGAAACCGGCAAACTTTGAGCAGAGAATGTTGGACTGCAAAAGGATTCTTGAAAACGCTAAAGCTGAACTTCACGTGCTGGATTTGAGAGACACTCAACCAGAGGAGATCCAAACCCATCTCAATGGCTGTATGGTAAGAGGAAGAGACAATAACTACGTTTATTTATGATAATCTCTCTCACCATCTGGATGTTGTATTTTTGTAAATGTAGAAATTGTATAAGATCCTGAGCGAAGTGAAACTAGAGGTGGAGACGGTGATAAAGACGGGCAGACAGATCGTACAAAAACAGCAGACTGAGAATCCTAAAGGCATGGATGAGCAACTCACCGCTCTTAAACTGCTCTACAATGACCTGGGAGCTCAGGTACACTATCACGCAACACGCTCCTTTTAATCTTGTTTTAAAAAGAAGCAAAAGTAATAAGATGTGTTTTCCTAGGTGACAGAGGGAAAACAGGATTTGGAGAAAGCTCTCTCTCTGTCCCAGCGGTTACAGAAAGACAGCAACGCCATGCAGGTCTGGATAAAGAACACTGAAACTCAGCTGAAAGAGAAACTAAACACGGGGGAGATGCCTGCTGATATCGACACAGAGATCACATGGGCCAATGTGAGTGTGTTTCATCAAGACATGATCGTTGAACGTGTATGTCATATCTTTACATGTGTGTGTGTTTTTAGGGTGTTTTGAAGGAGTCTGAGCGTAAGAAGAACGATGTGACTGTGATTGTGGAGAACAGCGCCGCACTGCAGGCCTTAGTGGAGGGCAGTGAAGCTCAGCTGGAGGAGAAGCTGTTTGAACTGAGAGAGGATTGGGAAAGAGTGCATACGCTCATAGAGGACTGGCTAAGTGCTGTTCTGGTCAGTGTGCTTGGTGTTATTGGCTACTTTGGTTTCACAATGTGTGTTATGGTGTTTTATGCTTATAACCCCAGAAAATAAAACATTATGCATTGTATTGGATTAAAAACACACCTGGAATAGAAGAAGTGGCTTCATTATTTTTAATACAACCACACACAACTTTTTAGTACATTTCCTTCTTAAAATCCAAAAACAAATTCTGTCATTCATGTCCTCTGTGTGTTTTAGAATCACAGACGTGAGGTTGAAATGTTTGATGAGAATTTGGCTCACATCAGCACATGGCTCTATCAGACCGAGATTCGACTGGATGAGATGGAGAAGATGCCCGCTGCAGAGAGAGAGAGGATGATGAAGGTCATAACACACGTTCACAGACATACACTCGTAAATACACACCTCAGGAATGCACACGCACACAAACACACACATTCTCATTGATGCATATGAACACAAAAACACAAAACACAAATACACACCTCACAAATGCACATGTATGCACGCACACGCACGCACGCACGCACGCACGCAAACACTAGCACACACACATGCAAACACATACACAAGCAAACGTGCAGATTATCATTGATGCAGACGTCACGCACACACACACACGCACACAGGCATACACACATACGCGCACAAGCATACACATTATTCAATTTGCAGACGCACAGACAAACACACCTCACAAATGGCTATGCACACCACACACGCATGCACTTACACACACACTTACACAAATACACACATGCACAAGCGAAGGCACACACGTTCTTACAGATGAAAGCGCACACACAAATACACCTCACAAATAGCCACACACATGTGTGCGAGCAAGCACACACGTTTTTATAAATGCAGATGCACACACAAGCACACACTCACAGACATATCTTATAAAACATTTTATCAGTTTGCAGAGAAATCTGTTTTCAAATTCCTTTTATTTGATAGGGTTATGAAATCACTTTATTTTTTGCCAGCTTGTTGATCGTGGTATCACCAACATCAAATACACAACAGAATATACAAAACAAGATTGTTATTAATGGCTTCATAAGTCTTGTGCGTTGTTTAACAGTATTTGGGTGTATGTTATAGGCTGTGTTGTGTGAGCTGGAGGGGATGAGTGTGCGTGTGGACAGCGCTCGTGATCAGGCTGTGATTCTCATGACCAGTCGAGGGTCAGTCTGTAGAGAACTGGTGGAGCCCAAACTGGCCGATCTTAACCGTAACTTCCACAAGGTGGCGCAGCACATCAACTCTTCTCAGGTAGAACAGAAGCATCAGACTTTATTCTTCTGCATCAGTGTGTGTGTGTGTGTGTGTATCAGAGCTAAGTGTGCGTGTTGTGTACAGGTGTCAGCTGTGCTGGAGGTCAGACAGGAGACAGTGAGGACACATCGGGAGGTGTTAGAAGAGACTTCTGCTGCTCTTCTCTCCTCTTCATCAGTACAGCTGTTTGAGGCTGACCTACAAGATGCTCTCAGATCGCTGGAGCAACAAAAACATACACACACACCTGATGATGACATGGTACGCACAAACAAAACCCCCTAATCCCAACCTAATACCTATAGTAAGTTCTTTATATGCAATAACACGGCAACAGGGGCACTGGAAAAATGTGTAACCAACAATTCTTATATTTTTCTGTCAAAATAAAAGGCAAAGTTTAAGATCATGTCAAGTTTCTTGTTAAATGAATTTTCAGACAGCTTTATCAGAATACGTACAGAGAATGGTTAAGGCCAGTGAATCTAAATCTTCTCAGATCAAGAACCAACCTACTCAAGCCATAAAAAACCACAAAACATTACATTCAAAAATTTTGTTTTACATTTTTTTCCTATTGTTAGTTTGTATTTTAACGTTTCTTTTCTTTAAAAAAACTTTTCTACTATTACTTTTTGAACGATCATATGATGAATGATTCACACGAGTAAACTGAGAGTTACTGTGTGTATTTGTTATAGTTGGATGAAGAAAAGGCTAATGTTGAGGAGGTGTTGAGAAGAGGAGAGGAGATGCTTCTATCTGGGTCTGATGATGACCGTAGAGAGGAGATCCGCAGGAAACTCATACTGCTACAGACACGCTACAAGGTTATATTCATGTTTACAACACTTTTGTCGCAAGCTTTGTTTCAGACATGTTCTTCGTCTGTTTAAAGTGATGTTATACTCTTTTCTCATGCTGTGTTTCAATTGTTTGGCTTTATCAGTGTAATTCAGACATAGCATTGAACTTAAAACTCCTTAATCCTCCTTATTATTGATTTTCTGACATTACAACAACAAATCCTTTTTAAATATGACCTTGAATTGTAAAAAGGCAGTTTAAATATGTGTTCCTGTTCCTCGATTGGCATAGCCTTGTGTTAGCTGTGCAGAGGTCATGGGTTTGATCCCGAGCGCTCACACTAATACAAATCTTTCGTTTTAATGCATTTCAAGTCGCTTTGAAAAAAAGAAGCTGCTTTATTCACATAGTCCATTTGTTTATGTGAGAAGAAGAATAATATGTATGTAGATTTAAGAGGTGTGTCTCTCTCTATATCTCTCTTTAGGCATTGCATATCTCCAGAACACATCCAGTTGTTGAATGTACGATGGAGTCGTCATCTTCAAAGAGATCAGAATCATCTCCCTCTCTTCCGGATAAGAGGAACACGGCTCTTTCTCCATCCGACTATCTGTTAGACGTTAATAAAGTTCTGTTGTCCATGGCTGACATCGAGCTGCTGCTGAACTCCTCAGAACTGAGCGGAGGACTCTTTGAAGATTTCTCCAGTCAGGAGGACATGCTCAGGGTTAGACAGAAAACATCTACACAACTGATATCAGTACACCACCCCATCATACAGTCAATATACATTACCCATCAAAAACTCTTGAAATTAAAGACATTTTCCAACAGAAAATTTTTTATTTATTTTATCCAAGATACAATTGTTCCGATATTAAACAAAATGTAAATATAACTTGATTTAGGCAGATTGATTAGTAAAACTAACTATGAGCAATATTTTTAAGTTCATGAAATTGTACTTTGAGCCTCAATATTTAGTACCATATTTAGTTTCCCCATTCCTATAAACAGAGCTTTCTACTTCCCCGTTTTTTTATTGATATGTTATGTTCCTGTTTTTGTTTATATTGTCTCACAATGAATACAAACAGCAAATCTTAAATCAAAAATGTATATTGCAATGATTCTTTTTGAGCACAGTTATATTTAACATTATTAGAGAAAAACACACAATAATGTTTACATTACTGAACCAATTTCCAGTTTATGTCAACCATGTGTTTTTGCACATCCGTATCTCAGAAAAAACCTTACATTAAATTGGTCAATAGAGACTTATTTTCTGATCACAAAAATGTGAATCTGTTTTTATGGAAAAAATATCTCTACTTCGCTGTGCACTTTTGTGTTTATGTTTACATCGACGTGACTAATGTAATATTTGTCAATGTCTCTGATCATGAGAATTAGTTGTGATCTTATTCAGCCAGGAGAATGTTTATCATCCATCCTATTAACTTGTGTCTTTGTTTGTAGAGTATAAAGGAGAATCTGGAGCGGTTGGGTGAACAGGTTGAGATGATTCATGAACGTCAGCCCGATGTGATTGCAGAAGCTTCCAGACAAGAAATGACACTGATATCAGATTCCCTGACACAACTGAACTCAGAGTGGGACAGAGTCAACCGCATGTTCAGTCAGAGAAAAGGGTGAGTGGCACCCGTCATTGTTTATCAGATTTGTTTACGACAATATCGTTTATGATGTGTGTCTCCAGGAGTTTCGATCAAGCCATGGAGGAGTGGCGGCAGTTTCACTGTGACATGAATGATCTTTCCCAGTGGCTGAGTGACACCGAACGAGTCCTCGCCGACGGATTCGGACCGGATGGAGAACTGGATGTACAGCGTGCTCATGCACAGCAACAGGTCAGGCGGGGTCAGAGGTCACAGAGAGAAAACCTTCTGACATACAGTACTTGTCTGTTTATTTACACATAACTTGTGTGCATAAAAATGATTGAAACATCAATTCTCCTTTAATATCACCTTTAATAGAGTTGAGAGACTTCATCCGACAGGTGATCGTTTGTTGGGCACAAAACCAAACAACCCATTATTTCTAACATTCGAAGAATATGCATCCATGCAGAAATTCAGTTGTTATCATAATTATCTCACTTTGTTTGAAAAGACAAAGATGCTTTTTAACTTCAGACTGAAAAGATGAATGCGTTTGTAGTTAGATGGAGCTGAAAGCTTTCCAGAGGTGTGTGTTTGTGTTTAATTGCCTTTAGATGTTAAAGCTGTGTGTGTGTAGTGTCTGAACGAGGGGGAGATGAATGTGAAATTGTTCTCAAATACAAATTAAGGTCGAACTCATTTGCTGGATTCATTTGCATGTGAAGAGATGTGTGGACTCTCTGACTCTCAGTTTAGTGTGTTAGACACACTCACAGGTCAACTGGGAATTAACCTTCTCTCTCTCTCTCTTTCTGTGTGTGTGTGTGTGTGTGTGTGTGTGTGTGTGTGTGTGTGTGTGTGTGTGTGTGTGTGTGTGTGTGTGTGTGTGTGTGTGTGTGTGTGTGTGTGTGTGTGTGTGTGTGTGTGTGTGTGTGTGTGTGTGTGTGTGTGTGTGTGTGTGTGTGTGTGTAGGATCTGGAGGAGGGTTTGGCATCCCATCAGTCTGTTGTGGCGATGTTAAGTCGCTCAGGACAGCACATCATTGGCCAGTTGTCGTCACCTGACAGCGTGTTACTTCAGGAAAAGCTGGAGACTTTAAGACACCGCTGGATCAACGTTCAAAGACAAGTTTTTGACCGTCAGCGCAGGTCACCGTTACAACAATCACACTCATCGCAACACTTTAACTTACAAATCCATGTTTTTTCTATGTTGTACTCACAACAAATATGCTATGTACTTTAGTGTTCACAGTATTTATCTGTAGTTCACTGTAGTTTTTCTAGTAAATGCATGCTATATTTCTTGTAGTAAAGTAGTAAACTGTAGTTAACACCATATTATACAGTACCTGTATCTGTTCAGTTTTACATTGACATTGACGTTAAAACATGGAATGGGAATTTAGCCTTACATGTTTTGTTCCTGTAAATTATTTTCAGTGTTTCAGTTTTTGGACACTGCAGAATTCAAATTACATGGATATCTTTAATAATTAATGACATGTGTAAGATTTAACATAATGAAATGAAAATAAACATGGTGTGTTGCTGAACCAGTGTTTACATCCTGGGAAGTGGACTATAGGTGACCCTACCACGACCCTGCCACATTCAGACTAAATGGTTATAGACATAACCAAATTTAAACCATATATAAACTTTAAGGGAGTGTTTTATGTTTACTGGGAAAATTAATGACACAGGATTCTTTAGTGCTGTTGTTGTGCTTGTGCAGGTTGACGTTTGAAGATCCGGCTGTGCTGGAGATAATTCAGAGGACCGCCGGTCTGGCTCAGTGGCTGGAACAGACGGAGGTTGCCGTGGCGACATTGCCCGTGTCCGCCACTGACAAGAGCATGAAAGAGCTCAAGGTTCGACATACACCAGTATTTAGATAGTAATTTATGTTGTTAGATCAGTATTTATTATGGTGTATAGGGTGACATCATTACAGTTATGCAAAATAAAACTGATTAACATATAAAGTGGATAAAACAAATCAGAAACAACGGTAATAAAATTATTCATTTGTAAGGTTTTAGGGATTTTGGAGCAAGGCTGTAAATAAACCATTTTTGATTAAATCAGTAGTTTTAAACAAACAGACAAAAATAAATGAGTTTTCAACCGTGATATAAAGTGAGAGAGACATTATATGTTGACAACTAACGAGTTAAAAAGCATAGCTTGTTTCTTGACAATTATCTTTATGTAAAAACAACAACATTTGATCTACTGAAACTTCATTATATAAAAGAAAACTATTGGTAGGACTGCTGCTTTTGCTCCTTTCAAATACTCTTTACGTGTCTGTGTGTCTCAGGCCCTGACGGAGGAGATGGATGTACAGAATGAGACATTATCCTGGCTGAATAAGAGCGGCTCTCCCATCCTTTCTAACTCCAGTCTGACTTCTGAGGACAGAGACACTCATATCAATAATCTACGTCAGATAAACATCAGCTGGAGTCAAGTATGCCCGTCTGTCTGCCTCTGTCTGTCTGTGTGATACAATGTCATAATGGCAAATGAGATGCACTCATCAATTAATGTCTTCATTTTCAATGAATGCTGAAAATCTCCTTTTAAACATTTAAGTAGAAAGATTGCTTTGTCTTTTTTTAAGAGAATCTCGATCATGATAACATGTGTCATCGTGTGTTTAAAGGTGAGCCGGGAATTGCTGGATAAGGTTCGGGAGGTGGAGGGCCGTCTGCAGGCGCACACACAGGCCCATGACGAGAGCAGACAGATGTCATACGGCCATTTCCAGGAGCGCATGAGCAGACTGAGTGACTGGGTTTACATAACCAACCAGTCCCTGAATGACATCACGACCACTGAGAGACAGGTCCGGCTTTCAGTGACCATTGCTTAGCTTTGTGTTTAAAAGGAGAACTTTTGAAGAATGTCCTTGCTGTTGTTTCATATAATGAAAGTAAATCTTTATTGTTAAGCTTTAAACATGATCAGTGTTTTCTATGTTTGTGTGTAGGTTCTGGAAAGGTCCATGAGGGATCAGAAGAGAGAGCTGGAGGAGCTGTTGTCTTATTCGATTGAGCTCCAGAGGAAGCTGATGCTTTCACCACAGGAAAAGGTTACAGTTGTTCCAAAACTTTATACATTAGTATAATCCGTTCTGATGCTCTGTTTTTATGAAGTGCATCACAATATTAAAAAGGTAATTTCAGAGTATGTCTTAGTTAGCATATTGTTTTCAGGCCAAAAAAGTCTTTCAAGTGCACACACAGCTAAAATGCAGTTTTTTAGGGTAAAATTGAACAGCTGGCTTCAGATTGGAAAGCTCTGGACATCAGATTAAAGGAGACGACATCGCAACCTCTGTCGCCGTGGACACAACAGGTCACCCAGCAACATTTCACAGGTGTGCACTGTAAAACAGATGCTTAAAGTCATACACACTTCCCCATAGTGCTTGTCTGGAGATGGGAAACATGTGTGTGTTTTTCTCCCAGCAAACATGCCGTCTGCAGTACACATGGTCAGTCTGATGAGCGAGCAGCGGCATGACAGTACAGAGCTGGTGGGTCCGACTGATCTTAACCAGACTGCAACAGAGCTGGCAGACTGGCTTATGCTCATCCACCAGATGCTCAAATCCAACATCGTCACGGTGGGAGACAAAGATGAGATCCACACCACCATCGGCCGCCTGAAGGTCAGCAGAGATGTTCAAAGTGTTTGTGCCGTTGGGTGGCTAATGTTACTAGATTAACAAAATACTGTGAGTCTGACAAATTTGCTAAACTGCATTCAGTTCTGAGAATGGTTTGAGGGCTTTGGAGAGATTTCAAGAAGATAAAATAGTCATTAACAAAAACAAGAGTCCATTAACTCGAGTGATGAATAGAGATTGAAATGTGCCGCAATGATCTCTGTGTTTGAAATAATTCAGGGATGAATGCGAATACTAACTCGGAATGTTAAGTTATATTTGACCTGTTTATATAATGTTTTTGTTATTTGTGTGCAGGTGACTAAAGGTGATCTTGAGCAGAGACATCCTCAGCTTGAGGACATCATCACTCTGGCTCAGAACATCAAGAACAAAACCTCCAACCTTGATGTGCGAACCTCTATTTCAGAGAAATGTAAGCAGGTTCTTTATCAACTTTGTTAGTCTTGAGACCGAAAAAAATAATACTATTTACACACCAACAAATATTTTATCAGTACACAACCCCTAAAATAACGAAGATCCACCTAGTAGTTTTCTTTAAATGTACTGTAAAATAATTTGCACCTCTCATATCAAGCCGTTGTCAAATGCTGGTCGATGGAGCGTCCCACAGACAGAGGTCACACCTGCGATAGTTGAGAGACAGTATTTGTTGCATAGACCCGCCTCCAGTGGGGAGTAAACTGTCAGTCATTGTTGCAACAGCGAACACAGCAGTGATCATTCGCTACTGACATTTGAGATGCTTTTTGGTCCACCTCCAGTCATTTCGATTCATTCTTGCGGCTTCTGCTCTCCTAACTATACTTTCTGCAGAATCTTACAGAATCCTGTGTAATGACCACAGACCCTTAACTCCGAATCTGTGGTGGCATCATTACATTTCCATAATGTAGTGAGCGACATGTAACAGCCGTGGTCCACGCAAATAAGCTTTTGTGGCCATGATTTTAGGGTTTTTTGTAAGTTTAAGTTTTGGCCAACTATTCCATTTTCTTTGATATCAGGATATAATTATATATGTACATACACATGTCCATTGAAAACGCATTCTGGGGGCCAATTGCTGTATTTAAGTCAATTCAGTGATGCCACCATAGATTCGATCAGTTCTTAAGATCGGCCAAGTTAAAGGAGTACCGATCGAGTCTTAGAATGTGATTATCGGCCAATCGATAAGAGCATCCCTACAAAATATGATTCCTACCGTGACCTAAGGTTTTCTTGATTTCAATCACATGGAAGTTAGCAGTTCTAGTCTAAAAAGCCTCTGCTTAAGTTCAACAAGGCGAGCTATTCCTCATCAATGTAAATTGACAATGTAAATATTTTACGAGGTGAGAATTTTTATCTAAGTATATCACAAACTTTTCAATAGGGCACTAGTGCATTATATTAACTTGTGGAAAATGGCCATGTGGTTCACACACAAAAAAATGCATCATCTCATTTAAAACCTCTATGACATTTTCTTTTAATAAACATAAAATAATATATTTTGAAAAATGTTGGATAAAGAAAATGTTGATGCATTGGTTTTGTGTCTATCCATTAGAAGTCAGTGGGTGCCACTGGTTTTTAATACCAGCATTCTTTGAAATATCTTCTTTTGTCTTTATCAATGTCCTATGAAACATACACATGGTTTTATTCACGATCTTGTTTGAAAAATGGGCTGGATCTTTATCTTTATTTTAATGATTATCTTCGTAACATTGATCAACTTTTTATTTGTCATATCTGATATATGATAAAGAGTCTGATTAAGAATAATGTATCAGATAGTTTGTGAATGGTCATTTTGTATGGGTAGAGGAGCAGTTTTAATGAATGATGGTGTGGAGAGCATCTGTTCTGAGAGACTGTGACATTCATTCATCTTTTCCTGCCCTGTGTCCAGTGGAAAAAGTCCGCAGCCAATGGGACAGCACACAGAACGGCGTGGAGGCACGGCTTCAGGAGCTCGATCGCATGATCGGCCACAGCGACCAATGGGAGGAGCTAAGACGGAATATGAAGGCTCTGATTGGTCAAAGTGAGACGCTTTTACATAACTTGCAGCAGCTAAGCAGAGAGCCACTCACCAAACAGATCAGCGACAACAAGGTATGAGTTTGACACTTCACCTTTAACCTGTGAATTATCTAGGATCACTAATGGCATATTCTGTCTCAAAATGAAAATTCTGTCTTGAGCTACTCATCTTCAAGTTGTTATTAACCTGCATACTTTTCTTTGTTCGGTTGAAAGATATTTCAAAGAATGTTAAAGGTAATGGTCCTCCAGAAAAGGTTTTTCTACATTCTTCAAAATATCTTAATTTGTGTTCAGAAATAAACAATACTTTTTCTGCTATGGTCCTCAATAGTGCCCCAAAGTTTACAGCTTCTAATATTCTTATACATTTTTAACCGAATAACGATATGTATACAGGTTTGGAAAAACTTTAAGATGAGTAATTCATGTCAGAATTTATAAAAGAAAATATTTTTGGTTTGACAATTACTTTAGGTCTGGTTTATTCTCGTAAACATGTCTCACCTGACTGCTATAATGGATTTTGAGATGAGGGTTTGAAGATTTTATCACTTCATACATAATCAAACTTTATTACATTTTTAAAAAGCACAAAAAAGGGTGAATAGCCATTGCTATACATTAATTTTATTTGAGTTAATATCATTATAATATTTTAAATAATTGTTATAGTTGTAATATACTTTATTTAGCTATTTATAAGAATTTATAAGAATTTTAAACTTGTTTTAATTTATTTACATTAAACAATCTTGGCAACAAATGCACTATTTTAACATACCTGTGGGTGGCACAGTCATACCTTCATTTACTATCTGCTGTTCCATATATCTGTTGTACAGTGATATCAGCTCTTGTAAATGTGTTGTATTCATTTATATTGATTGAATTGAGGATTTCACTTAAGTGTTACACTCATATGTTTGCAGCAGACACATTTAAATAAAATGACTTGTACCTGATGTGACTCCATGTGCATTCTCATTATTGACCTTTTGTTGTGCTCTTTTAGATTGGGGATGCATTTATCGATCTGTTTCTTGTTCTTCAGGCGTTTCTGCAGGAGATTGGCCGAGGACAAGAGAGCGTGACTTCCTTCAATGAGTTGTCTCAACAGTTGCTGCAGGAATATGCCTCAGATGACACGCGCAAGATTAAAGAAGTCATGGACAAACTCAACAATTCGTGGAACAGCATCAATAACAGGTTTATGTGCATACACGCTCATGGTCAATGTATGCTCTCGCATAAATTCAACACGTATATAGAAAACAAGTTATCATGGTCACATATATGCCCACTTAAGGTAGTGACTGGTAAATCCACTGATTTGATTGAATCCTTGAAACATTTGATAACTTATAATTTTAGGTGCATTAATATGCAAAACTGTAATTCGTGTTTTTATGATTATATATATAGGTAATATATATATATATATATATATATATATATATATATATATAATGACTGTATTAGCCATTATTTATAAATTAAATCTAATTATTAATTATTTATTACATTTAATATAAGTAGTATCTTTACGTTAATAACAATCAATTTGTTTATCACAATATATCTTTTCATTTATATTTCAAATAATTCAAACAAAGATTTTGTATGAGGTGGCATTTTTATGCAATTTGTATGATGAAATCCCACAAAATCATACTTATTAGAACAAAAAGATGGAATAAAGCACAACCTTTAACCTAACCTCCAAAAGATACGAATCAAGTTTTAAATAATTCAGATTGCCTTCCTGTTGGACCAAATTTCACTTATTTAACTGTTCACTTTGCATGGGTCCCGAATAGAGCAAATCATATGTCAATGAATCATATACACCCCATCCATCCGGCCCAAACATCATGCTGTCTTCGGTGACTTTCGGCATGTCATCACCAAAGATAAATGATTCCCTCCTGCCTTGACACCATAACATAACATTTAGCATCAGCAGCTGTCAGACAGACCGTGCCAAAGTTATTTTCTAACACAGAGATGGAATAAAAACTGCACATGAAGTATCAATGTTTGAAAATGGATCTGAACTGAAAGTGTTGTTTCTAACTCTGTGCTTTTCTGTTTGTGGTTATCAGGACATCAGACAGACAAGCGGCTTTGGATTCAGACCTTAAGACTCTACAGGCGTCTCTTCGAGAGTTGGAGTCTTTTCTTAAATGGCTTCAGGAGGCAGAGACCACCGTTAATGTGTTGTCTGATGCCGCCCAGAGGGAGGGGCTTTCTCAGGACTCTGCCCACATCAAGGAGCTAAAAAGTCAACTTACGGTAAGAGCTCATGTAGCCGAGGTTTTTATTATTTTTGTTTAATTGTTTTTTTATTATGATTTACAGAGAAATTAATTTAAAAAAAAAAATCGTAAAAAAATTCAAATTCATTAGGAATCTTTAGAGACTTGTATTTTGATTTACATTCCATCCAGAAATGTTAAGTACATATTTTAACAAAAAATAATTAGGTCTATTGTAAAACAAAGCACATTTTCTTCATGCATATTTAGTTTACTTGCTTTTTAACTCAAGGGAGAATTAAGCCAAAAATTAAAAGCTGTCCTCATTTACTCACCTTTGAGTTGGTAGAAATCTGTATTCATTTTTGTTCTGATAAACACGGAGAAAGATATAAGAAAACTGCTAGTTCTTCAATCCCATGGACTACCATAGCGGGGGAAAAAACCTTGTCTTATTTTGTTAAACACAACATAAGATATTTTGAAGAATGTAGGACGGCAAAAAGTTTTGGGGAACTTTTGACTACCTTTTGTGCTTATACTACTATGGAAGTCAATGGGCTCCAAGAACTGTTTGTTTAAAATCATTCTTCCAAATATCTTCCTCTGTGTTTACCCATACAATTACATGTATGCAGATTGGGAATACCTAGAGGGTAATTTAAAACAGAATTTTCAGTTTTTAGTAAACAATTACTTTAAAGATTTTGCAGAATTACGATTTATAACTTGCACACCTGATCCCAAGGTGTTCTGTGATGTCAGCGAATCAGACAGAAGCTTGTCACTTCAGCTATCACTAGTTATTTTTGTGTAAAGAATAGCGTTTTGTCTGAAGGCGTTGCCGTCTGGTGCTGATAGTAATCTGGGACATGTGAGTGTGAAGGAGACTCAATTATCTCACAGTCATTTCTCATTAGTTTCTCTGTCAGCTACAGAACAGCATACATGTAATCAAGGTGTAGATCAGCTCAGTTAAGAGCGTCTCTTTTCTTCTTTTCCTCTGAGATGTTCATCTCTTGGCAGAGACCCGGTTTGTCCTGTGAGATTTATACATCACAGTTGAATCTTTTTTTATGTGCTGTCCCCTCTCATCACGCCTCACCTGAGTCTATCTCTCCGACTGTCTGCTGTTACAATCATCTTGGACACATTTGCATCTCAATGACTAATTGAAACTACGGGAGAATTTCAATCCTTCTATAATGTAGCTAAATTTCATTGTAATTTAAAGAGCTCATACGTGTATGAGCCTAAAATAAACATAACATTATCATATATGAATACTAATAGGGTTTTAGACTCCTTGTTCCTCTTGTAACCTTGTTTTCATCTCTCGTCTATTTAACATAGAAAAAAGCTGAATTAGATTGTGATTATGATGTAATCGTTGAAGCATAATTAATGTTCCATGAAACCCAAAAACAAAATGTTAACTGCGATTTTCAAATATACAATGTTATCATCTGTAGTGGCCTTTACTCCCTTACCTAAAAACCAATCAAAGTCTTTACTAATCAATTTTAATCTTAAATTGCTTCCAAGCATTCATCCACCATCATTGATGTTTACAATAAAAGGCTTTGAGTTTGTTTTTAAACTAAATACAATTACACAAAAAATCAAATGTTATTTTTTTGAAACTCTAGTCCAGTAGGGCTATCTCATTCTGACATACTGATAACACAACTACTTTTCATAAGTGATTGAGCTTTGGTATCCCCCCACCTTCCCCAGCTCCACCTGTATATGTATGCTACAATGTGATTCCTATATTCAACGGTACATTGGGGCTATTGAAATATGTGATGTATGCAGCAAGAGTATTCTTACATGCTCACAGCAGAATGTCGTGGATATATTTGACAGTAGCAAGTCTCAGTACTTGCTCTGCCGCAGCAGCGTAGCAGATATATTTGGCCAAGACCAAACACATTATTATTGTTTTGTAAACTACCATGCAATTCCCTGCGAGACCTTTCAAGACCAAACTTTTTTTAATGCTTTACATAAGACTGTACTGTTGAATCTTAATGACAACGGAATGACCTAAGGATTTTAAATCCAACTATTTGTTCATTGGATTTTAAATCCCTTGTTTGGTAACAACTCCTCAAAGACCATCAGCAGAAAATATCCCTTTTACACAGTTTAATTTTTATTTTTACACATCGAGATATGCATGTTTTATTTAACAGAAACAATACTACATTTAAATGTCTTATTTGCTGTGAACGGTTATGAACATTCCTTTCCCGCTGTTATCAAGGTAACATTCCAGTTGAAAACGAAGTGTTTTTATGTGTACGCCATAGTGGTTACTTCAAGAGATGTTTAAAGAGATTTCCTTGTGAGGATAAATTATAAACTCAGTTATTCACTTATGTGATATCCCCTAATTGGACAGATTTTTATTCAAATTTTGAGATTGTTTCTATCTTTGGTTCATCAGTCTTAGTTTAAGTTTTTAGATTTTTCTAAGTTTGATTTTCATATTTCTTTCTTTTTAGCAAATCCAGCTATGTCACTTTGTCAGCGTTCATGTAACACAAGGCCTGTTCAATTTTCCTGATTTATTTACAAGCAATGTGTTTGTAATGTCACCGTCATTGATGATGACTGACATGTTATGATCTCGGCAGATGTCTGCGTTTTGTTCTCTGTCAGCAACAATGAAATGAAAGAAAGGGAATTATTAATGTATTTATAATGTCACAATAACCCTTTGCTTCCATCAAGAATCTCTTGCCTATTACATCACAACACCATTCTAGCCCTTTGACATAAAAATTCTAGTGTACAAGAAATAAATTGTGCTTGTCATTTCTGAGTTCTGTCCTAAAGTCATCAACATAAAGATTTCTTTAATCACATTGGTATAGTTTCGATGTGAATAAGTTGAGTATTATACACCAATGTATTGAATTTGTCCCTATACGTTCAAATATCTCATCTCTTGTTTCCGCTTCACGATTTAATGACGATAAAAGATACAAAGAAAGCAAAAAATAAAACCAAAACCATTTTCGTACCCTTAAACAACCTTGAAGCAAGTGGATTTTATTAACTTGATTAACTTTGATTAATTTGATTAACTTTTAAAATGTTTGTTTACGGATTAAACTTTGCCAATCTTTGTTGTTGAGATCAAATTAAATATGTGTGTGAAAATTATTGAAAAACTTAACGAATAATTTAAATGTTGATTTAGAAATAAACCGAGTAATGCAGAAAAATTATAATTATAAACAAAATTAAGAAAAAATGTATCAATCAAATATAGCAATATTAATAACAAACACAGGAATAATAAAAACTTAATATGTACCAACAATATACACCAAAACTATACATCTAAAAAGAAATGCTAATTTAAAATGTTATTCAAACTATTTTACAATAATCCTTTAAGGAAAACTATAATCTCTATTTTATGTGGTTTGCTGTAATCCGATGTTTTATCTGGCTGAACATTTTATTTCATGTGGAAAAATTAGGCCAGGATATAAAGGATTATAAACAGTGGCATGCCAGGGTTTATGATGTCATCGATAGAGAATTTGATGACATTCTCATTAAAACATTTTTGTCTGTAGTAATAACTTGCGTTAAAAATATATATTCACAAGTATTTATTTGGCACACCATTTTTTTGAGTTTCATCTGTTTGACCTGACCTTTGCTCTGCAAACTCAATGATGTACCAGTTGATCTACAGGAGCACCAGAAGATTCATGTGTTATTGTATTGAATTGTATATGTTTGTAATAACGCATCATCAGAAAGAAACCACTGAGATTTCCACCTCGTGTCTCGGATGCGTCTCACTGCTCCATTTCTGTCTGTCTCTCAGGAGATGTGCTCTCTTTCAGTAAGTGTGTCACCCTCATTCATTCCCTTTATGAATTCTTTTCTCTCTCTCTCTCCTGTCGTCTTGCTTTAGGTGCTCCACCGGAGTTCCTCTCGTCCGTTCCGTCACTCCTTCCCCTTTTTCTCTTCCCCTCCCTCATTCATTGTACAGTTTTGCGTGAAACCTCTCTCGGTGACTCTTGTTTACCGGCGGTGAGGAGAGCGCTCATTACCGCGGCGCTTCAGTCTGGTCTGTGTGTGTGTGGGACATGTTTGTCAGGGCTCGACGCATTTCTCCGGGCTGCTGGTGGGGGATATGTGAGCGTGTGTGAGCGTGTGGAGGAGAGGATGCGCGCTCTCAGACGCTGGCAGTCGTGTGCAGGCAGAGTTAAGATGATGGCTGTAGTTCGGACGTCTCTGCAGAAAGTGGTGGTCTTCTTACACCGGCTCCAGAGAATGGCCATATCATCACCACGATACCAGAAACTGTGCAAGGTCAGTCCTGTCCGCGCACCCGGCGTTGAGATTTCGTCTGTTCTGTGTTTGGTGGACTTTATGGTAGTTTAGTTTGTGAGGATGAAGTTCAGGTTGATGGGCAGTCCAAACTGTGATTTGTTTGTCATTGTTTGTTTTGCAAGCATTGTTTGTTTCGTAATTTCAAGGATGTTCTGTTCAAGCTTATTTTTATTAACGTTTTCTTAAGATGTTGTGCCAACCAGAAAACTCAAATCACATGTCAGTAGGATTGTAAAGAAACGCAATTGTATTAATTTGTATATCAACACAGTTTTTTAAATAAAATGTGAAAGTTGATGTCCTTAAAATGTTTCATAGATGTTGTTGTGATGTTTTTATTAGACTCACTTTAGTTATGTCAGATATGAGTGATGATGTTGTTACCTGTCATGAGTATGCCACCCCTTGAACGTGTGTGTGTGTGTGTGTGTGTGTGTGTGTGTGTGTGTGTGTGTGTGTGTGTGTGTGTGTGTGTGTGTGTGTGTGTGTTCGTGTGTGTGTGTGTTCGTGTGTGTGTGTGTGTGTGTGTGTTCGTGTGTGTGTGTTGGATATTAGTCAAAGCAACAGCTGTTTCCATATTCAGTATTAAGCTGAAATTCTCAGACGATTACAACCACACACTTTTCTCAGTCACGAACCACAGAGAGATAGCTTCTATATAGCTAACAATATCAAACTCGTGTGTGTGTGTGTGTGTGTGTGTGTGTGTGTGTGTGTGTGTGTGTGTGTGTGTGTGTGTGTGTGTGTGTGTGTGTGTGTGTTCAGTGTGTGTGTGTTCAGTGTGTGTGTGTTCAGTGTGTGTGTGTTCAGTGTGTGTGTTTATTAAGGAAACGCTAGCACGTGTCAGTGTGTTTTCAAGCAACAGAGGTTATTCTAAGATAAGTTTTCACATCTGTAATCTTATGGATCATACCAACAAACTTTCTCTGTTTGAATGCAATTATAATGTCAGTCAAGATTTCTTCCACCAAGCACAAGCATTCTCCATCACTGGCTGTTTACTCATACATGTGAACATGTACAAGCAAAGGTCAAACTGATATTTATCAGGACAGGTCAAAGCCCTGAATATTGAAGAACTGTCGATGCGTTTAAAGTGTTGGTCGTATGGTAATGAGGTCATGGATGTAATGAGGATTTCTAAAGAGGCTTTTGTTGTGATGCTAAAGTGATAAAACAAGAGTTAAAGGTGCTGTGCTGACAGGTCGAGTGTGAAGCCAATAGGGCTTGTTTGGGGTCTCTGGGTTCTTAATAGGATTATTTGAGTTTCGCTAGTCTGAAAAGAACATTAGAGTCGAATCAAGCTGTTCAATACTGTATAACTAAAGTAACTCGAGGTTAAGTGTTGTAGTCAAAGGTGAAACATGAGGTAGAGAGATCTTTAGTCTCAGAAGAATTTGAAGAAACGGCAAAGTGATTGTTGATTCATGTGTGAGTTTTCAGTGTAAGCTGGGTGAATGAAGATGCCCCGCTGCCGGAAAGATTCCTGAAGTCTGTCTTCTCTGATCTGATATCAGAGACTTTCACTGTATATGGCACATCAGAGCGACTGTAAACTTTGCGGTTGTGACTTCATTTCTGTGAATTACTGCTTTAGAGAATTGTGATTTATGCGCAAATACATTAATATAAACTGAATTCATGTTTGAACATTGGCTACAAAAAGGGCAGAATAAGCTTTGCTGTATAGCTTTTCAAAATGTTATTGTTACGCTTATTTAGCCTTTTTGACCTTGACTTTTTTGCACAATGCATCCTCAGTTTTTCTTGTTATGTGCCACTTCCGTCTCATTTGTACAGCATTGCCATGGCAATTCATCTTATTTCTTTATTTGGAATGAAGAGGGTTTATAAGTGAAGACTTTTATGTGTCCTGTTCTATAACCCAGTTTGTTTGCAAGTCATATTTAAAGCGGAACAACGTTTTGCCACTACATAATAGTGAAACACAAGATCTAAGACGTCTGTTAGCCACGACTGTACATAGACCAACATCAATTGACAAAATTGCAGATAGTTAACATCAACATTTCATAGAGGAATAATTCTCGCTGAAGAAAAACAATGTCATTTTCTCCCTTTCTCATTTTAAAGCTGTCTTTCCTTTGAAATACACATAGAGATATTTGGAAGAATGTTGGTTATCAAACCCTCCCAGTTACGTCTATTGCATTGACAAAACCAATGCATGTGAATGTGACCAACTATTTTCTTTATCAATATTTTTCACAATTTCATCATTTGTGTTCTTGAGGTTTAAAATATCAAGAGGATGAGAATCGTTCGTTTTGGGCGAGCGATACCTTTAAGTGACAGCTTTTGTTCTCCAAAGTACATTTTCCAGCGCTATTAAAGTCATCTCGGCAGCTTCAGCTCGGATTATTTAATTGCCTCTAAAATCACAGTAAATTGAAGTCCTAACAGAAATCAGGGGTAGGATTCACAGGCGTGGGTTGAGAGACCCCACACTAGGAGACAGACAATCTTAATAATGCCTTTGAGTCTGAGCTCGATGCGTCACTCGTCTGATTGGCTCATTTATCCCCCATGTGAAATCCTTCAGATAAGAACCACACACTCCAGAAGCATTTAACCTCTCCTGGGTCAGCTCTCCCCTGAGGAAAATAAGTTGGCCCTCGCTCGATTAAGCGGCCGCCGGCCAGATTGAGGCGGTGCGGTGATCGGTTAAGTGTCCCTGGGCGGCATTGCTGGCTCTGCACCCTTGGGAAGGCATCAGTCATTCTGTGTTCCTCTAGTCTCCTCTGGGAGGAATCCGTCTTTTGGAGATCGTCTGAGCCTCCCTGGGCTTGTTCCCCCGCATCGCCTCCATATGAGTGTGATGAATTATTCCTGCTTGGACTGAGCCACAAGTGAGAACAGGTTTAGCGCAGGTGTGATTGTATGTCTGCCAATACAATTCCAGCCTTCATCTGCCTTAAGATGCAATGCGTACGAATATCAACAAAAGACGTTATTGTGTACAGAATGTTGAGGTTTTAATGACTGGAGAAATGATTTTGCAGATAATGTTTAGTTTATTAAAATATGAAGCCTGTTATACATGCTAGGGTTGAACAAGGTTGTACTTAGACTTGATATTAAGATTTCTAAAGTGCAGTAGGTATGGGGGAGTTACTTGGTGACAGTTACACCATTATGTAACTTAGCATTGCATTTACTTTTTATAGAAACAGTATAAAAGTGGTGAAGAAAATGTACCTATTACCTGAAAGATGTCATGTGCCGAGTCAGAACGCTCTCAGAGCTCTTCTAAATGTGCTCCCAAAATGAAAAGGTTTTGCGATTGTGGAACGACTTCAGGGTCACTTATTACATCATTTTTAATCCCTCTAAGTCTGGTAAAACCTCAATAGGGTCAATTAAAGACAAAGAGAATGAGGCAAAAACATGAACATTCTGTAGAGAGCTTTATTCTGCGAAAACATCAGCACTGTTCCGTCAATCTGAGGTTCTGACCCTCAGCCAATCTGGCCGGGTTTGGTGACCCTGCCATGCACTCAAAGGTCTAAAGATTATTTCAAACAACTCACACCAGTCAGTTTTCACTTCTCTCACAATAAAACTCCAGCTTTATATTCAGCTCTCACTGAAAGCACATTTGCACGTATATTCATTACTAAAATGTTTAATAAATGTGTGCTTGAAAGCATATTGAGATTTATCAGAATTTATGAGCAAGGTCATCCAAATCTGCCACATTTAAAGAACAAGAAGTGTACGTGTGTGGTGGTATAAATCTCTCCTGATATTGCTTGATGTATAGTCTGTCCTCGGACTAAGGTTTCTGGGAATCGTCAGGACTTAAGAGTCTTCTCTTCTCTCCAGACCAGTTATAAATGTTGACAACGATCACTTGTTGTTGTTGTCGTTAGTGTTTAATCTCTTCGTCTTTCCATCTGTGTGTAATTTTCTCAGCTGGTGATCAATAAGGGCCTGTCTCAGACGTCTTTATATACATACATGCTGCCCGGCCTCTCCGGCACTGATCGATACGACCCACTCTCACGAACAAAGACCCAGATCTCCATTCATCTGTCTCTTTCACTACAATCCTTTGCTGTGGGGTGGTAGAGAAGGCGTGACATAAAGGAGCGATGCCTTTCCTCGTCTTTTTTGTGTGTTTCAGTGTTCTGTCCATCTAGACAGCGGCTCTTTCATCATTCTGCCGCTCTTTACATGGGTCATGTCTCGCTTTCGCTCTTTCATTCGTCTCGTCATTTCTCTCTACGTTTCCTCTCGCTTCATTTGTGGCTTTGTCTGGTCTTTTCACATCTTTTCTTGTCTTGTTTTGTCTGTTCTTGTTACGCTTTTTCTCTTCACTTTGTATTCTTTTCAGACCCTTCCTTTCAAGTTTCATCTGATTATTTTAATATTACTCTGTGTAGACTTTCACATTCAAGGACAAAGTTCTCTCTTTTATTGAGAATGATGCCATTTTAAGAGCCTAATACTCACAAGTGTGTTTCTGCCTACCGTTGTGTGGTTTACTAGAGAAGTGAGTCAGTGAAATACTGATGGATTCTGCATCCATCTGTACTCCGAGCAGAGCTTTCAGCTTTTGCTGCAGGACCGTCTTAGCAGCTGGAGAGTGAAATGGATGAAAAACACCCCAAAGATCCATTATTGGACTGCGAGTGTAATGACTGGATAAATATAAAGGCGGTGTTCTGGGCACAGACCCAGGACTACAGTCACTAAAGACAGATAAATATATTATTGGAACTGCTAAATTATGTATATACAAGAGAGAACAATGAAGAAAAAAAAGATATTGGCCACTTATATTGAAATGTTCCGGTGTTGTTTTACTCTTTCTGCTGGGAATGAATTTGTAAAACTGATCTGATGGGAATGACCTCTGTGTTCTGTCAGCTTGCTTTCTTGTGGCTGTTGATCTTCTAATTGATTAGAAATCGATCAGGTCTTACAACACAAAGCTTCCAACAGTCCTTCACTTAGAATGAGCATGTTGGGTCGGATGTATCATTCACACAACTGCCTGGTTGTTAGTTTGGTCTGCAAAGCCTCGTAAATCTGCGGATTAAAAGCTTTGAAGAAAACTAATTAAGTATGTGAAAGTGTCACTTTGGTTGACATGAAGAGCGAGCAGAATATGTGTGGGACTATAGTCTAATCCACCTCTGTTAACCTTTAACACGGAATACCTGCAGGTCTAAAACTGCAGCTCAGACTCTTCTGATTTTCAACTTGATTTCTGCTGACTCTGAATGAAGCTTACTCATTATTCCATCTCCAACTTTGCCCATGCAAATTTTCTTTTCATTCTGACTGATCAGTTGTACTTCTGCTTTCTTTCTCAATGGATGGTATTCACTCTGATTGCCCTTTTGTTTGCACTATAAATATCTGTTCTCTACTGACAATATTTCTGTCTCTAACTCGTATTGCTTTACCATTTGCTCTACCATTAACAGCTCTATCCTTTGCACTGCTCTGTCTCTACTGACAGCATTTATTTCTCTACCTCAAATAGCTCTATTGTTTGCTCTACCAATGTCTCCTCTATCTCTCTGACAATGTGTCTTGCTCTACCTATGATTTCTGTACTAATCTATAAATGCTTTGCCTCTACTGACATTTTATCCTCTACCATTGACCGCTCTATCTCTAGATCGCTCCATGACTGATCTACCTCTTCTGAAAATATCTCTAAAGACTAGTTCACACTAAAGGATTTTAAGCCTGATTTTAGCTGTAATCGGCTGTAATCCGTATGTAATCGGGGGAAATCAGGAGGCGATCGGCGCTCGTCAGTCTTTGTGCGAACTATTCAACAACGCATCAAAGAGGCTCGATGACGAATCGCCGACACGTTGCAGATGAAAACAAATATCTAGCATGCTAAATATCTGGACCGGTCGGCAAATGCGGCATCACGCATTTGAGGAAGAACGTGCTTTACCTATCTCCAACTCTTTTTGAAGCACACACATTCCATGCTTTTTTACAATCTATATTGTAATGTATTGAACTCTATGGGGTAGTTCACCTTTAGAAGCGATAAGGTTAAGACTGGAATAGGCCCTTCAATTACGACGTTTAAATAGATTTAACAAACATGAATATTTGACTAGTTTTACCTAATTTATAAGTATGCCACCCTCTGCTGAGTTTTCCAACTCTTTTCATTTAATCTGTACCCTACTCTTTAGTTTTTTTTTACTTTGGTTCTGTTACAGTATTTTTAATCTAAAGAAAGATATCAAAACGTATAGATATTAGAAGGAGTCTCAAGGCTCTTTACAGCAGCTATGTGCTTCTGTTTGTATATATCTTAAGGAAGATGTCAAAGGCAAGTTGAGATGGAGTGTAATCAAGAGCTTGGAGCATGCCGAACCATGTCGCTCACTGGGGCATCATGGGAGCTCGCTGTCAGAACTCTTCTCATATTGCCCCTATTTGACACCTTAAATTTCAAGCTTACACTTTCCACAAGTACACACACACACACACACATACACACACACAAACTTGCCTTTTCCTTTGAGTAGTTATAAACTCTTAAAGTTATATTTTGCAATGCGATTTCTCTTCTTCTAAAACATTCCCACACACTCCACTTTCTCAAGACTTGTCGCAAGAGTTCTTCTCAAAGCGCAGGGCCAGTTTGACAGCCTGCTTCTTTTCCTTGGCCCTCCATGTCATTTCCCTCTCCTGTTCGCACATTTATTAGGAAGACTCTGTTATGCCCTGCGGTGTTGTTTGCTACCTCCATCTCTTTTTCTGCCATTCTCTCGATCTCAACTGCTTAAAACTTCCTGGAAAACTTTTAATGGCAACGGCAGTATTTTGGAAGAATAAAACGCCCGACGATAATAATGCGGCTTCCTCTCAAACGCAAAGATAAACCCACACACAAACACACTCTCTCTTTCTAATCACTGAGAACGTTTGCATTCACATAATCCATTCTACTTATTCAGGGTCAGTTCGATAGTGTTTAGCTTCAAGGCGGAGAGCCAGACAAAAACAAGCTGATCGTTGATTAGATGTTGTTCAGCCGCAGTCTCTTTCAGGAACACACACGCGCACACACACTCGCATACATACACTGCGGTGAAGACACTGCTCTATAACCTTGCATATGGGTGGGAACGGCATATGGATTCGTTCATCCTTGACTCGATGTGATCAAGTGACTGACAGAAAGCTTTCATTTTAGTGCGGTCATGCTGGATAGCCAACAATGACATCTCATTGGTCTTAAATGGCTCTACATAGCTGTATAAAAAACAAATTTAACTTTGTTGCATTACGCAGCATTGTCTCTTCTATTGTGGATATATAAATCGCTTGTCATGTAATACCTGGTTAGGATGTTTTTAAACTGTAATAACTCTGCAGTGTGTTGGGTTTCTGTTTAGATGGCCTGCCAATGCTGCATCTCAATCAAATCTATACAGTTTGCTTACTGTTTGTCTACACATAAAGCATGTTAACATTTGAAACATTTGACATTTTTCTAAACATTCTAAATAAATATTACAAATTTTATTTAAACTAAAAATACCTTTTCAATAGAAGTTTTTTGGGTCCGGCCGTTTCTCAATTTCCACCAAATAATCTTGTAAAGCTTTTGGAATAACCTTTAAGATGTATTTTGTTATAAAATAATAAAAAACTAAAGAATATTTATTCTAGGATGCTAACAAAAAGGGGTCAAAGTGCTCCATCAAAGACTGAAACAATGATATTAATCAAAGGAATAGTTCACCCAAAAATGTAAATGCTGTCATCATTTTATTTCTCTTTAATTCTTACATTGTATACCTTTTTATGTTGTGCTGAAAATATTTTAATGAAAGTAACAAGGCCTTTTCGGGTCACCATTACAAACTTTCATTAAAATATCTTCTTCATAAAGCAATCAATGCCATGGAAACCATAAGCTCTCTATGACCTCAGAATGCGAACAGAGTGGAATGCTCAAGCACAGCTTGTTAAAGCATCATAGTATTTACAGTTATGAAGATAATTAGTTCAGACCTAGAAAAATATAAAATAGACATATTAAAATGTGTTTGATCAGGGCAGGTCAAACCACAGCGTACCGTTATCTGAGCAAACTGAAGAGATATGATGAAACAGTGAACTAATACCAAACATCAAACTAGCTCTTCATTTATGATCATTTACCACTTATTTTTATATCCATAAAACTTTTCTTTCTTTCTTTTTTTCTTTCTTTCTTTCTTTCTTTCTTTCTTTCTTTCTTGCCATGTTTTTCAGCGCATCTGTTCCAGTTGAATGTGTCTGATGTCACTTCGCTCTCCCTGCTTCTTACATCATCTTACAATCTTAACCTAATAATTCATGTCCATTATTTATTTATTTGCTAAACAGGCATCTAACAAACAGGATAATGTACAGCAAGACAATGCCATTTTTCTCCAGGATCCTGATCCTCCTGCTGGAGTCATTTTAAATATATATTGCCCATCCGTATGTTATCTGTTACCAACTTTTTATGCTTGTGGAACATCCACATATGCACAGAGAAGCAAGCAAACCCAATGCAGATGTCAGAAAGACTTCTGAGAATCAAGATGTAAAAAGTTTGTAGAATTGGTGATGTGAGGCAATGAAGGCAGAATGATGACGGATGTGTGTCAGTAGTCACACTGTTTATTCTTGTCTGCCTGTTTCTGGGGAGGAGTCGAAAGTTTGAGAAAATGACACGTCTCGTCTCCTAATGAGGGAAGATCAAAGAGAAATCCTGATAGACAGCATCGTCTGCAAAATGAACAAATCCAGCACGGATGTGTCTCTTTTTCACTTTCATTTTACGTTTTAGTTAGAAACGCAACCAAAGATCAGCTGTGTGTTTTTATGAATTTTGATCATTTTGTCCTGATTATTCTGTCTTGTACTTTGATTTGATTCATCTGTGTGCATTTTAATATGAGTAGGGCTCTAAACGCATCATTCACTTCTATAGCACCAAAGATACAGGATTTGGTTACAAGTTAAATGATATGAGAACACATTTAACGTATGTAATGGAATATAGTCCAGACTGAAATGAGCCATTCAGTTGAAAATAATGTAGGGCAGAACTTGATTATTCTATCCATTGGGATTTGAATGGTCTGTGAAAAGCAGGCTGTTATAATAATCTTTGAAATGACTTTTGCCCCAGTACATGACAGCAGAAAAGATCAATGGGATGCATATAAAGTTGTTACATTTTAATAATGAACTATTGTCTGGCAATATAGAACACACGGGTGTGTCATGCACAGTACGAAATGGACATTTACAGCATTAAAAAAATAAATGAGGTCAACTGTCAGATAATGCATTCATGTTTACCCAGAGGGAAATGTCATTGCTGAGAGGTTTCTCTTTTAAAGCTGTCATTATAAGCTGTGAAAAATTGAATTATCTCAACATTTATTCATCTTTTTGTCATTTGACTGTTACATAACACTTTGTTGTTAAACTCAAATTTCTGATTGGGTTTTCAACCATTAAATGTCAATATTTAGTGTTTGGTTACCAACATTCTTGACATATCACATATGTGTATTGTAGAAAAATTTCATGTAGGTTTAAAATAAGTTAATAAATGATGATAGAAGTTGTAATTAAATTTGATAGAAATTTTCCTGACTTTCCAGACTTTGGATACTTTTAAGCTAATTTTGACACATTGTTATGATCTCCTATTAAAGTTACTTCAACACAAAATCCCAAAGAACAATTTAAGATGCAGAAAACATCTGCAAAGTACTCCACCAAGAGAGGACGGTAGAGAGACAGACAGGAAGATAAGCTGACAGAGAGATAGTCAGTACATCAGACGACCTTGTGTTTAGGATTTAATGTTTGTGTTAGTGTCACAGTTGTTAAATGACTTGCTACATCGTGAATCTCTCCATCACAAAAGTCATATGGCTCATACTATGACAAACATGCACTACTGATGTCATCATTCATACTGTCATGGAGTGTGTACAGAAGTGGCAAGGTTGGAATAACAAAAGCATGAACTATCACTTTAATAATGAATCTTAATTCATCCACCCCCTTCACTCTGTGTTTTCAAGTCATACTTGTGTGAAATAAAACATTTAACACTCGTGCCCACCGATAGCCCTGGAAGTATATTTACCGCAGTACAATCGATAAAGCAAAATCTGGTGTGACACATTTATATGACCGTTGAATATATAGACGGCCATATCAGCCATCCTCGCTGTTCTGATGTGGTCTTTCCATGTGTCCCAACGTGTCCCGCATTATCAGATGGGCTGTGCATTTGTGTATTTAATGGTTAAGAATGACGCACAAACACACTTAAAAGCTACTCAAATTAAACCCTGCACGCTATCTTTGCAAGCGTACGCTTGTCATTGATTTTTAATGCATTAAAGGTAAAAGCAGATCAGCTTCATATAATACATTCAGTCCATTTAGTGTGTAATGGTGCACGAGAGAGAGAGAGAGAGAGAGAGAGAGAGAGAGAGAGAGAGAGAGAGAGAGAGAGAGAGAGAGAGAGAGAGAGAGAGAGAGAGATCCCTTACTCCGGATGGAGTGTAACAGTATATGAAAGGAGGAGATTGCTGACCACACTGAATGAGAAATGGTCAGAAAAGTGATCACCTGACCTTCTATTCCAGCACATTGATGATTGTGATGTAATGGCCAAGGTTTCCCAGCATCCCGCAGTCATGTGATTAAGTGTGTGTGTGTTTATTTAACTCTATGTTTCCAACAAAATTCTCTCTCTCTCTCTCTCTCTCTCTCTCTCTCTCTGATTTTACATGATAGATGAGAGGTATCATAAGTACTTTCAGTAATGTTCTGACCGTGCTCGCTCACGTATGGGTTTGTCTCTGGCTCTAGATGCTGTTTGTTTGTAAAAATCATTTGGGTTATGTCTCTTCTTACATCACACTGTTCAGTTAATTATATGAATTATTAATTATATATATATATATATATTCATATTTTATTCTCCGAGTTGTTATTTTGTTTGTGTACTGTATACAAGACTTTTGGTAGAGAACCTTAGCTTTAGTCTCTGATTCTACTAGGCTAAAGTGAATCCCTACAGGACGCTGTGGTTTTATTGTGTGTCTCTCTCCCTCTAACTCATCTAAATGATTATATCAAATGATTTTAGCAGCAGGTTTCAGGTCTGCGTGATGTACTGCTTGGACAGATGCAGCGTTTAATGTGTCTGTGAGCAGAGATGAAAGATCAGCACTTACTGTAGTTATGCATGGGCCACACACACACACACACACACACACACACACACACACACACACACACACACACACACACACACGAATGAGTTTGGAGTTGTGAATGAGTGCAGAAGAGAGTGATTGTGTTTCACTGGCCTTCTATCAAGACCGTCTGATGATTTTAATCTTCAAGCCCAAATTTAGCTGCTCTAGTTTGGATTCCACCATTATCTTCACTTCCAGTCGGACTCCCTCAGCCCTCTCCCTCTCTGGCTCGCTCTATTTTTCTGATGTTTAGGAGAGATTGGCGGACACCCTTTCCTCTCATCTGCTCTTTTCCCATCTGAGACCGAAAGAATCTTAAATGTTCTCTTCTGGGAGTGTTGACAACTTCGGTACTGATGTTTCGTACTATGTACGTACACTTATTCTATACCCCATAGAAAAACTGTCCTAACAATAAGGCTCTATAATTCTTCTTTTTTTAAAGACATGACAAGTATATGTTTTAAATATTTATTACTTGTTAATCTAACATTATTTTAAACAATACATTAACTATTTAAAATGGAAAGTATCTGTTGACATTATTGGATCAGAAAATATCTGAATATATTTGCTTAAAATAACCTGGTCTGTTGTTAAGCATATCTGTTGTTGAACTGCATTATTTGTTGATGTGAAAAGTATGGGTGTGCGTGTTTCACACGCGTGGATTTTCCATGGAATGATTTAGAAAAGCCTCTTTCCCACGGCACCTGTTTCAGGTTTATCTGGAGGTCTGTAGGGGAATTTTCTGTGTTTATGAAGATCAATGGAGAATAAAGTGAACACATTAGGAATGTATCAAGCACATAGACAATATCAGAACTCTTCAAACAGATCTTTAAGCCTCAGTCCTACACTGGCCAGACTTTTTCCATACTCTTGATATGAGGGCTCTTCCAAGTATGCAGTTAACCTAATGATGATGATGTGTTTGACTTCAGACTTTAGTGTGTACTATGTCATCTTGAATGAGTGTATCTGCTGTTATACACCAATGACTGTCACTTCACTGATATTTACTTCTAACAGGAGATAACAGCCTCACAATTAGATGACCTTTACATTACCTGTTTGGGATTGTGTTTTAGAGAGAGGCCAAGAGAGAGAGAGAGACAGAGAGAAAAACACAATCTAGATCTGAATGAAATATTTTAAATACTTTCTTCTTTACACAGTTAAATGTGCTGACAACAAAATCACTCAAAATTATAAATGAATGTTTATGTTTTTAACCTATGGAGGTCAGGATTAAGAAACACACTCAAATTCAAAGTGGAAAAACACACTAAAGGCAGATCCAACTTTGATATCCTTTTGATATGTCCTTAAACCAAGCTTCATCGGTAGTTTGTGTTACCTCCACCTGCCTGTATAACCTCTCTACAACGGCCTGCTCCTGATGAGGTGATTGATGGTCTCATGAGGGATCTCCTTCCATACCTGGACTAAAGCATGGATGGACTGAGACAAGATCCAGGTCTGAGGAAACGGCCAGGCCAGTCCACAGCATCAATGCCTTCATCTTCCAGGACTTGCGGACATAGTCCAACCCAATGAGGTCTGGCTTTGTCTTGCATTAGTAGGAACCTAGGATTAACCGCACAGGCACATAGTCACACAAGGGGTCTGAGCGCATGCAGGTCTGTGCATCCCTAAAAAAAAAGACCATCTCACACCATTGCTGACCCTCTGACCAACTGGTCATGCTGGAGGATGTTGCAGGCAGCAGAACGTTCTCCACTGCGTCTCAAGACTCTGTCACGTCTGTCACATGCTCAGTGTGAGCATGCTTTTATCTCTGAAGAGCACAGTGCGCTAGTGGCAAATTTGCCAATCTTGGTGTTCTCTGGCAAATGCCAAACGTCATGCACAGTATTGGGCTGTACTAGAGTTAAAGCACCGTTAGCATTCAAAGATGACCAAAACATCAGCTAGAAAGCATAGGAGCTGAGAAGTGGTCTGTGGTCATCACCTGCAGAACCTCTCCTTTATTCTAGCTAATTGATTTCCAACTGTTGTCTATTCAATTTGCACAGAAGCATGGGAAATGGATTGTCAATCAGTGTTGCTTCATAAGTTTGCAGTTTGATTTACAGAAGTGTGATTGACTTGGAATTTTTTTGTGTTGTTTAAGTGTTCCCTTTAATTTTTAATTTTTTGAACAGTTTACATTTGAAAAAAATGGGGTCGTCTTATAATCGAGTTTCAAGGTTTTGACATGTCAGCTGCACAATAGGTGGCACCAAAATGTCTTTAGTGTATTTTCAATATTGCACATTGTACTCGTGTTGTAATGGTTGATTTATTGGGAGGGTAAACGTTATTATTAGTCAAAAACGTTGTGTCGACTAAATGGGACCAACCCCATTCAGTGGACACCATTCAGTTGACACAACGTCGAGAGACAGACTATAAGGGAATATATTGTTTTCATTGTACCCTCAATTCATTGTATTTTTTTATTTTACCTTCAACAATTTAACATTACCTCCAACATTTGGCTGTGGTCTTTAGCATGTCCTCTATTTGGATTGTGTAGTGGGCACTGTTTGTGCGCGCCTCTATTTGGATTGTGTAGTGGGCACATTGTGTGTGTGTGTGTGTGTGTGTGTGTGTGTGTGTGTGTGTGTGTGTGTGTGTGTGTGTGTGTGTGTGTGTGTGTGTGTGTGTGTGTGTGTGTGTGTGTGTGTGTGTGTGTTTGCAGGAGGAAATTACACCGAGCTGATAAGCCTGTACTGAGGGGAGGGGTTGAGTTATTACTGAGGAATGTAGCGTTACGATGGCGGGATGATATAGAGAGAAAACATCAGACCTGCAAAATCTGATGAGAAACACAGATTTGGAAATGACAAAGGATAGAAAATCTAGGATGGCTGACAAACAGATGTTCTATCAGTCAAGCAGATCACTGTTAATGGGATGGAAAATAAAAAGCTCTGGATATGAGCCAAACTGTGCATTGTGTTGAAGCGGTTGACAGAACAGCAAGTGAGAGCTCATACACCGCTAATCAAAATAACTTTTCATTTTAAATAACTTTTGTTCTGACAGTGTATCCCTAAATGTCTGAAATTAGTTCTATTGAAAATCTAGCAAACATGTTTTTACAAACCATACATATTATTTTATTTTATTTCATAAAATGTAGGATTTATAATTGAATATTGAATTATCTGTGACACTGTTTAACTTTCATTTTTTTAACCCTGGTGACCTGTTTGATCACTTTCTGAATTGTATATTATGGCACCTATTCAAAATCGCATCGCCAAAATCTTCCCCTGATTCACTTATGGTATGCGCTTATTGAAACAAGAAATTCATCAACAAATTCACTCGGACCATGTTGCCATCTTAAAAAATGCTTTGAACTCTACAACATATCCTTATTACATACATGCAGTTAATAATCATGAGTTCAATTCAAGCAATTTTCTTTAGTGTTCAAGGACTGAGCCATCAGAAACCACTTTCTATTTAACTTCTTTATCCTAATACTAAGACTTTTTCATAACAAAGTTGATTCAATACATATTCTCCTCTGTGAAGCTGATTCTGGCCTTGTTTCCATTCTCATTCTCTTTTACCTCAATGCTGCCTTTAATACCATCATGAACCCAGCAGCTCTCAAGCCTTTGGCTGGTATTGGGATCACTGGTACTTCCCCAAAATGGTACTTCCCCCCAAAAAAATCTCACATCTCACTGAGAGGAAGCAATTTGTACAAATAAATAATATCAAGTCGTTTTATTATCTTCATTACATAATAGATTTCTTCAAGACTTAGGTCCCCTTATGTTCATTGTTTACATCCTTTTCCTTAAGAAAATGTTCCTTCACTTTGGGATTTACTTTCATAGCTAAGCTGTTGACACTCGAAACCCAGTATTTCATTATGTCCAACTGCACTTATGGATTTTTTACAGGACATTACTCATTGGATATAAATAAAAGTGAAGTTCTTATCATTGGTTCCAAATTGTAACTTTCCATATCCCCACATATCAGTTTAAGCATCGACTGTTGTCTGGTTGCCCCATATCTTCTAAGGTCCAAAGTTTGGGTGTTATCCTGGACTTTGCTATTTCTTTTTCTTCACATATAAACTATACAGTTTGCACATCTTTATATTCCTTTCATCAGAACCAATAATGATTTCTATCTATTCGATTTAGCTAACTTCTGAGGACAATTTGATTCTGAATTGTTGATACGGACACACATATACAACTATCAGTTAGGTGCACATGTGGACCTCAAACTGTGTATCTGTGAAGAAAGCTGTTCCATTACACCTCAAAACAAAGTGAACGAGCTAATAGAACTACAGTAATGTGACCTTGTAAGGTTGTCATCATAAAACGTCAAACGCTACTCTCTCTCAGTTCCTCTAAATGTGTGCTTTGTGTGTGAATATTTTAAGTTTGTGCAAGGCAAGTTATCCTCTTTTTCTCAAATGTGTTCAGTTTCCTCTGTGACCCCCTTTCCATAATCTACACTACAACATTCCCTTTATCTTTCCATCGCCTTATCATTTAAGTCGTTTGCCGTTTCAATGTCCTGAAGCTCAGTTGAGCTCTAATGTTGTGTGTTCATTTGTACTGCGTTTTGTATCTCTGAAGCCATAATAATCTGCATTTCTATTGTTGTCGTAAACAAACATTCTCATGTACTAGCTCGTGAACTATTATGCGTTACACATATTTTATACCAATTTGATTGTAATCCAGCAGGGTTTGTTTACACACACACACACACACACACACACACAAAACTTTATCCACATCAAACAGGCCGTGTTGGATATTCATTATGTAAATGCGTTAATGAAGTAAAAGCACTTCAAAGGCCTTGTTGATGAATATTCAGAATTGTCTTCTGGTTTCCCCGTTGGCCCTTGTAGAACGCACTTGTGTTGGTAAGTTCAGGCCACATGGCCTCTGTCATGCTGACTTTATATGTTTGGACAAGCCCAAAAGAAGCCCATATGTAGGTTATGAATTTCAAAGGATGCCATACGCAGACTTGCACAAAATGAATGGAGCTGGTTAAGCCGGAGCTCTGCTGAGACGTTAAGAGCAAGCGATATATAAAGGGAAATTGTTTGTATGCAACACCAGCAAAAACAACAGCAAAAATACTAAAAATACTGCACTGATTTTCATTAAATTATCTTTCTAACACATCTTGTGTGCTAATCACACTTTATCGTAACCAACTTCATAATCATAATTGTAGACCAATAGACATGCTATGAACAGACTTTAAAAACTTTCTATATTGCAAAACGTAACTAATCTCTGTCTATCTTTCACTCTCAAACATTCAAATTTCCGTAATTTCGACGAGTGTGCTTTCTCTCTTTCATGGTGGGGCCCTACAGGAAGTGGGTGTGTGTATGTGTGTGTTAGTTTAGAGAGGGATGGAGAAGTGGAGGGAAAGAGGAGGGGAAACAGAGGATGCTGAATAAAATAATAAACAGCTGCCACCGGAGGGTAAGAGAGCGAGAGAGTGTGTCGAAGAGAGAGCGAAAAGTCCGGTCCTAGAGCCAGAAGTCAGAGAAGAGGTGGAATAAGACGACAGAAGTGTTAAGCCAGGGACTTTGGGGAAACTTTTGTGAAAACTTTAGGAATCCATAAAGACCAGAAGCTGCTTGTGTTTGTTGTCAGAAAACTGGAAATTCAATCCCTGAGCCTTGAGGAAAGCCTTATCCTAAACCTTAACTATAAGGAATGTACGGACAAGGCTGATGGGACCTGTGAAGACCTGAATGAGCATCTGGGTTCAGAAGATAAAAGGTTGAGATGAAATTAAGGAGAAATATGCTATATATAACAGCTGAAAAAAATCACCTGGTTCTGGTCTGAACTCTTCTCTCATCTTGATTGGGAAATGTTGACCTCAAATCGGATCCCTACAGTTGTTCGCAGCTAGTTGACTCGGATTGTGTTTTCTGGAGGAAGAAGTAAGAAAACTCCTGTTTCTTTTAACCTCCCCGCCAGCACGACCCACACAGACGGTCTTTGACACAGATAATTGAGTACGGACGCTTGCCCGAGGGTCACAGGAGCCTGGAGGAGAAACAAGACACATTCTGTGTATTTGAGAAATATATGTGTGCTTTGTGAGACAGATTGAAGCAGCCAGCAAGATTGATCTTTAGATATATAAACCATACTTTCAATCTACTCCAGCATCCAAGCCTTTACCTCACCCCGAAGGACACATCCTTTTCCAGATATGAGGTCTGAACACAGGGCTTAATCCTCCACATGGAGCATGCAGCTACTACTCATTCATGTCACAACCAGCAGTGCATGTGCGCTGAGAAACTGCTGTAAGCTTCTACCTGTGATGTGTTTTCATCTACAGATGATCCCGCATGTCATCAGGTGTATCATGTGTGTGGCCCTTCAGATGAGTCTGATCACAACTTTTTTCCTGGTTTCCCCATTTTCCATCGGGCATGTAGAGTGATAGACGGAAAACATGATGGTTGGTCTGAACTTTAACCTGCAGGATTTGCTGAAGAAGTTTGAGGAGGTATTTTCAGATTCCCTGTTTGTTTCTGGATTGTTTAATTCGGAATTGAATAGAAATGACAAGAGGAAAATATTATGGGCCGAAAGCGCTGAATTTTAAGTTAAAAATGGGAATGCAGTATATCCATATCCATATATTAAACATTTTAATAAAAAAAATCAAGTGAGAGTCCTAAAAGAGTTTGAATATCGATGATGAAAACTGTAAAAGCTAATCAAACAAAAAATCTTCTGAAGAAATCTGGTTTCTGACACACAAAAAAAGAAATATAAATGAAATTAGCATGGAATCAAAAAAATTGAGTTTATTTGCTGAGTTTTGTTTTTTTGTTAGTTATGATTAGTGCAATATAAAATATTACCTTTTGCAAATGAACTCTTTATATTTTCTAATGCATTTTATTGCAATTAAATTGTGGCTGTTACATTCTGTACATTTTCTGTTGGCATGTGCAACTAAATTCTTCAAAGGTTTTAAGGTTTAGGTTTGGAAACAACATTTTTTTTAAAGATTTTATTACAAGTACTGTTTTGTCCTTGAACAAAAAGTGCCTTTTGTATACTCGTGGTCTATATGGGTTAATAAGTGAAGAGTAAGTTTGGGATGAGGTGTCCACTACAAGTCTTTTTAAATCACACACTCACTGTTTTAAAAGCATCCTCCACCTGTGAAAGTGTATTATTACTGGCTGTGTTCTTGTGTGTTTGTGTGGTGGTCGATCTGAGTGCTTCTATCAAACAACAGGAAAAGGTCAAAGCATGAAAATGCCACTTTATTTTTCTTTCAAGCGTCTCTCGGGCTTGTGAGTTAGTCGGGTTAAATTAGAGCGAGCTGAGCGACAGCTCTGGGGAGTCTTTATGACCGGGAAGCAATTATTTAACTTTATTAACAAGAAAAGCTTTTTATTGGCTTCTGTTATAGGTCAGACTGCCAGCAGAAAAAATGTGTGTTTGCATGTGTTCGTGCGAATGTGTGTGTGTGTGTGTGTGTGTGTGTGTGTGTGTGTGTGTGTGTGTGTGTGGTTGAATTAATCAAAGGTAAATATTTCTATAAGCACTTCTTTAAACTATATCACTATATAGAATTGAAGATTTCAGTGATTAGAGCATAGCAACTACACTGCCAGAGACAAGGTTGATCAAAGTGCTCAAAATCCAACTGTAATAGTACAATTCAATCGGCTTAACTGTACATAAAAAACTGGACACTAAATCTTTTGAGAACACATGATTAGTTGTATCATTTACCTTGTTGCTTTGCATGTTTCCACATTTCTGAAAAAACTCATATTTAGTTCTTGACTCTTTAAGCCCGCCTCCCAGTGTACTCTGATTGGATAAACAATCTAGTCGACTGTAATCGGTCAACTCACCAGCATCAGCACCAGTGATGAGATGACATCTGTATATATCCATTTATTCATGAAACAGGTCTCTGATGACACGTCACAGAAGTAGCTAGATGACTACAATCCTGGCGTTTGCTGTAGTCCAAAACATCTGATTTCTGTTAAAGATGATAACTCGCTTTATTATGATCTTTTGGATTTGTAACTTCACACACTTTTAACAGGCACTAACACACACACAAACACTCAAGAAAATGTAAAATGAGGCTTACAATCTGAGGTGTACTTTAATCCATAATTCAGTACATTCCCACAGCCGGCAGCACAATTTCAGACTTTATATTTCCAATGTGTGTGTCATTTGAATCAGAGTTTTCTAGACAGGTTATTTGTGTTTACACACGCAAAACTTCTGTAACTTCATAGGCCACCCACAATCCTTGGATTCCCAATAAATACAGCTGAAAACTGAAAGTCCTTTTTATCATTCTGGAAAGTCTTTCGGAGATAGATTATGTCTTCCTGTGGGCAGCTCTTCACCAGAGGTGGAGGAGACCACATGCTGATTTGTTGATAAGAAGTACTTCAATCTTTTCATTTAAGTCTCCAATAAACATTTATGTGAAACATTTCAACTCACGATCCAAAAAGTTTAAAGACACTCTTCACAAAAGACTCTTTTCACAAGTGTGAGATGGTTATGAAGAATAGTCACCGCCTATATTCTCATCCAAAGGACAATGTAGGAATAAATTTGGATCTTTTTTTTGTATTTTATGTCAGCTCTTCTCTGGAAGTTAACTTTAGAGATGAAGTTTGACAGTTGTGAATATGAATCGTGTGATAATCCCATTACAAGATGGACATTTTAGGAGATCAACCGTACTGCTGTTTCACACTGTGTATCATAAAATAGGCCGATCAACTCTCAAACTATAAACTGGGAGAATGAAGTGTCGCTGTTGTGTATAATGGTGTCAGTGTATCTGAATTAGACGCCTATGGTGACAGAAAACCTACTCAAGAGAGAGAGTTAAGTAGCGGAGAGCACTTTGTGGATTAACTGGAAAACACCCAAACATCTTTCTACCGTCTCTTCTCAACATCGCTCTATATGTCTCTCGCTTTATATTGCTATGTATTTAAAACCGCATGAGATAGATGCTTTCTTGTAAAACCCATTCGGCTGGTTGGTGTCTACACTGTTTGCTTATTATAAGGTATATTTATCACTTACTTCTCCCGACTCATCTTGAATAGTTTTTCCTTCCTTTGTTGCAGCGCATTCTGGCATTGAATGCCAGGCAAATGCTTTCTTTTATATTTTTAAACGATATCTTGAAGTTAAATGATGCTTTAGAATATTTATTTATTTATTATTTTACATCATGGTGGAGTGTACAGTATACTTTCATTCACTTAAACAGAGATAAGAAATGTCTTATGTTGCCAGTTATATGTGTGTATGTGTGGAGGCCTTCCATATCAGACTGACAGCTTTAATTTTCTGTATCGTAAAGCAAAAGCATTGGAAAGTTTCATTTGTTCTTTGTGATTTATTTGTATTTCACATAATGAAGGTGATCATGGCCCAATTAAAGCAGATCTATTTGTCTGTGTCTGTAGGACATCCAGGCGGAGATTGAAGCTCATAATGATGTGTTCAGGAGCGTGGAGGGGAATAAAATGAAGATGGTGAAGGCTCTGGGGAACTCAGAGGAAGCAGTGTTCCTCCAGCAGAGACTGGACGACATGAACCAGCGCTGGAACGACCTCAAAGCCAAGTCAGCCAACATACGGTCAGTCTCTCTCTCTCTCTCTCTCTCTCTCTCTCTCTCTATCTCTATCTCTATCTCTATCTCTATCTCTATCTCTATCTCTATCTCTCTCTCTCTCTCTCTCTCTCTCTCTCTCTCTCTCTCTCTCTCTCTCTCTCTCTCTCTCTCTCTCTCTCTCTCTCTCTCTCTCTCTCTCTCTCTCTCTCTCTCTTCTCTCTCTCTCTCTCTCTCTCTCTCTCTCTCTCTCTCTCTCTCTCACTCTCATACACACACACACTATATTACTAGGTTATGTTATACTGCAGGTTACTTTACATGTTTGGGTTGATGTCAAACTTATTTTGATAGATATTGAGACGCAATATCATAAATTATAAATCCTTATTGATAGCTTGTGTAAATTGGAATGAGATATGGAGCGCATGCCTACAAACCCTTTAAGAACAGTAGCCCAGCATAGATGCTCAAGCTGGGAAATCTGTTATGTCGCTATTGCTTGATACTTTTGGGTGATTTGGAATGTGAAGTGGTTTGTGTGGAACACTGAATTAAATGCAAATGTGCTGTGTAGAGATCAACTCTTGTTAGTAATGTGCTGTAGGGAGTAGTGGGATGGATTGAGAAAGTGTGTGCGGGACAAAATGCTCTAAATTTATTAAATGTCATTAGGCAGTAATTAGTGAACACATGTAATTACAAAGCTTGCTGACACATCCATTAACATACACACAAACACACTTAGAAGGTTGAATCACAATGTTGGAACTCATTCTCGGTGTGTTGGATAGAACATTTCATCGAAGGTTATCCTCATGTGTTTGTTGATCAGTTAGGATAATGGCTTTACATTTATATATATATATATATATATATATATATACAGCTTCCCTCTAGCTCAGTGGTAATGCATCGCACTAACAATGTAAGAGTCATGGTTTCGATCCCCGGGATTGCAAGTACTCTGAATCAAATGTCATTGTATAATGATAAAAGTTTCTGTCACATGAACAAATGTAAATGGAATATTAATATTCTATTTATAAGTCATTGAATTAAATAAACTTTTTGTTTTGTATTTTGTATTTATTGTATTTTAATGTATTTAAACTAACATTGGGATTTTGGATTCATGTCCGGATTTGCTTCAAAACCTTGATCCAGATTATTGAAGAAGAGGGCAGAGCTGTTCATTTACATTTTATGTCTGGAAGAATATTTTATCCAAAGCGACTTACAATACATTAAAGTAATGCATTTTTATCAGCATGTGTTCCTGAATATCAAAGACACAGGACCATCTGCACTGCTAACACAATGTTTTACCAATGGAACTGGTTATCATACAGAGCAGAGTTATCAGTTATTGATCGAAAGCAATGAAGAAAACTACTTTTGACCTTACTATAGTAAGCAAATTGAAAAACTTTACTTCTCTGAATACCTTAGAAACGGCATATCAATGCCCTAGCAACCACCTACATACTACATACATTTGTGGCAGTTAATAACAATGTGTGAATAGTTCATGAGTGTGTACTTAAACCTTTTTTGACCCTGCAACAATATTTTTGTGAAGAAAAGCCTGTGCTTAAACCATAACTCAAACCCTAGAGATCAGAAGAGCAACCATAAAACCTAAGTATGTAAAATATCCAACTAGTGTTTTCTGGAGTTTTGCGTAAGATTTAAACAATAATGTCCAATTTGTTAATGGCTTCTTGCAAATGGATACTTAAAGGTGTGTCACGTGTGTTCAGGGCTCATCTGGAAGCCAGTGCTGAGCGCTGGAACAGACTTCTGTCAGTGCTGGAAGAACTGAGCCGCTGGATCAGTTTGAAAGATGAAGAACTGAACAAACAGATGCCCATTGGTGGAGACGTGCCCACACTCCTCCAACAAGACACCCACTGCACGGTAAGTACACACTTACACTCATACAAACACTATAGGGTTTACACTTACACACCCACTGCACGGTTAGTACACACTTACACTCACACAAACACTACAGGGTTTACACTTACACACCCACTGCACGGTTAGTACACACTTACACCCACTACACGGTTTGAACACACTTACACCACCACCGCACAGTTAGAACACAATTACACACCCACGCACGATTAGTACACACTTACACCCACTACACGGTTTGTACACACATACACCACCACCACACAGTTAGAACACACTTATACATCCACTTCACAGTTACTACACACTTACACACCCACTACACGTGTTGTGCAAACTTACAGCACCACCACACAGTAAGAACACACTTACACACCCACTGCACGGTTAGTATACACTTACACCCACTTCACAGTTTGTACACACTTACACCACCACCGCACAGTTAGAACACACTTATACATCCACTGCAGGGTTAGTACACACTTACACACCCACTACAAGGTTTGTACACACTTACACCACCACCGTACAGTTATAACACACTTACACACCCAATGCACGGTTAGTACACACTTATACCCACTTCACGGTTTGTACACACTTACACCACCACCGCACAGTTAGAACACACTTATACACCCACTTTACAGTTACTACACACTTACACACCCACTTCACGGTTTGTACACACTTACACACCCACTTCACGGTTTGTACACACTTACACGCCCACTACACGGTTATTACACAATTACATTTACATTCGCACGCACACACACACACACGCACACACACAAACACATATAGACACACACTCCCACTACATTGTTATTACCCACACACCCTCTACACGGCTAGTACACACACACTGCACAGTTACTACACACACACACACACACACACACACACATACAAACACACTACATGGTTAGTAACACTTACACACCATCTGCACGGTAATTACATACTTACACACCCACTGCAAGGTAGTTAAACACTTACAAACACACTGCACGGTAGTTACACACTTACACACCCACTGTACGGTAGTTAAACACTTGCAAACTTAAGTATGCACACACAGATGCAGACTGTACGATTAGTTCAAACACAAAGACTCTCTCTCTCTCTCTCTCTCTCTCTCTCTCTCTCTCTCTCTCTCTCTCTCTCTCTCTCTCTCTCTCTGTCTCTGTCTCTGTCTCTGTCTCTGTCTCTGTCTCTGTCTCTGTCTCTGTCTCTGTCTCTGTCTCTGTGTCTCTCTCTCTCTCTCTCTCTCTCTCTCTCTCTCTCTCTCTCTCTCTCTCTCTCTCTCTCTCTCTCTCTCTCTCTCTCTCTCTCTCTCTCTCTCTCTCTCTCTCTCTCTCTTTCCCCCTTCTCTCTCACTACTGGTCTGTCTTTAAACTAACCCCTCTGCTGGGAGCTTTAGTCTTTGGGGACAAAACGCAGGGTCTTTTGAACATTTCACAGCGGTTTAGTGTGCGGTGTAAACAGTTTCCCGTAAGGTGAGATGGATGTGACATGAATAATTTGTGAAAAATCTTAAAGACTTAGACCTGTTGACCTTCATTCCGCACTTAAATGATCAAAATAGTTTCCTTTTGACCGAAGGCATGTCTTTTCAAATTTAAGAAAGCAATTTTTTAAATCTGTTTCTTTAAAAATGTGTTAAAATAGAGAATGGAAACTTTACCTTGAACATATTTTGTAATAAGAGTTTTTTATGTATCTTTCGCATTATATGTTGTAATTGAAACATATAATGTTTCAATTGATGTAATTTAATAAAAAAACGTCTCGTTGATGTTCTTTTCGCATACTATTATACACCTGCTAGGCATTTATTTCAATATGAAGGAGAGGTGAAAGGAGAACACAGTACCTGTTAAACAGAATGATCTCCTCCTGGATGTCTTTGTAATAGTATTTATCAATCATACATCTCATTATCCAATAGGAAACTCGCCTTTAGTGATGCCATAATTAAAACCATTAATCACTCTTTAGAGAAGAAGTGTGTGTGTGCTGTTCTTACCTGGTTTCATGAGAAATTCTAGAAATCTAAAGTTCAATCATAGGGTATTTCACACAACACTTATTATTGTTATTAGTAAGGATAACAAATATTCATATGTGATTATCTGTCCTTAATAAGAAAAACTATTTTGATTCTGTAAGTTGAGTTACTCAAGTTGAACTTTTGAATCTGTTCTTTTTTTATAAACATTTATTTTTGAATATCGAGTTGTTCATGATTTCACTGTTTCACATTTACAGATTATCAGTAAAATGTAATGGAAAACATTATTAAGTGGGCTTTTCTATTAATGTGAATGTGTATTTCAATATAGTTGGGAAGGAGGGATTACCAGCATACATATAATAATATAAAGAATGAAATTTCACATGTATAAAAATATATTCAATGAAGAATAGATTTGAATTCAATAGAAGAGGACGAGGCCCCTGAGGGTAGTGTTTTTATTTTTGTCGAGGTGATTTATGGGATTTTAGGACCACCTGCCCACAACCCTAAAGAGTTTTCCTTTTATGGTCTTTTCAATTTTTTTATAAAGCATTCTGACTGCAGTGAGCTTCTGATGTGTTTAATGGTAGTGTTTGATTTATTCAAATCATTTGAGTCTCAAATCCTCAAACTGTTAAATAAGTGACAGATTAAAGTCACCCGAGGGCTCGGGCTGTTCTGTGACCACAGACCGGAAGAATGATCCTCTCTATTACTAATCAGAATTCACTCACCATTTACCCTTAAGTTCTCTTTTTATGCAGACAATAAAAAAGGTGAAAGACACTTAAGTGTTCTCAGACCTATCCTGCTGAGTTTTAATGTGTCTGAAATGCTGACAGTGCTGCTTTTAAGAGTGTCTTCTCTTGTCTTTGTTAGTTTTAATTAAGACACTAGTTTATTAGGATCTGTTTGCGGCTCAGGTATTGATTTTAGTTGGCACTATTTGGAAACGGTTGGGTGTAAGTGAATATTTTGGAGCCATAACACTCAGTCCTAGTTACAGAAGTTCAGTTTATTGTAGATGGAAGATATTTTGAAGAATGTAAGTAACCAAACAACAACTGACCTTTACAGTATGAACACAATTTCACTGAGGCATGTCTCAAAATATCTTCCATTGCACTCCAATTAAGAAAGTCACAAGTTTTGAAAAATGTCATGGTGGACTGATGATCGCGAATTCACGGATTCTACACAAAAATTGTGAGGCATGTGCATAGTTTTTAATACAAACTTTGGTTACAAAAATTGTTCTCATCATGTTATTTCCCGCATCTCGGACAGATTTCAAAATGAAACAACAAGTGCTGGACAAAACAATATTATTCCCTTCGCTCATTCCCTCTGTCTCTCTCTCGCCCATCTCTCTTTTACATTCACATCACTCGCTTTAAAGACAAGCTTTCAGGCTGTCCTTTGACTTGAACTGTTAGAGGTCTAGTGTTTAAGTCTTTTCGTGGTCTTTAGAATGTGTAGTGGAGCATTACAGGCTATGTCATTGAATGTGTGTCCATAAGAGGTTTTAAGTGAACAGGAAGTGGGCCGTTGATGGTAGTCGGCTCACTTGATGGTAAGTGGCATTAAAGATGGGAAGTCATCATCCTTTTGAAGAAAGAGAGAGAGATTCAACCTTCTGTATAACACGATCTGGTAATGTGTAGTGCGTGTTTGGTTTACTGTTTGAGTCTGTAATCAGCGGTGTTTAACGTCTCTTCCGGCTCTTTTTAATGACCGTTACGAGGTTTGGAAGGGTACGGTGACCTGCTCTTCAGTCCAAGCCCGACTATCAGAAGTATGGAAATCCAGTTTTCCCATCCGCTGAGATTGGGCCGTTCATTTAATAGTGTGTGTGTCTGGCCGTTCAGAAGTCCCACACCGCCTGAAGGCTGGAATGAGTTTTTGTCCGAGTCGGTGAACGACTATTTCTTGAGATAATTTCCCTGCGACCCTGTTGAAATGCCTGGGTTGACCTGAGAAATAGTTGCTGCGATTGCTCTTCTGTGTCGGTTTTTATATGTGTATGCTCTCATTCTTTCACTGAACTCATTTTTACCTTTTCTGTTGTTTTCATTGTTTGTCCGTCTCCAGTGTGCACACACATAAGTATTCTTTTGTTCTACTGTATCGAGATAGACTCCTGCCTTTCACCGTTGTTTGATGCTTCACCATGTTTAGGAGACCTGTTTCTATGGCATCAATAATTGACATGCATTCTGTTTCAGGCTCTCAGGGCGGAGCTTAAGGACCGGGAGCATTTAGTACTCAGCACATTGGACCAGGCACGCATGTTTCTGGCTGAACAGCCAATCGAAGGGCCCGAGGAACCACGCAAGAACCTGCAGCCCAAAACTGGTGAGAGAACATGCAAACATATACAGTATGTTGACTGATGTGTTTTATCCATATCCCATATATTATGCTGTATGTCGTCACTATCCTTATAAAAGGGCTTTCAAATGAATTCAGTTCATTTATATAAATGTTTATCAACTATTTGTATATGTGAACTGTATACATTTATATGTAAATATTAGGCACACACATACATGGTTAGTTGACATGCTGTCCTACGGTGTAACAGCAAAACTTTGAAAAACAATGTAACAATGGAGATGCATTTCTCTTACGCTATAATATAAATATGATAAAAAAAGATAATATGCTGTTTTAAAAAACCTTTTTATGTCACACCATATAACACATATGGTATATTTATCAACATATATTTATATATCATATACATAAATATACATGCAGATGCATGTAGATTTGTAGATTTCAAAATGTGCAATATTAATTGCAGTACTTAAAAAAATTGCCTCAGAAACCTGTTGAGTTCAAATGTTTATTTAATAATTATTACATCTTAACCGTTTCATATCCTCTCCAATTTTCTTTATCCTCTAAACTGTTGCTTAGAGGAATGAGGTGTAGTATGAGAAATCACTATTATGATATAAAATCATTGCACCAGATTTTTACAAAGATTCATGACCATGCTAATATTGATACAATTTTGCTATTGCTATACAGCAATATCAATAAATGTGTTACATAACTACTATTTATACATTTATATATATATCTATATATATATATATATATATATATATATATATATATAAATATATGGAGGACACATACATATTTTATAAACACAAATATTTATTTTTAAATCATCTTTTGAATTGTATTTTATTTGATAGGGTAAAAATAAGGAAGGGGCATCTACTTTAATATCATGAGATCTTTTCCAAACAGCTATAAATCCATTTAGAGTTTTCATGAAAATGACATTTTCCTTTAACGTGGTAAAATGGTCTATAGGCTCAGTCTGAACATGTTAAACAATGATTGTAAAATGAAACAACAATATTGTTGACTATAAATTCAAATTTCATTTATTTTTCATCAAAAAGCTATACATCTTCCCAAATAAGAAATGTTGGTTTATGTCTTTAAAAAACAACAGAAACCAAAACAAGATAACATGTTACATATGACATCAGGGACTTTAATATAATATAATAAACATTAATCAAATAAATATAATTTCCAAAAACAATTCGATTATAACCATCAAAAGTGTTATTAGATTTTAAAGAACTCATTCCAATGACATTTCGCAATTATTTCAGGTTTATAGCAGTTTGAGAAGACAAATGATGAACTATTATTTATATTTGTCTTTTATAGTGTTTTAGACTGGAAGACACTGGTTCATGCATGGTTTAAACTGGGTAATGTCTTGTATATGTATATTCTCAATACAGACGATTATGAATTACAGATTCTGTAGACATATATGACTATTATAACAACATTCTCTGTGAGATGAGATGAGAGAAACGGGTCGAGTTTATTCTAATACTCTCAGGGGAACTCTCTTTGATGTAAGTGACTCTGATAAACCGGACACTCGCTGTCAACACACTCTTAACTGCAGTATCTGATGTCTGGAAAGTTCCTCACAGCTCTCTAGACATATCCTCAGGGACCTGCTCGAGAAGTTAATTTAGAACATCACCATGACAGTCACCTTTTAACAAAAAGAGACACGGATGTGTGTGTGTGTGTGTGTGTGTGTGTGTGTGTGTGTGTGTGTGTGTGTGTGTGTGTGTGTGTGTGTGTGTGTGTGTGTGTGTGTGTGTGTGTGTGTGTGTGTGTGTGTGTGTGTGTGTGTGTGTGTGTGTGTGTGTGTGTGTGTGTGTTTTTGGACTGAATGCCCATGTGAACTCAATTGATTGGTAGATCAGAGACTGCGGACGCTATCTACGATTTGACTTTCTGAAGATCTGTAAATTCTGCCTTACAGAAAACACCAATACTCAGGCGAGAATCTTGATGGCAAATACTTATTTGAAATGTTCAACTTCTATTCATAACACATCTTTACAGACCTTACAGACACATCTCACAAAACAAATATCATTATTGTAAGCTTATTCTTGTTAATCGGGGGTTAGGAAACACTTTTGGATTGCAGCTTTATATTGCAAGTTCACCCTAGAAAGAAAATTCTGTCGTTATTTTCTTAACTCGTAAAAATGTAAATATCTTTGACTTTCTTCTGCAGAACTCAAAAAAGCATATACATATAATAACTTATTTTGCTTTTGTACAGGAGAAAATCACACATGTTTGAAATGACTCCGGCGAATAAATGATGGCATTATTTTCATTTTTTCTTTCACAGCTTTATTTATAAAAGCCCGTTCATTTATATTGAAATCAGCTGAGTTTCGATCAGTAATCTTTGAAGTATCTCTCACTCCGAGCACCCAAAGCAATCTCACATGAGCGATGTCTGAACTTCCTTTTTACCTCTTCTGCGGGATCAAAGTCCAGAGTCCTTGTAGCGAAATAAATAATCCAACTCATGTGGTTTGCCTGCAGATCAGAGATAAAATCCCAAATACATCCTAACATGAAAGTTTACTCAAATAAAACATTTAGAAATGGAAGCTAATGTGTTCATGTTGAGCAATCTGCTCCTCTGTTCATAATCAATGAACATAAACAAGTTGCTGCAAAATGAGCCCGCAAGTTTCGTCTCAGCTCATCGTAATTGAATTTTATACCTTTGCACAAATGCGTAAATGGATTTGAATTGTAGATTGATTTTCTCTTGGCTGACAGAGGAACGTAAGGATGGAGCATTTATAGAACTGAGAATGTGACCTAAATTGTCTGCTTACGTCCTCAAAACGTCTGAAAGGACGATGAAGGAGCAGATGGTGATGCTGTGGGCATCTCGGACTTCCAAACATCTGCTTCTCCTCATTTATAATCTCTCTCTCTTTCTCTCTCTTTCTCTCTCTCTGTCTCTCTCTCTGTCTCTCTCTCTCTCTCTCTCTCTCTCTCTCTCTCTCTCTCTCTCTCTCTCTCTCTCTCTCTCTCTCTCTCTCATAGTTATTAAATAACTATTCATATTGATAATTGTGAGGTGTACAGAATGGATTTCAGTTGCCCTAGGAGCCACTTACCACACCATCTTTTTTCTACTTAAGCGTTCTTTCAGTTGAAAGGTTTTTAAGATAGTACTGCCGTTTGAAGATACCTTGTATTGGTCCGAATCTAAGCCAGCGTTGCATGTATTCTTTGTAGATAAGGTAATCCTAGAATGTATTGTGATAAGCATGGCTTCTCGTAGTCGAGGGGAATGTTGTTTTTTTGTGCAACGTTGTATTCCGTCTTGAAAAGTGGGAAGTGGTTTAGTCCAGGGTTTTCAGAACGGAGGGTTTAAAACATAATTTAATTTTCTTGAGAGAAGCTGATAAGCATTTATCAGAAAAGCTCAGTGCAGTGAATTTAGAAAAAAAGGCTTTCCTTTCAGTTAAAGGAGATTAAAGCATTGGGAATTAAATATATATTTGAATTAACTAAGCTAAACTGAAATGTATTCCATTGTTGTAGGCAGATTTTTATCCATAAATAAGCAAAAAGATGGCAACTTTCTTTCTATTTGCAGCTATCGAAAATTGATAAAATGCTTTTTTTTTCAAATTCATGCAATTTCCTGTCCAGTTTTGATCAGAAAATAGAAACAGAAAATATTGGCCCTGAACATCGACTCATTACATTTTACTTAGTCTGTTTTCAGAGTCTAGTGTTGTGTATCACCAGTTCATTGATTGGTTTTATTCTTTTACATAAATATAAATATGTTCAAGCTTTAAATTGACTCAATCAATTAAAGCAAATGTTGTTTCTGTAGACCTGACACCAGAGGAGAAGGCCCAGCGGGTGGCTAAAGCAATCCGTAAGCAGACAGCAGAGGTGGGTGAACGATGGGAGAGGCTGATGGGACATGTGGGCACGTGGCAGGAGCAGGTGGAGAGAGCTTTGGATAAACTTCAGGACTTCCAGAGCTCCATGGATCAGCTTGACCTCCGTCTAACGCAGGCCGAAGAGCACAAATCAGGCTGGCAACCTGTGGGAGATCTCCTCATAGACTGTCTACAGGATCACATCGATAAGACAACGGTGAGGGGAAGGTATTAAGCTGTTAACATTCCTTTGATTCCACACGCTTACACATGATCTTTATGTTTGTTTCCCAGGCGTTCCGTGAAGAGATCGCTCCTCTGAAACAAGACGTTCGAGCTGTGAATGATCTGGCAGGTCAGCTTGCACCTCTGGACGTCCAGCTGTCCTCCACCTCGAACCGTCAGCTGGACAACCTCAACATGCGCTGGAAACTCCTGCAGGTACTTTACTCCAAACCTTTAATGTGCTTTTCATCTCTGACTCTATCAGTTTCACTTTGTGTTGACAGTATCTGTTGAAGAACAATCTTTGTGTCTAAACATATGCAGATTTTGTGATGTTTTTTCTCCATCTGTCCTCAGGCGGCTGTAGAGGAGCGGTTAAAGCTTCTGCGGGAAGCACACAGAGATTTTGGTCCCTCTTCTCAACACTTCTTATCCAGTGAGTCACAAGGCCAGAGTCAAAAATAGTTATGGCTGTGAGCCCATAACAGAACTGTATTGTTTGTAAAATATTATGTTGGTGAAAATCATCATTTCTTGTTGCCTAATGTATCAAAACGGTTCATCATCATCAAAGAGGAAACATAATTGATCATTTATTAAGGTTTTTGGACGAAATATTAAAATTGTCAGTTGTAAGAAACATCAGTGGTGGTCATGTAAGGGACAAATCCTGCCCATGTTAAAATAGTCTGACCTATTTTTATCTAAACAAACCTTTGAAAGTAAACCATAGTTTTAGGGATTATTAAACCCTGCATTACTTAAACTCTGACTTTTGAAGTTTTAAGGTCCTTTATCCCAAGCTAGCGCAGTATCTGCGATAAGATGAAGTGGTGCGTACAGTACATCTATTACAGTTAGTCTGCTGAGAGAGCAGATAGTTCACAAACAACAGTAGTAATATGTCAGTGTCTGCGTGAAATAAAGAGAGTTAGATTTCAGTGTTATGATAGAAAAAGACTTCATTAATGTTTGATTTAGCTAAAGCATTAAGATCATTTTAAATATGTTCTGCTCAAATCAATCTTTTATTATATGTGTGTCAACAGCTTCTGTACAGTTGCCCTGGCAGAGAGCCGTGTCCCAGAATAAAGTGCCCTACTACATCAAGTAAGCAACACAGATTTCTAATAGGTGAACAAGTGCTATAAGGATGTTACTGAGTTACACAAGGCAAGATAAAACCTCCAGGTGGGGGGAAGGACCAGTTTTTCAAGACCAGTTTAAAGTCTGCCAAACCTTTTGTAAGAGACAGATCGTTCCAACATCGAGGAAACGATGCAGAGAAGGTGTGAGAGAGCGATTTCTTACTCTTGTGGGACGGCACCACAAGATGTGTGGAGCGCAAAGATCTGGAGGACATATACGTGTGAAATAGGGAGTGAAGTTAGCTGGGTGCTGAACCTGTGGTGGGCCTGTAAGCGATAAGGAGTGCTTTGAATTCAATGTGAGCTGCTATGGGGAGCCAATGTAGTTTGATGAAGAGAGGTGTGACATTTGGTTCATCCAGTTCCTTGAAAACCACTCTTCAAAATGAGCTAAACCATTTAATGCTTTGTTAGTAACCAGCAAAATTCTATAGTCTATATGTTACCATGGGTAGCAAGGGTAATTTTTATAAAACAGTGGTCATATGATGAACCAGTGTTTGGGTCATGAATGTATGTACTTACATTTTCCTATAAGCAATACACAATTTCTTAGTTTGGCTTTTATTTTTGACATGGAAGACTTGTGGAATACTTGCCTAGCCCAACAGATGAAGGTGAAAGATTCCAGAAAATGTATTCTCTCTTGGCAGTTCCTTTGATTACAGAGACTGCAACTGAAAAAAACATCTGTTGGATTCAGTGCTTTTGTTCAGAACTCTTTTCCCTCAGTTAAGTTCTCATCAAGCCCAGAGAGACAGGATTAGAGAAAGAAGATGAGGACGACAGAGATGTCTGTCGCCTACAGCAGAAGCCTTACAATGGAGTTGGAGATGATCCAGAAATGGCGGAGGATGAATGTGAGACACCAAAAAATAAAAGATGAACTGTTGGAGACTCATAGAAGATGATGCTCAAAATCAGTGCTGGGATTTAAAAACAATTCTGCATGTTACTCATCACTTAGTGCGACAGATGTAAATGATACAAATCATACTGATGATGTGATGGCAAAAAGCCAATAATCCTTTCATATATAAATTTGGGGAAGGAACCTCATATCTGGAGACAATATCACAGTGTATAAGAGGAAAGGCTCTCTTGCTTCATTCAAGCTAAAAATCACTTTTTTCAAGGTTGCTACATGTACTTTGCATACGCACAGCTTGACATGCACCTCACAAGAGCACCGCCGCCAAAATACCATCAGTGATTATTGTTTGACGATTGGCGCACGTCACTGGAAGGCAGAACTTTGTTCATATTGAGCCCCCATATTCATTATGATAGCAGTTGTGCGTCTTGTTAGATTTATATATTTAGGAGTAATAACTAACATAAAATGATAGTTTACCATGTGAGGAGACAGAATAAATGTTAAATACTACAGAAGGCTTAAACACATTGGCTTAGCGTTTTAACCCTGGAGATTTGTTCTTGCCAGCTGGAGATGAAACTTAATATTGAAGTGTGTTTGTGTGTTGTTTTGTGTGTGGCGGGCAGCAGGTGTGTTGTGTGAAATGGCCTGTAGCTGAACTTTTCTTCTAGCGATCACTCTGACACAACACATATGCTTGTGCATATATGAATACACATGAGTTTCGCTCTCATCCTTTCATTTTCTCAGAGGAATCTCTTTTACACTTCTATGACACTCTCATCTGAGATGACTCCTAGCTCTTTCTGCTCTTACATGAGGGTAGATTGCTGTTTTCAGAAACGCTTAGCTTGCTGTGCAGTATATCTTTGTCGCTCTTAAAAGTTGCAGTGATACAATGACAGAAAAGGCTTGGCCTCACTTCGGTTTGATTTTTTTGTGTTCATTTAAGCTTGAAAAATGTTGATATAACTCACATTAGACTTTTAGACTGTTTGAATGGAGCTATCAAGTGATTGATCGCATCCAGAATACAGATTTGTGTTTATATAATGAATATCTTTATAATGTGCATTTTCATTTTATATTTATAAACATGTACACATACATTAATATTCGTACATATGAAAAGAAAAAGTAGAGAAAAGTTCTAAGATTAAATGTTTATATGCAGTTTTAAATGGTCAAAAGAAATAATTAAATATTGTAAATATTTCTAAAAAAATATATGCATCTTTGTGTTTATAAATACAAAAAGGGGGAACATTTTGTGAAAACACAAAATTTTATCCTGGATGTAATGATACATTTGATCCCTAAATGAAAGAAACAAATAAAAAACAAAACCTGCAATTAATGACTAATAATATGAATTCATTGACATTTTTTCTTCATTTAACCAAAGAAGACCTTGAGATCATGTGTGCAGTTGACAAAGATTACAAATATGCTTTTCATACATGGAATATTGCATATTCCATGTATGCCGAATTCATGAAAACACTCTTAATGTCTCTATATAACCCCAAACCCAATGCACGTACACGAACATACGCAAACAAACTTCTTGAAAGGCATGAAAGTATAAGTGAAACTAGGAGAAATGTGTATTTGGGTTAGAACGAGAGATTTATTGATGATGTCACATGTGCTGGAGAGACACGCGCTGGAGATCAAGGAAGTCTGAAGAATGAAGAATATTTCTGTAATTCTAATAAGGGTGTGTTGTGTGTATAATGAGTTCAGTGGAGTTCATGTTTATTCATAAGAATATGTTGAGAGAGAGCAGATAATCCAGCAAGAGGCTCTGGACTCTTCTCACATCTGTTACTGTATGCGTCTCATTTGGTTTATTCTACTGTACAGAAATAAATCAAATGAGAATGTGTGTAGATGTTTTCGTTTCAGAATGTAATGTAATGGAACAACAAAAACTTTAAAATGTCCAAGAGGTAGAACTGTATCTGTGTGTAACCCATCAAAAAGCAAAAAGTGAGTAGAAATGTCCTTGTGTTCCGCAGCCTAACAAAAACCGGTTCATGTTGAAACATTCAGTCTCTTTAAAGTATGCATGAAATGACAACTGTGTCATATTTAAGAATTCATATTTTTTTCTCCATTATTAGAATGAACGCATCTAAGGCAGTAAGTGCATAAAATAAAGTGAAGTTGTGGTTGTACATTCCAAAATAAACTAAATGACTTTATGCCTTTTTTTCTGCTTAGCACAAAAGAAGGGTATTTTGAAGAATGTTTGCAACCAATGGTGGTACCCAATGTTTTTTGTCTATTCAATAGAAATGAACAGAAGTGAATGTAAATAATATTGTAGCTCTTGTGTCAAGACATCAACTTTCTTCAAACTAGCTTATTTTGTGATCCATCAAGAATTTGTGTTGTTTGGGTGAACTTTCCCTTTAGAGTAAAACATAAGACATTTACTAGAAGTCTTACAATTATGAATTCAGTGAGTTGAATAAAAAACAGTAAAGCTTCGCATAAAGAGTTTTTAGAAACTGTTTCAGCGTGACTAAGAAACTGTTGTCTGTCATTTAACTTGAATGTCATGCTATATAAGATGAAGTGCTTAACATGGCTCTTTAAGACACACTGTATATTATGTGCTCACTATCTTGTACAAATGCTATTTATAACACTCTTGTTTGGGATAAGTCAGTAATGAGGTTGTGCTATAGCTCAGCAGGTGTTTGTTAATATAGACGCTGTGCTGTAAGGCCTGTCTGTGAGTCGTGGTGTAGTGTTGATAACACTTCTGCTGTGATCTGTAGCTGGAGACCATTGGTCTGTTGAAGTGAAGATAGCAGCCTGGGTGCTTTATTTCTGCTGATGGCTGTAACCGGCTCAATTACCTTCCAGACGCTCCTGAATGCGTCCGTCCTCAGTGGTCCTGCTGAAAATCACATTACGGGACAAAATGATCCGCCGTGGCAGTCTCAGTTTGGCCCACCTTTAGGGATCATCAAGGTCTATTTAAAGCTACATATGTCTGTGGAGTTATGTCTAGCTGAGATGGTCTGATCCGCTTAAGCGACGTTATCTGACGAGCGAGGATCTCACGGTCATGTGTGAATGAGTAATGAATGAGATGATGGGATGAAATGCTGTCCAAAAAAATCCCCCTTACACTGCGGTTCTACACTGTTCTCTGTGGTTGTCAGGATGATGCTGTGAGCTTGCTTTATGATTTGTCATTCTGTTCTGAATTTTTGTAACCAATGGTACCACCCATTGTTTTTGTATACTGCAGAAATGAATAGATGGGAGAGTGAATAAAACCTCTAATGTTCAGTTAACAACATTCTTCAAAATATGTCCTTTTGTGATCTGGAATTTAGATTTTTTAGGGTGAACTACAATAAATAATACATTCAGGAGATGCCTTATAATGCATTCAGGCAAGCAGAATAGAAAAAGCAAGTAAAGCTTCTAATAAAGTGTTTTTGGAAAGGAAACTGTTATGGTAAGAATGTGGTTAATTATCTCGTTCAGTATAATATAATATGCTGCTGTGTATTATCCAAAGCTGAATTTCTAAATGGACATATCTAGCTGATGTGAAATTTTTATCATAACTTAAAAACATAAATTCATAACACACATTTTTGGCGAATGTATTTAGTACCTATATATAGAACCATCTTATTATATTCAACAAAATTCCTAATGATAGTACAGACATGAGAAAAAAATAAAATATTGATAATAAAATAAAGATTAGAGTTGTCTATTTGAAAAAATCATGAGTTATGGTTGTGTCCAAAAATGAAGAAGGAATGGATCTTCATAGATCACAAAATTATTACTTAATATTATATTCATGTGCCCTTTTGTGTTTAATACGGGCCAATATGGATGTGACATTATTCAGTCAATTGAATTAAAAAAATGCAGTTTATGTATATGTGACCATTATATTGAACCATCTAACTATATTTGACTTACCCCTGAAATATTGAGGCTAGATATCACAAAACTGTAAAAAAAAATCTATTTTGAACGAGGACAAAATTAATGTCACATACTTTGTAGGATTTCTGTGAAATGAAAGAACAAACCTGAAGCAGTAAAATCCAACAAGTGAAGAATGGATGGCTCTTAATAGACCATAACAGAGATATTTCATTATTCCGCAATCATTTTTGAGTGATGTTGACCATTCCTGATATGACAGTTCCATTATAGATGGTACAATTCACTTGTCTAACAATAAAAAACTGCTTTAAAAAATAATTACAAACTATATTCATATTGACATCTTTGTCGTGAAAACATTTGGTACAAACTACATCTTTGTAATCTTAAGGTTGAAAATTTAATAGAAGTGAAATAAATATAAATCTAATATATCTAAATATATTATTTAAGTTCAAAGTTTGTATTTCATTTCTTTCTCATTTATCTCCTTCCACACTCACGCCCCTCCAAAACCTGCTTCTTTTCAAAATAGCACTTCTCTCACACAAACACACACACACACAAACACACACACACACGCACGCACGCACGCACACACACACACACACACACACACACACAAAACAGACAGCTGAAGTTAGATGGGTGTACTGAGTCCAATTGACCCTCTCTGTTCTCTTCTCTAGTCATCAGAACCAGTCCACATGCTGGGACCATCCGAAGATGACCGAGCTCTATCATTCCCTGTGTAAGTGTCACACAAACACATCTTATCAGCCCTCAGAGACAAACTCACATCTCACTCAAATGCACAGCTGAATAAATATTGGACAGCAGCTTTCCAAAGTGGAGGTTTGTGTCTATCTCTGTATGGCAGTAAATCTCTAGAGACAAAACACTCAAATGAATCAAACATCTCACAACAGGCCCAAGCCACATTTCTCTTCAAAATATAAAGTCTAATAACTTTAAATGAATAAATTACATGAGGAGACTTATGGTGTTGGATATGTGGCTTTATCGGATTTTTGTCAATTTTCTCTCTAGTTTGAAAATAACAAAAATCTGATTTTCAGAGAATCATTGCTGTTCTATAGTTTTTGTTAGATAAAAATTGTATATTAGTTGGGTCTGGACAACATGCATATACATTATGCTTTAACCGGTGTGTTGCTGATGATGATGATGATGATGATGATATTTGGACGAACAAAACAGTTTTTGAACACCAACGACTGTAATAATAGCAAAATATTAAAAAGGTAGCCTAAAACTTCTTGCTGTCCCACGTTCTTTAAAGGAGGGGCTGTTTAATGCATTATAAGTGCTTAAGACTGTTAAACATGTTAAGTTGTTATGTTACCATACAGCCAAACGGCTTCTAAGAGGTTCTTGTAAAAATTAACCTATCACTGTCATTAGATTACAGGTTATTTATTTGCATTTTTCCATAAAATCCTGCACGCTCACCAATCAGATAGCTTGGAAGAGCTAAAGCATCAGCTTGTAGATTGCAGGATAAACCCTCTTTCCAAGAAACTACTGGTACCCAAGATGAACATAAGATTGACAGAAACTGCCCGTGTTACTTCTCCTATGGGAGCCAGTGGGGTCCAAGAACTGTTTGGTTATCAGCATTCTTCAAAATGTCATCAAAACAAAGACATGTACACATTATTTGGGCCTGTACTATCGGTTTAAGAAAGATGATAGTGAAGGAGTTTGTTATATTTGCCTTTTTCATGCTGATATGCAGATGGATAATAAATATCAGCTGATACATGACTGTATCTCTACTATGAGGTTTTGTTAATTTGCAAGCTCATTTTTTGTTTCTATCCAGCTGACCTCAACAATGTGAGATTCTCTGCATACAGAACAGCCATGAAGATCCGGCGGCTCCAGAAAGCACTCTGCTGTAAGTGCGTGTGTGTGTGTTTGTATATGTGTGTGTGCATTATATGATTAGAGACGCATCAGTGCCTCTCCTCACTCCATCAGCTCAATTAACTCAGAGAGACCCAATTAACAGCACAAGAGAATGTGTGCATGCGTGTACGTGTGTGCAAGTGTGTGTGTTTGTGTGAGGTATATTCCTCTGTCTCCATGCCTCATCTCTCATGTCCTTCCCATTTGCATGTCTGTTTATTTTTCGAGTAGTTAATTGGTCTAATTAAATAGTGTTAACAGCACACAGAATGTAAATACCTTGCACTGCATAAGATGGAAAGTTTTGATCATTCCGAAACCTACAAGTGTTCTAATGAGATTTAACATGATAAAGTGACAAGCGCTACATTCAGTCGTGTTGTAATGTTGCCCTACATGTAACTGGCGGTGACTATGAATGGGTGCCACAGGGCTCCACACACCGGTCCAGATTAGAAAGTTGATCCACAACGTCACTCTACAAAAACACATTTATGTAGTAACCATTGATGGAATTATTTTATTTTATCACAATTTTTTCCTGCCGTTCGTTTCTTTTGCATTCTGAAAACACTGTGATAAAAGAGAAAAGATGCTAGAAGTTGTGCAAGATTTCTGCTGACATTTAGACGACTATCATTAATACTTGATTATAAATTAATTTATTCTGAAGAATTAAGTGACTGCAAATATAATCACTAAACTCTCTGTATCTGCAGATATCACTCTAAATAATCAGATTAAATGGAGAACTTTACTATCAATGCATGTCTGGTTTTGTAATATCTGTACTGAACAACTGTGATGTCCTCATATATTGAATATCAAAAATAGATAGCATTTTGTTTGTGTCCGTCTGTCAGTGGATCTATTGGATCTGAATGTGGCTCAGTCCATGTTTCAGCAGCATAAGTTAACAGTGAACTCACAGCAGCTGACGGTTCCTGAGGTCATCAACTGTTTGACATCCATCTATGACGGTTTGGAGCAGGAACACAAAGATCTGGTCAATGTCCCGCTGTGTGTCGACATGTGTCTCAACTGGATGCTCAACGTCTATGACACGTAGGCAACACACACAAAACTAAATCATTAAATATGTATTCTTTTAAGGTTTACTCTATTAATTACATTTTAGAATTTTGAAATGGTGTTCTATATCAATCTTTCATGTTAACTTGAATTAACTAATACTTTTAGTTTGTACTTTCATATTATTTCTATGTTGCCATTTAGGTTTAATAGTAATTGTTATGGTTTTCATTTAACTTTTTAATTTTTTCATGTTATTGATTTTAGTTTCTTGCTGCTATTTCGATTCAGGTTAAATATTATTTAAACCTGTTTTTATTTCAATTAATCATAGTTTGGTTTTGGTTAACAATGATTACCCTGTTATTATATCATCCTTTTTCTTTTCTCACGATGTGTTTTGGATGTCACAGGGGTCGCAGTGGGAAGATTCGTGTTCTGTCCATGAAGATTGGCCTTCTTTCACTTTCTAAGGGTCACCTGGAGGAGAAATACAAATGTAAGCGCACTGACAGCACTGTGTCTTAACCAGGCACAACATTAGATATGTTACTACTGAGAGAAAGAGGGATATTTACTTTATTAGCTGTAATTCCCAAGATTTTAATATATTCCATTAAAGTCATGACCAGCCGAGAGCTGTGTTAAATCACAAATAAAGTTTTAAAGCAACAAAGATTTTTATCATTGAATAAAATAAAATAAAAAGGAATTGAAGTATGTTACAACATCAACATTTTGACCTTTAGTCATTGAAGGATGTAGTTTTAAAGTGTTTTTGCCTAAAATTCCTACTGAATGTTTCATAATTGGCTCCTAGTGACATTTTTTTCAGGATTGTGGGTTTTTTAATTCTTTGCTGGTTATTTTGTAGTTCTGATAATGACACTAAAATCATACTGATGACCGACTTTTCCAAAATCATTTGTTTTGCAAACATTACATTTTCTGTGATTGTGACATCTCATACATTGTCTACTTGACACTTAAACCTTTTATAAACCGTTTTATTTTGGCGGTTTATTAGTGATAGTTCAGGTCAGTGAAATGTCAGATCATGTAAATGTAAACTGAATATTTTTTTGTTTTGGCAGCAAGGCATTAGATTTAAACCACACATTCTGAATGTAGCAGCATTAATAAGCTTGTTTGTGAAACACCACAAAACCCATGATGCTCTTCTCTACCGCTGTCCTGTTTTTGTATCTAAAAGCACAGAAGTCTTACTGCACTCCCATGATGCACCACACATAATTAGGCTTTTTGCTCTTAAATTGTTGAGCTTTGAGTCTTTGTTCCTTTGTGTGATCAAACAAGCTTAAAACCCTGTGCTGGTTAGTAAAAAAGCTTCAGTGTTCTCCATGTCTGAAGTGCAGCAGAGACAGATCAAAACAACACATCTCAGTTATTGAGATGGTTTTTCCATTTTTATTCAGTAGTTTTAGGGTCAATCTCACGAGTCATGACTTTGTAACGTAGCTGATACAGATGGTTGTTTATTGACCTTCAGTGTAACACTGATCTGATATCTGACTTTAGTTTTTTATCTGTGTGTATGTTTGTGTGTGTGTGAGTTTGTGTGTGTGAATTTACTAAAGTGCTGGAAGGTTCTTCAGTCCAGAGGATTGTGTGACATTTCAAACTCTGGCCTATCTCTGCTCTTGTTGTTTTCATCAAGGTCGTTTTGGTCCCCAGGCCGAGATCAGATCAGAAAGAAAAATTGTGTCTGGGATTATGCACATAAAAACACAATCACAAGTGTCCTTAAGTCTGTCTTAAGGATCCGTGCATGTCTGTGTGTTTGTATATCAATCTGAATTTCTATTTCTGTCCATTTACTTGTTTCTGTCTTTCTATGTGTCAATATCTGTCTTTCTGTTTGTATAATTCTATACATGTCTGCCTCAATCTATCTGTGTGTTTATATCTATCTCTATTAGGGATGCTCCGATCGATTGGCCTGAGATTTGTATCAGCCAATAATCATAATTTATGACCAGATTGGTACTCACTAAACTTGGCCGATGTTATGAACTGAACTCAATTGATGACTTAATGTAAATGTTAATGTAAGAGATAATGACATTGCGTGAGGCATTTTAAAATATTTACTGTATATTGCATTTATAAATATATTAAATAACTACTTTAAATCAGTTAGATATTCTTTTGGAGAAAAAAAATGATCATAGCATCCCTAATTTGTATCGTTCTACACCATTATGTCTGTCTGTCTCTATCAAGTTTTGTCTGTTTTTCCATATTTATCTTCCTGTCTGTATATACTTGACATCTCACAAATATGTTGATTGTATGTTGATTTCTCTGTCTGTTTATTTTTATTATTGTATATTTGTCCGTGTCTCTCTTGTTTGTACTAATGTGTTACTGTCTGTCTGTCTGTCTCAGGTTTGTTTAATCAGGTGTCTTCAGTGGGTGGTACGTGTGACCAGAGGCAGTTGGGTCTTCTGCTCCATGATGCCATTCAGATCCCTCGACAGCTGGGTGAGGTGGCGGCATTCGGCGGGAGCAACATCGAGCCCAGCGTCCGCAGCTGCTTTCAGCATGTGGGTGAACACAAACACGCACGTGCACACAGACACACACACACACACACACACACACACACACACACACACACCTCTACACTTGACTGTGTGTTTCACTCTGATATGAGTGTGTTTATGAGGGGGCGACGTATCGTAGTCAGCAATAAAGCAATCTATAAATTATTGAACAGTTTTCTTGGATATCCTCATATTACCTAACACAAGATATATATATATATATATAGTGTGTGAGCGTTCACATTTTTGGTTGGTGTGTAAATCCAACAGCTTATACCAGGCAGCTATAAATATTTATTTGACAGAGAGAAGCTCACTTCCTTCAAGGGTTGATAGTTGGTTGACACTTTTTATGATCGCTTCCATCTTCCTCCCTCCCTGTCCGTCTTTCCATCTGTCTGTCTTTCAATATTTGGAAAACAATATTTGGATATCAGATTTCAGTCTGTGTTTATCTGTTCCTCTGTGAATCTCTTTGTCTGCCTGTATGTCTCCTGTCCATCTGTCTTTAACTGTTAGATTCTTTCTCAATGTTTCTTTCAGTCTGTTGTGAGTTTTACATCTCTCTTCACCAAAAACAGACGTCAGATGATGACAGTCACGTATAAACATCAAAAAAGGCACGTATAAAAGTTAGGATGAAAACTTGATTGCCCATCAGAACCGACGAACAAAAAGAAGAAGTGTCCTAAAAGTGGAGAAAATGAATGATGGATGTCATTATTAAAGGGGCGATGTGTGTCTCACATGAGAGATGAGAGCTGTCGGCAGGAAAGTCGTGCAGACAGACAGCACGGATGTCACACCTGCAGTCATTTACACCCGCCTGTCACCACTGAAGGACGGATGAATTCACACAAACATTCTGTTCGGTTGCTGGAGGGGTTCTGATAGTGTTGACGTGTTTGATGCTGTTGTGATGTCAAACCTGACATCATAGTGATGACATCACAGCCTAAATAAAGCTCAAACCTCCAGCCCACCATTGTCTAGGAGACTGTGTCATTGTGTCTCAATGCTAAGTGACATTTAAAGACCTTCCCATCGGCGTGATCGCTGCCAAAAATGTTGTACTGTTGGGGACGGCAGATGAATTCCTGCCAATATCGTTCTTTATTGCCTTGTTATTTCTCTGTTATTATCTTGTTTGTTTACAAAAATATAATGATCAGCGATTGTTTCTTTCACATTATTATGTTGCTGTTTGCTTTGGAAAGGAAAGGGGTTTTGGTGAATCAATCTGAGATGAAATACCGTGGGATCTCCGCTGAGCATCAGATATTGGGATCACTTTTGTGAATCAAAACTAAGTCATTTGAGAAATAACTTATATTATAATTACATTCATACGCTTAACACAGTTCGCGGATGACCTAAGTGAGATTCTCTAAACGTTTCATCATCTTTGAAATATTAATGAGGCTGTTCTGTCTCAGCAGCCCTTCCGTGAGATGCCATCATGTATGGTTCCTAGTAGGAAATGTTCCAGCCGTCATTTTGAATTTAGATGCATTTATAAGCTAAGTTCTCTTGTATTGTTTGTAGACATCCTCCTCTGATTGATTGTTTTTGTTTACCCTGTCCTCAGGTGACCAATAAGGTTGAGCTGGAGCCGAGGCAGTTCATTGATTGGATGAGGCTGGAGCCGCAGTCCATGGTGTGGCTTCCTGTCCTGCACAGAGTGGCGGCAGCAGAAACGGCTAAACATCAGGCCAAGTGTAACATCTGTAAAGAGTTTCCCATCATCGGCTTCAGGTACAAACACAGTGTGTGTTATGTTTAGTCTGTTATTGTTCAAAACAGAAAATTGCATGTTATGTTAAATTATACAATTCTCAGGATTATTGTTAGGATTACAATTATGGGTGAAACGATTACATAATCGTCAAAAGCCTCAATTACAGTTGTCAATTTGTGCTCATTTCTGTGTTTCGACAGTATGTTTAGTCCCTGAATACAGTAGTGTAACTATTTCTACAGTTACTTGTCCTTAAGATATTTGTTTTGAATTTTTTTACGTTAACACAATACCTCCCATAACTTTTTGTTATTTACGTTATATAATTTTATTTTGAATGCTTAGAATTTACCATTTTGCTTCTTTATAGGAACAGAAAACATTTCGAAACTTCAATATAAAATCTATTAAACATCAATATTAATTGCAATTACAAATGAAGGTGAAATGGACAATTATGTTTATATGTTTCTATTTTTTCACATTTTTTAAATAAAAGTAAATTCATCAAAATTAAATGAGACAAAACTACACAGTACATCTCGTAACTGAAAAAATTCTCATGATAATGGTTACATGTATGATTTATTTGGTCAAAGTAACCAATTTTAAATATTAAAATAAAAGCACAAATTTATTTTAGTTTTTTTTTAACATTAATACATTTTAATATGTTAGATTTTTCTTAAATATATGAATGAATGTGTACATACATACTTATAAACACAACATATTCATGGTTATATATTATGGAAAAAGAAACTTTTGTTCTAGGTGCAACTCATATTTTTTATTCTATACGTAAGATGACACATTATTGCTTATCGTCATCCAAACATGAATCCTAGCTTTAACATTATGAATGTAGCTACAGGTAGATTTCTGAACTGTAATGTTGTGATACCTGTGAAACATACACAGACACACACAGGTTTTCATATGGCTGTCAGGGAGTGGAAAGGTTAGATTCACTCCTGAGGCCCAACATTCATCTAAATGTCAGGATCTGATAGCACACGCTAAATAAGAGACAGGATCGTGGGAGTTTCTGATCAGATGTGTGTCCTCTGGCACTTTCAAAGTTCACATCTAAACCAGCGCTGCCAAAGTTCATGTCTTAACATTTGGAATTCATTGAAATTCATCTTTAAATAGGGATGTTTTTTATCAATGCACACTTATGGGTACTAAAACTAAAAAGAAATAATTGCTTTTAACATTTTAATGCCAATTTATTTTTATAAGCAGATGTTTTGCTAGTGAACATAAATGTAATACTTCTTTATTTTTTCATAAAACCAAATATGATCACTTTCCTCGTTAAGCAATGTATAATATCTGTCATATCAGCATGTCATCATTTGCCTCTGTTGAGTATTTGAAACCGTGATGATTGTGTCTTACACTTTGAACCTGTTGCTCTCCTTATTAAGATGTTTGTGCTAAATCACACAACAAACCCCCCGAATGCTCTGAGAACCCATGGCATCACAGCAGACCATCGTGTGTTTCAGAGTCGTGATTCAATCGGACGTTTGACAGAAGAGATACAGACTATGTTTTGTCAGTGATGGATAACAAGGCCGACTAAACACAACACCAGTGAGAAACTGAGGAAATGAACGTCAGAGTCGATCAAACAGGACTCATCTTTTCTAATGCAGAACAAATCTTGAGATGTGTTTCTGCCAGATTAATGAATTTATTTAGCAAGCCATGAAATGTGTATAAATAGTTTAACATGTTAATAGTTGTGGAGCACAACCCTGAAAGAGGCTGAGTGTTATGTGAATCTTACAGTCGGATTGAGAACATTGGAAGTAATGGTTTTATTTCATGCACAATATGGATTGAAGACAATTACAAACCACAGAACTGTTTTAAAACCAAAATAAGGGATAGCCACGAGTTTAATGAAGCATTTGGGGAATTATTTCGTGAACAGAACAGCCATTAGTTGTTAAAAAGTTAAAAACTTTTCATGTTTCCCCAATGAGTGTTTGCACGGTATTATATTTGTTTTACAAGTATTTTGCACAAATTTAGAGCTGAATCCTTTAACCTACCCCTCACAAAAACCAAATTACCAATGACATGATTTATTATAAGAAACACAATTCTCAGCAAGGGTCTCAGTGTATGTGTGTCTGTGTGTTGTGGAGACAGACAGAGCCGAAACCACAAACGAAATGAGGTCGTTCAGAAAACACAGAACCTTTAACTGTCATAACATTTCATATATACAGCCGGGATGTGGAAACATTGCTCTCTTGGGGGATGAAATTCTATTGAATTTGCATTTCATGGAGACAAAAGCAAGCAAAAACAAACAGTTCTGCTCGCCTCCATGGTCGATTTACATTTCTATAAAGAAAATCTGCAGAGGAAAAGTTGTATGTAGCCGTGTTTTTTTGAATATTGTTGAATAGAGTCTAAGGGGATTTTGTGAGTAATAGACAGATTGATGAAGTTGTTAAGAATATCACATGCATAATTTTAAAGTAAAAGACTTAAAAGGATTAGTTCAACACAGAAATAAAAAATGTTTAGTGTGATCATCCTTGAAACAAGATGTATAGTATACTTGACTGTATGAAGATTGTAGAACTCTTAGAGGATTTTGTCATGTTTAAGCTCAAAACTAAAATAAGCTAATGCCAAAAGCATAAATATTTTTATTGAAATCAATAGCAGGATTTGGGAATTGTCTTCCTTGTTAAGATATAAAATATAAGAAGTTGGTTTCTAAGCTTATGATAACTCATTACAAAACTCAGAATGTAAATGGTCAATTCCGTGGAAATGTCAACCTTACCATGATAATATTGGGTTTTTACCAAAGGTTTTTAGAATCCTTATAGCACAGATTTCAACCTTTGGTTGTTCAAGTACCCATGTGAAGTCTCTCTTTGAATTCTGAGAATTTTTAGTGTATTTTTAGGATTGACACATCTATACCGCTACATTTTGCTATTCAACAGACACATTAAAATTACAATATAATAATTATTTTATGTTCTATTAAAAGCTATCCCTTGGTAACCATTATGTATACCGTATATATGATTATCAATTATGATTATTTTTTGTTTTTATGTTTGCTTATATGGTTAAATACGTGCATTACTTACTTCTGTGTTCAAAACGCACCTGAACAAGATCAAGTTCTTCAAGATAACTTGAAAAAAAACAGGCAGGAGTGTTTGATTATTTAGAGGACAGCAGGTCCGGACAGCTGATTTAACATCTGGTCTACAAATTCAGATTGAACAGATGGACGTTTTTGTCCTCTAAATGATTGTCAGGGTTTTAAAGTAAATAGAGATCATTAACCTCTCTCTCTTTCTCTCTCCACAGATACCGAAGTCTGAAGCATTTCAACTATGATGTGTGTCAGAGTTGTTTCTTCTCTGGTCGGACAGCAAAGGGTCATAAACTCAACTACCCCATGGTGGAATACTGCACCCCGGTGAGTTCAAATATGCCTGAACAATTACCCTATCCCACAATCCCTCTAACCCTACCTGCGTAATTGAAAACACTTAGTTTTATTCATTTCATAAAAAAGTTACGTTTTGAAACTAACTTGGTTTCTAAGCTTATCATTACTCATTACAACACACACAAATACACTTCATTTCATTTAAAGTAGTTATTACTAAGATTGTAAAAGCTTACTGAAGAATGGTGTACTGGTGCTATATTGGCATCATGCCAACACTTCAAAATACTGTAATGACACTTATTTTTCAACAGCAGTTTTATAGTAACATGTAGTAATGTCAAGTTTCATTCCTGAAGATGTGTGTTCTTCTTGAATAAGTTAATTTTCAATCAATCTTTTGAATGATTCAGTGGTAAACTGTTTTAGATACAACAGTATTTAGTCAATTTGATCAAATCACCATTATTAAGACCTCAAAATATTATTGACATGTAATAACTTGATTAAAACTGAAATGGTACACTGTTTTAATTTACTGTATGTCTTTATACTTACATTTTCATTATACTAAACATTTTATTTATAAGGGTTTTTTGGGTGAACCATCCCTTAATAAAGCTTTCAAAGTTACTACCCACCCTTTAGAACAGCCGTTGCCTCAAAGTGCTGCTTTAAAGTTCTAAAATACTGTTATTTGTATAACAAAATATGTTATGAGTTATTTCTTTGACTTTCAGATGTTTATTTTCAGTATAGACTGTAGTGTGTGTTGTTGTTGTTGAGTGTTGAGCTCTTCATCTGAGAGTAATGATTCCGGTTATTTAGTCGTCAATGGCTTCGGGTGAGTCAGAGAGTAGTTAAAACTCTCCACACTCGATCCATTAGCATCACCGGCGGGCATTTCCGCCACCTTCACAACACAAGACACGTGGAACTGAAAATTTAAGGTGTTCCATTCGACAGCTGTATTTCAGAGCGTGAAATTGAAAAGGCGTCACCGTGATCGATCAGTGTGACAGAGGTTCACCGGTTAAACAATTTCCCTTAGCTCTTCAATGCTCTGTGCACAAATTCTGAGAAATTAGACTGAATAATAATACGAGAGTAAAGCTGTTTTGCGTGGAGCGCCGGCACTTGAGCGGAAAGTGCCTCTTGGCTTGATCGATTAATGATGCAGCTTTAGAAAAACTTCGTTTTCTTCTATTAAGGGCAGAAGTGTGTCTTTGATAACTCATATATGGAAGGTTGGTCACCCGTAAAGTGATTAAAAGAAACAAGATGACCAGAAGTTATTTATTTTCAGTAAGATTTCGAGATTTATAATGTGCCACTCCAGAGTGAGATAACAGAGTCTTGTGTTTGTATGATAAAAATTGATTTTATTGAACCATTTCTATTTTGCTTTCTTCTTTCTGTTTCTGTAGGTGTGTGCGTGCATGCAGGGATATAATAAAAAGATTGAAAATAAAACTTGGCAATAGAATACTTGAACAAGGAGGTTAAATGAGTTATTATTTCTCTATGTGGTTGATAATTTTATCCCTTAAAGCTAATATTTGAAAACAAAACAAAACATATTTATAAATTTTTTTTTTTCATATTTATAGATTCATTAAGAATATACGAATATGAATACATAAATTTACTCAACTTAATCACACTCACTAGTTGCAGACGCTGTTGAAACTAAAAGTGAAACTGAGACCTGTCACAACAGTGCAGAGATCATTTCATTGTAAATCTGTACAGTTATTGCTCATCTATAACTTTAGATCAAATAAGTTGATGTGATGGGTTACAGGTTTCAAACCACAATCTTTAAATCGTCCTCAGTTTATGGAAAAAATAGTTTGAAAAAATTATTTGTATACTTACACATATACACAACATTAAAACTTGATTTTCAACACATGGGGTTTAAAGCAGTATGTAACTGGTTTTTGAGGCACACAAGAGTCATTCGCCATCTCATCATAAAGCGTGTGATTCATGTGTGCTCATACGTCCACTCATATTTTCTTTTGTGTGCTATGTTATTTGGTAACCGTTTAGAAAAAAGCTTAAATCTTTCAAGTTGTCAGAGTTGTATCATACCAGCAGATGTGAAGGATCCTTGCTTTTCATTTCCTGACAATCCTGCGTATCCCACAAATGCCACATCTCAAACACACGTACAAACAACACTTCTGCAATACCTATTAGAACAAATTTACTTTCATTTCAGCTGCGAATATTGTCATCGGCATTCTGAGAGCGGAAGATCAATATTGAACAAAATATATTTTGGTGGCCCTCAAAAAGGGCTGTTACACAGTTATTGCTCTTTCTTTCTGGGGATATTGCTTTTTGTTGTGGTGATATTGGTTTTTATTAGTTCTGAGGTGCACAGATGTTCAGATGTTTAGCTCAAGTCCTGCAAGAAAAACATCCCCAAGATGTAAAAATGACTTTTCATTTATTCACTGTGGTTTTGCTTCCCGTGTTGTACCTGTTTTAATTCAATGAGTGACATTCATAAAACATGAACAGAACAACTTCTCTAATATTCATTTCAGAGTGAAAGTTATATTCTACTGAGACAAATGGTTGAAGGCAGCAGCCGTCTGTGCGTCTTAAATCCTTCTTTTTGGTTGGTTTCCCTCTCCACCAAAGAGTTTTTTAATTGTATGCGGATAAAGATGGCTTTGTGTGGAAATGGAGAATTGCAGACAGACAGAGACATTCTGAAGTGGTTTGTGTGTATCAGACTGAAACACCACAGCTAGAGAACAAGACGAGTGATAGACGGATCAGTCTTGGATCTCAAGGGTCACACGTTCTTTAAAGCTGAAGAGAAGAAAGAAAAACAGAAGATGTTTGACTAATGAGCTTTGCTTTCCCATCATTGTACTACATTTCACCTGCATCAAAATCTGAGTTTGTATGTATTTATGTGTGTACACATGGTTTGTTCAAGCCTGTGCGTTAATTTGTAGCCTTTCTGGAAATAAAAGACAGGAAAGATGTGTTTTCAGGTCAGAGATCCCTCAGCCACAAATACAATGTGTAATCTGCAAGTAGATTGTAATACTGCTTGCTGTGTTGCTAGGGTGACCTAGGAGGTAACTATGGTGTTCCGTGTAACCATCTGTGTTTTTGATTGTAAATCTAATGTTATATGTCATATCTCTTCTCATTTTCAGACCACATCTGGAGAGGACATGCGAGATTTCACCAAAGTCTTAAAAAACAAGTTTCGCTCCAAGAAGTACTTTGCAAAACACCCTCGCTTGGGTTATCTGCCCGTCCAGACGGTCCTTGAAGGAGACAACATGGAAACGTAAGCATCTTAAAGAAAAACAAAATGATTTTGTCATCTCCCACTCAATAGTTTACATTGTTGGGAAGTCTAAAGAATGGCCTAGTTTCTGTCCCAGAGTTAAAGACACACATTTCAGGAGTGTTTCATATCTGCACTTGACTAAATGATGCAACAATATTTGGACTTATAATTTTACACATTTTAAGTGAAACAGAATATTTAATGGGAACAAGTATGAGATGAATCTGAGCTTCATGAATGAGATATTGACTGGATTGCATGTTCCAAAACGAAAATGAAGTTGAACGTAATTATACGTGTGCGAGAAGATAAAAATGCCAATTTTATTTTTTAAGATCACCGGTTATTCAACACTTTTGTTCAACTTTTCAGGATTTCTCTTCCACTGGATATTCTGAACTGAACACACACATTTTAGGTGAAATTGTGAATAGTTAAGTAGATAAACTATTCAGACATTCAAATATTAATGAATTATAATTTCTCTCTTTATTCTCACAATGTTCCCTTGGTGCTAATTATCTGATTCACTGAGCTCATCACTATGAATTCTGGAAATTTCTTCAGTCCTAAAGATATATGTGATGCCACACACATGGTCCTAATGTAGCTTTTTATGCATTCTGCGATGCTACCAAGCTTTTTATTCTTTAAATCGCAGTACAGGCAGTAAGTGTAACGAGCTCATAGAAAATTCTCACTTCTGCTTTATAATAATAATAATAATAATAATAATAATGCTTTTATTCAAGGTGCCTTTCAAGCCACTCGAGGTCACAGTTTCTTCATTATGGCATTTGTGATTTCTCCAGCGGGATCAATCTCTTAATTCATGATTATGCTTCACCTTGGAAAGAAGCTTCTGCTTACATAACAAAGAACTAAAATTGACCGTTTCTCCAGTTAGCACGGATAATAAATCCTAGGAAGCAGGAGTGTCTGCCTGAACCCCACAGGCTTCCTGTCAATCCATGTTAGCTTTACATTCAGCCGATCTTAGCCCTCTGTGATGTCCGACCGGTTTATGTAACGTTTGATTTTTGGTCTTCTGAGCTGACATGCTATGGTGGGCAGCCGCACATGTAAACTCAAGCTCCACGCGTCAGATTTAAACAAGAGTGATGACCATGCCGATAATATATTCACAGCTCCTTCCAACAGCAGAATGAAGCCCTACAGTGTTTGGGTTTCTTCAAATCCAGAAGCACCAGGGGATGTTGGTCTACTTTTATTGGAGAGACCGGGTTTGTTGATTCTGTCGGCACTTATTTCGAGAATCCTCCGGCAGTCTGTACATAGTGATACACAGGGCTGGCTATTTTAACGTGGAGATAACTGTGCCATGTTGCTGCTGACACAGTTCATATATCTACCTACTTAGAACCTTCTATGTTCTTAAGCTGGGCTTCCTTCTCCATTCACCATGAAAGTCAACATGAAATCAACATGACTCAATTTATTTCCTCAATACACTTTTCAGCCATATGTCAAATTGTGATAGCTTTCAACACTATCCCAACTTATGTTCGCCCGGGTCATTTACTGTAGGCTATTGGATTATAATGGCCATCAGCCAAAGACATTGTGGTAGGCTACTGTATTCTTTAAATCGCAGCTTCCATACATTTTGCTGATCATTTAAAGCATAGGAATAGCAAATTCAAAGAATTGCTTCTAGAAACATTATACAATATATATTAGTATATAGAGAGTGTTTCATGGTTTACATGTTCAGAATTTGTTATACTGGCCTGAAAACTCAGAACACATATTCAGTATTGGTTTACCTGAACTTAATAGTTAGTCCCACCAGATAATATTAGCAATCAAAATGGCTGATTTTATGGTGATCATTTTTCTTTTTGATATTTTATATGATTTTCATATAACTTGCAGGGATGTTGTCAACTCATGCAAAGAAATGAAACATGAATTTGGTAATTTTGCTAAATATTCCACGCTCACGTAGACGCAAAAAAAAAAGTAGAAATAAGGCAAGAAAAGTTTGATGGAAGTTCGACTGTTCTACAAAGTTATAAATTATTATAATTTTTCCTGATGTATTTGATCCTCTTAAATAATCATGAATTCAAATGAAAGAGCCACCTTGTAGAATAGTTGTGTTTTCTTTTGCGACCAGGTTAGTCAAGATGCTCTTGAAAGCTGTTAAGTGTTTGCTGTAATGTTGTTATTCTCTTTCTCCTGAAAACTTGGTTTCAGTTTTGCCTCCAAACTAAAACTCTTGTTCACAATTCAGTCAATTTCCATGGGGTTAAATCAAACTCCGATCCACACTTCTTTCTCAGTAAACACCATTCTATCTCTCAGAACTGTTTCACATTACTTGGGGTCATGCTGTTTTTTTAAGCTGTTTCACTTTTAAGTCATTTTACACAACTTTTGTAGAAAGGACTATCTTGCCTGTCTCTGCTAGCCTTCCTTTAGAACAGACTGTTTGTAAGATGGCATTGCTTTATCTGTCAGCGTTGCATCAGCTGTGAAAACTTAACCGCCTTCGTCCTGCAACCAAAAGGATGGCTGGCAAATCCATTTGCCTCCAGTTGGCATTTTGTATGCAGAAAAATGACAAAATTGAACGGATTTAACACTGAATATTTCATCCTGCAATTATAGTCTCATCTCCTGAGCGGTTGCTTTTAAAAGAAAAGATGGCACTTTTCATCATCTCGGGGTGAAGCGAACTTCACTCGGGCTCTTTCTCAAGATTAAACTCTCGCCTATCGAGTCATAGCTGAGTGTTTGATCTTCTGTGCCTGCTGCTGCGTGAGATTATCAGCAAGTTTTTCATTTGAAAACACGCTAAAATTAAATAAAAAAATGACATGGCAAAGATTAAAGATCAGATTTGTGTAGTTTTGAAGTCAAATGTGGATGTGTGTTCAAGATTGATTCAAGATTGATTTTAATGTCGACAGGGGTATAGAATTACTATTCTTGGTTAAATCTTTTAAAGAAAACTAAATATCAAAAGTTGTCTTTTTAGAACCACGTTAATGGACAGTTCAATAAATTTAAGCATCCCTTGAAACCTTATACTGTTGGGGTATTTTATCTCGCACACCGCCATGTCCTTATGTGTGGATGTGCCTTCCTCACCGTGATACCTCTGAACCTAAAAACAATGTTCCTCCCTTCTCCCCCCCCTTCCTCTGTTTTTTTTTTCGTTTGTCCTCTCCTCTTGCAGTCCGGTCACTCTCATCAGCATGTGTCCAGAGGAGTATGAGTGAGTATCTACACCAGTCAGCCCACCTTGTCTTCCTCCGTACAGCATGCTGCTCACGTCAATGCATGGAGCGACAGATCCACCTGCACGCCACCCCCTCCCCTACCCCTCATGTTTTTTGTCTAACCTTACTCAGTTCGTCTGTCCCAATAACATGCAGCAGTCACTGTAGATCATAAATGTGTCATTTGGTGTTATAGGATCATGTTTTTTGTTGAATGTTTGTGTTCATCGTTATGTTCTGTTTATGTTATAGGATGTCCCCATCATCACAACTCGCTCATGATGACACACACTCACGGATAGAGCAGTACGCCAGCAGGTATATCTCAATGCTAACCGCACCACACACAAAACTAACCCGTTTTTATTACTGACCTTAATGTAGGAGAGGTGATGATTTCTTATCAATTAATAGAATGTGAATCAAGGTAAAGTAGTAGATTGTAGATAGCGGAGAGTGTGGACAGTAACATTGACATTTTTAAGTCATTTGGCCTCTACTCAAAAAAGAACAGCAGAGCTAATGATCTTGTGCAAAATATCTTTTTTATACACATTAATTTTACTTGTTAACAAAATTTACATTTTAAAACAACACAATTAGAATAACATTGGGGGTCGTAATTAAAATATTAAAAATAAAATATGTGGGCGCTCTTGTCTGTAAACTCCAAAAAAGCACAATAAAAATCAAAGTTAATATTTTTTTCTGTAATTTAATTTAATCATTAATTCACATGTTTTACCTTATGCACAATATGCACATTTTGTGAGATTGGTACAATAACATCAATAACCCACATGTCCTGTTTATTTCAGTTCATGTTTATTTTTTTGTTTTATACTAACAATAGAAGCTTTTAAATTAAATCAACTTTATTAAAATGAATATACAAATTAATTTATCCATACATCTACAATCACAATGTAAATGATTTATTATGTTATAAAGAACTTCTATTGTAGATTAAGCTATATTGTAATAATTTTTTAAAGACATCTAATGAATTATCGTTGCATTTTCAAACTAGCAGCTGCCTTCACAATATCAGAATTCATCACCCAATGAAAAAAAGATTGAGACTGGTGTCAGATCCGCAGTATAATTTCACATTCGCCCGATAGACCTCTGGCTTTCAGCCAAAGCCAATTTAATCTGGTAGCTCATAGCATATTTGGTGCGTATCAATTCGATTTAAACCTACACAAAGAAAAATCACACCACGCGTACACAAACGTCCCAGCAGCGTCATGTGCTGACCTTCTACTTATAAAGACTCAAAAATGGATTTTCATCGTCAGCTATATACTCTCAATGTCACTAACACACACTCACACACACACACAGTTATTATGGGATTCTGAATATATACTACAGCTGAACACTCCATCCCATTATAAGAACTGGAGGAGAGGGTGAGACTGTAATCCATCAGTATGTGTATGTGTGCATGCATGCATGCATGTGTGTGTGTGTGTTGTGAAAGTAAAGCATTTATCTCTGTTTTGTGCAAATGTTTTTTACTGTCTTTTGCTTTTTTATTCATCAATCTTCCTGAGCGTATTCAAATTCACACAAGTCATTGCTGTATATGCTGAACAATTTTGTATTAATAAACATTGGAATACTATCGTGCTGATCTTTCTCCATGTCCTCAGGTTAGCACAGATGGAGCGTTCCAATGGATCCCTACCCACAGATAGCAGCTCTGCCACTGGAAGCATGTAAGTGTTTAAAGTGCTTTTATATACGTATACATATATAATGCCATTCTTCTGCTTAGTGTAATGTGTTGTCTGAAGCAGACAGCTGATATGCAGTTTTATGGGCTGGGAACTATTTGTGGTCACACCTTCAAGTGTGCACATATATGTTGCATGATTTTCTTTTGCATTGTGGCCAGCAACTCGACAAAATGTATGCAAATGAAAGCAACGTTATACAGTGACCACCTCTACACTAAAAATACATTTTTAAGTACATATAGACTAGCTCATTTAATTCCAGTTAGGTTGGTTAGTTAATTTAACTCATAAAAGTACATTGAAATTGTCATTTCAAAAAATATGCTCTTTGTGTTATTATCAAGTATATTACGAAACAGTAAGTCAAAGTCAATATGCTTAAATAAGCATCAACTAGTTTTTTAAAAGGAGGAATGGGAACCGCATAATGTATTTTGATGAGACTATGTAAAATAATTTTTTTAATACAGTAAAGTTAATTGAAATTGCCTGTCGTCATGGCTACCATCATCAGATTTGTGAATTCCTAGAGAAATAAGTTTAGACAGATTGAATGAACCTAAATTGGCATTGCACAATGACAGTTAAGTAAATATGTGATGTCACAGTCCACGTAGAGGAGTGTAATAAAAATAGATAACCATGTCATAAATTGTCAGCATTTGATCCATGTTCCATTAACCGTTCATCTTGTTGGCGATGTGATGTATTACACACAGCTGCTGTTTGCTTTCCTGCACGATGTGATATCTTGCGATTACGATGTATAGAAATCATCACTTGTGCATAAAGATGCTCAAAATGTACCACAATGATGAAAAATTGAGTTACATGAGCGAGAACGGCTGTTGTGTGCCGCAGTCTGATGGAGTGTAGTAATACCTCATATAAATTCTGACATGTTTCTTAATTGCTTTGGTGCCACTGAAGCTTGAATCAGATCCTTCAGTGAGCTGTGTTAGGTCACTAGGATGACAGATGAGAGAAAGAGAGAGTCAGCCTAAGATACGAAAGAGAGAAGAATGAAAAACTGGACTCACATTAAAGTTACTAAAGTGAATAAGAGTAGCGGAGTAAACATTTAAAGAAGCTAAAGTGCATCAGTGAAGTTTTATATCATATATGAGGGCAGTTTCTCACTAAATGTAACATATTGTCATCCAGCAATCCGTATAAGAGTATGTGTGTTATATTAACAATATGTTAAAGATCAAGTATTGTGATGTCCTGAAAATGACATTTCATGCCGTTTGTAATGTGGTTGTTTGTGAATTTAAGCATTCTGTCAAGTTGATTAGCTGAAAGGGATTAACAGAGTTATTGGTGTACAAAAAATGAGTCAAATCTAAATCATGTAAATGAGTCATTTGCTAATGATTGTACACAGTGTATACACCCCATGAACAAATATAAGCTTTTCCTAAAAACCTGCAATATTTCAGGGAAAAAATAATATTCAAATTTCAATGGGACTTTTAGGTTGACTACAACATAACACAACAACACAAACAAGTTTCTACTTTATAAATGAGTTATTTTCCAGCACTTTTCTTTCTAAATACCTGAAAATGTTTTTTTATGATATGGACACTCAAGGGCTATGAATCTGTGTGGAGAAAGAGAGTGTGAAGTGAAAGAAATTAAAAGAAAGACCAGAAAGTGATATGAGGGCAGTACTGTGTGATGAATGGCCCACAGTGATAATCTTTATCAAAGAAATGAATTCCCATCTGCCGTCACTAGATCAAACGCACACACACGCACACACACACACACACACACACACACACACACCGCTGTTTGTTATAACTCTCAATAAGATCAGTTATCAATTTAATGCTTTACAAGTCTAAACCTAAGTGTGTCTTAGACAAATCTTAGACATTTAGATTGAAAAAAATTATAATTCTGTCATTGATTTTTCACACTTTTGTTCTTTCAAACCTGTATCACATTCTTTCTCTTTTAGAACATTAAAGAAGTTATTTTGAAGAATGTTGTTATCTGAACAAGAGATTGGCACACATTCAGTTCTGCTGGCTCATGTATGACACACAAAGGTGATATTTTAAAGAATGTCAGGAATATCCCTGATGCACTTGCATTGGTTTTAGGTCCACACAATAGAAGTCAATGTGTGCCTTTGCTGTTTGGTTAACAACATTCTTTAAAATATCTTCTTTTCGGTTTTAAAGAAGTGTCATACAGGTTGGAAGTAACAGGAGTGTGAATAAATGATGACAGAATTTTCAATTTGGGGTGAACGATAACACAAACCATTGCAACCATCTCCCTATTCATCTGTCTATTTCTCTCATAACTCTTGAAAAAGTTTACATCCGTCAAATTCTCATCAAACTTTTCACATTGAAACTAGTGTGCAGAACTGATTCGCAGTAAATACTGAAGGTGTATTACTGATAGCAGTGGTTGTACCTTCTGCTGTTTGTCCTGACATGATGGGCTGCTCCAGCTTTTGAAAAGCTGATCCCAAATGAGAAAAAGTAAGATATGATTCACAGAATCCACTTACATTCTGAAGCAGAAGTGTTTATAAATCAATTACAGCATTGGAAATATCATCATATGAGGAATGATAACCCATTATCAAAGCATGAATCACTCAGTTTATGACGACACTGTTCTCAATGCATCACTTTTATTACAGTCCTAAGAGAAATCACTTTGTCCCGTCTCAACTCAAAAACAATATCTGTAGGAAGACCGGTCACTTTACCCCCAGAGTCCGGATTATTCTGTACTCTCTTTTGTATTGTAAAGATGGTCGGAAAGCTTAAAGTTGCTGTAAGTATTCTTTGCTTCACTGTCACGATGTCACTTTGAAACAAAATTGCAGGTTACTTTACCTGCTTGAAGTCAAATTATGTTAAACATTACATGGGAAAGTGAACCTAACAATTTAAATCGTCTCATGCTTCTGTCCAAGATTTCTGAGTGTGAATTGGATATGTATTCTATCCCATAATATATAAAATGACCTTCAAATGTTAAATAAAGAAATGTCAGATGTCATATGACATGAAAAGTGTCGGAAAATTCCATATAAGAGGATCCACATCTTTTAAAGATAAATAAAACATAAAAGTTCCTTATGTAAGATCTTTATACACCTCTAAAGATAAAGTTATTTATATTATATAGCATTTCTGTCAATAGATTCAAAAATATGACAAATTGAACCTTTAAATAATGAGGAACAGGAATTGTCTACTTCTCTCTAAGAGATTCTTTCTGTTCCGTGTGGTTGCGTGTCATTGCATCAGTATTGCAATATTGTATTGTAGATAAAGATTGCCTGAGGATGGTCAGTTTCATCAGGACAAAAGCCATTCGCCGGATGTATTTGTTCTTAACGGCCGTGTGGGACTTAAGAGTTTCTGTCCGCAAACAATTTGTAAAGCAGTTAAAACAATCTTATTAACAACCCTCAAAAATGTAATTACCTCTCTGTCTCTCTCTCTTTATCTCATTCTCTCTCTCTTTTTTTGCCTTTCTTCTGTTCGTCATAAGTAGGTGGAACTAATTTCTTTCCTCCCGCTAACACCTTGTTTGTTCCTAATGCATTAGCACACTCATCAACATCCCATATTTACTGTTGTGTGTGTGTGCGTGTGTGTGTGTGTGTGTGTGTGTGTGTGTGTGTGTGTGTGTGTGTGTGTGTGTGTGTGTGTGTGTGTGTGTGTGTGTGTGTGTGTGTGTGTGTGTGTGTGTGTGTGTGTGTGTGTGTGTGTGTGTGTGTGTGTGTGTGTGTGTGTGTGTGTTGGGTTTAACTGAGTGCAGGAAAGAAGATTTTGAGCTTTAAAATGAAACCGAAACCCACTTGGTGTTTAATTTATACTATAGAAAATATTTATGGGACGTTTACCTCATCTTTAACAGCATCACTTAAAGGGATGGTTTACCCAAAGATGGAAATTCCTGCAGAACACTGAAGAAGATATTTTGAGAAATGTCTCAGTTTCCTTGTGTCCATACAATGATAGGGAATGGCTGACGCCTTTGTTTGGTTACATTCTTTCAAATATCTATTTGTATGAAGAAGATATTTGTTTGTAAACAAACAGCTCAAGTGAAGAGAATGAGATGTAGAAGCCAGTCTCTGTTCTCTTAGGTTTAATGTTATCCTCCCTTCACTGTCCTCGAATGCCCGCTCATGTTCGCTTTCTCGCTTCCTGTTGGTGTCTGCTCTGGGGTTCAGCCGAGCGTCTGAACTCTGTTTACACTGCAGCTGATCAATGCAGCCAATGCACCATCACACCGGCACAGGCGGGACGTCTCCTTTACCCCTCTCTGTTCCTCTCCGTCTCAGCCCTGAGGCGATATACAGCCGCCGGCTGATGTGAAATCTCATCTGCTCACAGAGAACCAGAGAAAGCAATCGCTTTGTCTCCAATTTGTGCTTCTCTTTCTGTTAGGTTGGTGGTTCCTGTGGGACATGTAGGCAGGGATGTGGTTTCCTGTCAGTCATCACAATGCTTTCCTGCACTGATTGAACGCTACCCGCATCCATCCCTCCTCATTCAAACATAATGCTAGTGATACCAAAACTTTCTTGATACTTTTTCACCTTCTTCAGAGTTGAGATTTCTATTGCGTTTTCTTAAGAATCCTCCTTGTGGACGGCTGAATGTGTTCAGTCACATTCAGACAGGTTATAAAGTCTCCTTTCTCTGTTTTAAATCTTGTCCTAGAGACAGGGTTGGGGCAGGAGAACAGTATGGGTAAATAAAGCGACACCCTGTTTTACACATTTTCACCAGAAAGTTCTGATCCGAGTCTTTAAACTTAGACCAATGGCTTCAATGGCCTGTGGCTGGAATTATGTTTGGTAAGAATGACACAATAGAAGGAAATAGCTCCCATATATAAAATGTATGTCATTACCGCCACATTACCTGTTTGCATTACCTGTTTGGCTTTCTTTCTTATGCAGAACACAATATAAAATACATTGAAGAACATGTGCAACTACGCAACATTGAGCCCCATTGACATTTCTCAAAATACCTTTTTTGTTTTAAAAATGTCCAATGCACAGAAAAAACGGCGTGAGATTCCAGCCCCGTTTTGTTGGAAAAAGGGGATTTAAGTTGTGTAACGGATCAGCTCCACTCTTGAATAAAATGGTAAGACAGGTCGAGTGAATAATGAGCCGATAAAAACTAGACAGCGAGTCATTTTAGCTCCTGTCACACGCTCTCTAATACTTTATGTCTAGTTAATGGACCTGCTGGGAGCTCCATAGCTTTTGGCAAGTTTAGAATTAGTCTATTGACTCAAATTAGTCTTTTTATTGTTTGGTTTTTGCTCAGTTTTTGCCTGGAAACAAGGCTTGTGCGCAGTAAGGAGCAATGAGAAAGTGTGGAAGAAAAGAAATGGAGCAAGATGAAAGAAGAGAGTTGAGTTTTATAACAACGTGAAGGAAGTAGATGGTCAAATGCACAGAAGTTGTTGTTTTTGGTCATATAGGGTAGATGTGAGTTTACAGTAAATGTATAACATCAGCAGTCTGTAAGGGTCAGATTAAGCGTATACGTGGTCATTTTCATGGTCCATGACATATTTTAAGGGAAAATTAAATGTTGCGAAATCATAAACTCTGGTGTTTTTATACACACTTCATTAAAGAACCAATTCCAGACTTGTTTTAGTTTGTTGTGGATGTGTAGAGGCAGCTCAGCGGGCGTCCTTCACAGCACAAGCACATGATAATTACTGAGCTAATAAACTGTTGCCTGGTTTTCCTCCTCGGAGAAACTTCTGCGTCTCAAACGAACACTGATGCTTCACTAGAGAACAAACATGAAACTGTTTTCCTTCATTAATGCCATATGGCATCTTCCAGCAAGGTCACACACACGTACATGATTGATATCATGAAAACACTTCACCCAAAGACAGAAAGATACAATTGTTAAAATCTCCCCGTGGTCCATAATTCTGTCCATTAAAATGACAATTAAATCTGTAAATGTTTTTTTTCATGTGGAAATAATATCCTCGAGATTAAAATTGCTTTATTTATTATACGCAGATACATGAATATGTAAATCAGCTCCACCTTCATTCAAACACACTGCAGTTCTTCAGCTGCTGATAAAACTGAAAGTGAAACTGAGAGCTGACACAACAGTGCACTGCTTCCACTTGAATAGATACAAATATAAAACATATACACAGACCTTCCCCTGTGATTTCTTCAAGTTCGTTTGCTTTTGCAGTCCACTTTTAAAATCCTTTTCCTGGCGTTCCCCCGGCACACATTTTACAGATATTTGAATTGTGTCTGTATATCAGTAAGGCTTGAAGACCTTACTTGACCTAGTCAAAAAACCCTACAACGGTTAAACCAAAGAAACTTTTAAGAGATCAAACCCAACACTCCCTGAAACAAAAGCCGATGTGTTTGCTGAATAAAAGAGGAAAATTATGAAAAGAATAGATGCGAATCATCACGGGAGTTCAGGGTGTGATGGAGCTTTACAATGAATGTGACACTTAGATTTGACGGATGCTCTGGAGAGACACACGACACATGCACTTATCTTTCTCATGCTCTTTTATCTCTCTTTATCTCTGACTCTTTTTTCATGACCAGTTCGGCAGCCTCTATTCCCTCGTGAACCTTTTTATCTTTAAATGTCTGTATTTATAGTGCTTTAAAAGCAAGAACTGAATTCAAGTCCTGCTTTTACTTCTAGACACATCCTCGTCGTTATTTATTTATTAATTGCACACTTGTGGGTTGTGTAAATCACATTTTAGCCTCAAGTGTGCCATTTAATTTAATATGAAAATATTTCCAAGTATTTATTACATTTATATCGCCAGAACATTCTCCTTCCTTAAGTTGGTTGCATCTTCCCGTCCCAAAATCTTATCAATGTTTGAGGATTGATTCATTTATTATGACATATAATTGCGCTCTTTTGGGTTTTCCAATGAAAAGAATAAAATGATTTCACTATTGCAGTTTTAATGCACAAGCTTCTGTTTTCAACCTCAACAGACAAACAAAACATTGTAAATGGAATTGAAAAAGCAAATTGGATGAAGTAATATGAAAGAACACATTTTTCCAGTTTGTTTGTATGTGTCCTGAGTGAATGAGACTCATTGTATATTTCCTGATGTCAGTCTTGTATATTTTATCCTACACCATTCAATTCCTACTTTATGTTTAGCTTCTATGTACTTTCTAGGGTCAACATTTTAACCATACTTATAACTTTTTATAATACTGTGTTTCTTTAGGAAGTGTAATCTAAGGGTTTTGGGTTGTGTTGCAGCTGTGCCGTAGACTGTCTGCTGGTGTTGGCAGGTTTGTTAGGAGACTCTGTGATGCTGTGTCGGTGTTATCTGATTAGTCAATGTGTGTGTGTGCATCCAGAAGAGGGTTTCACACTCCAGAGTCATGACGTGAACACACACCTGAGTCTCATTGTACACGCATCTGTTCAGACATCACACTAAAGCTCCTGCATCCAAAACCTCCTCTCCAATTTCCACCGTCAGCTTCACTTTCACCTGTCTGTTTTAAAGACCTCACTGTTCCTGTTGCTGGCATCCCACTGCGTTGCCAAAGAACATCTTAATTATTCCTCTCGCTCTACATTCCAGTTTACTCTCTCTCTTCTCTAGCTGTCTGTTTCTGCAAGTGATGTTTGCTTAGGCAAGAATCAGTGTTACTCTTGCAAACACAGCAGTTACCCAAAATATCAAAGACGCTTTTCATGCAAATCAACATGAGCACTAGACAAAACCCACAACGCCCAAGGTTTATTTTTCTGAAAATAAAGCGACATTTTTGACTTCTCTTTTTGTAGGGACGAGGAACACGCTCTCATTCTGCAATACTGTCAGACTTTAGGAGGGGAGGGGTCCTCCTTTAGCCAACCCCAAAGTCCCGCCCACATCACCAGGAGCCCCATTCCTAATGTTCCCAGCCCCGCCTACGTGATCCAGAGTCCAGCCCAGATTCTGCAAGCAGTGGAACGGGAAGAGCGAGGAGAACTGGAGCGAATCATAGCACGACTTGAGGAGGAGCAACGGTAGGTTGAGACTATATCCAGTTACTGTCTGTTCCGGGGTGGCAGTGACTCACCTCTGCCACATTACATTTCACTTTGTAAATAAATCACTATGAGTAAGCCTTTAAAGAAATATAACAGAAGAGTAATGCAAAAGCAACAAATCTATATCCATATTATTACAGTGTTTATAAAGTGTATTGAAATTATAGAAATTTAATAATTTATAAAGTTTGCTGTTAGAAGAATCTCAAATGACTCACCTGCTCAAGACTTAAATGTTATACATTCCAATTTCATGTGCTTGGCATATGTGAAATATATTTAGTTTCTTAAAAATGCAGCAGCAGATTTAGGAGAAATTCAATTACCATTTATATTAAATAAATATTAATAATCCGTTTATTAATATTTAAGTTGCTGTGATCCCAAAGAAATACAAAAATATATGCTAAACTGTAATCATAAACAGACAACATGAAAACTATTGTTGTCAGAACACCAGTCTGAGAAAATTCAACCCAGCAGAATAAAATCCAATTATTTCTTAAGTCACTTGAACACAATAAAGAGATATCTGCTATTTGAAAGCAGAACGATACAAAGAGCAGTTAATGCGACTCTTTTAATAATACTTTTGTCTGTATACTGTACTGAAAGGACGTCATGATAACAGAAGCTGGTTGTGTGTTTGTGTAGTTGTGTGTTTGTCATCTGTATTCACTAGCTGCATTATCATCGCTCCCTATACGCAGAGTACACAGTCTGCTAAGGGCACCAACTCTCAGGGGGCACCATCCCAGCTGCTCAAAAAAATATAATAATACATTGATTTTGATAAAATACATAAATAAATAAACAATATAAAACGTATATATATTGCGTCTTACGGGGAATGCAGAGTAGGCTAGTATGCACTTGTAATGATGCGCAGCATCTGCACAGCAACGAGCCCTCACCTCTGTTTTTCGCTGCCTATTTGGCCAAAAATATTAATAATAATTAATGAAAAATGTGCCTGGTCCTGAAAAGAGACATCAACAGTCTGGCGCAGAGAAACGATAAAAAAGGCCAAGATGAAGCCTGTGCATCACTTTCAGATATGTTCATAATTACTTAAATTACATTTAAGTCGGTTATAATTTCACAACTAACGCATCTTTCTTAATATGAATTAAGAAAAATGCATTTACTTATAAACAAGAAGATCTAAGTAAACAAAATGACGTAAAATGCATTATATTAAAACACAGAGGCAATTATAATTATTGATTAATAATGACCATATGGTGTCATTAAATAGCAGTGTTTAAACACATAATCTTTTATAACTAACTATACAGTTAACATTACAATTTTAATAGAAATGCATTAAAAGGGCACCAAATGCCTGGTTAATGTAGTTCTTACACTGATATGAAGATCAAGTTCCTTGTTTGATATTGACCAAACATTTTATTATAATATCCACATAACCTTTCCTGTTATGTCCTCAACAAATACATGTGGACATCATAACACTTGTCTGATATATTGTGAAATTTTTCTTTATTGCACAGCAGCCCTGTAACTGTTGACTCTGCTGTGTGAGGTTTTTCTAAAATGAAGCTCATTAAAACATACTTGCGCTCGTCTATGACACAAGAGCTCATGAGTGATCTGGCATTAGTCGGCATCATCTCTGAATTAACAGAGGCTTTATCATATGAAGAGCTCATTTGAGACTTTGCCTCAAGAAAAGCAGAAGTGTGCTTTTGTAATTTTTGAACATTGGAAAGCTCCAGCAGATGACAGAGTTGATTTTATTTCACTTTATTATTAGTTTATTTTATTGCAATTTTTGAATGTTTTATTTAAAGTGTAGAGCTACAATTGCAATTTATAAATGCTAAAATGTATTTATGTATGCACTTCTATTTGGCCCCAATTTTACTTCCTTAATATTTGGGGTAGGTGGCACAAAAGTCAATTTCCGCTTAGGGCACCCGTTCGGCCAGCAGCGGCCCTGTCAAGCTGTTTCCAGCCATAAATCTGAACGCAGGTCTCAGTGGGTTCACTCTCCTCCAGTGGTTCTCCAACCCAGAACATAAAAGAACTGGACCAGCTTCCAGCAATCATAAATCACGCTTCCAGTCACTTGCAGCATTAAACCTTCTCTCTTTATGTGTGTCCAGAACCCTTCAGAGAGAGTATGAACAGTTGCGTCAGCAGCACAGTCAGTCGGCTCCAGCCGCAGCAGCTGTTAGTGGAGCTCCAGAGGAAGCTGACCTGTTAGCCGAAGCTAAACTCCTGCGACAACACAAGGGACGACTGGAGGCTCGTATGCAAATACTAGAGGATCACAACAAACAACTAGAGTCTCAGCTGTTTCGACTACGCCAGCTTCTGCATCAGGTATCAAACTGTACAACAAATCATCAATATCACAATAACTCTTGGCTCTTCATCTCAGTATTTTCATTGTGATGGATGGCGTCTTAATTTTTGTTCTTAATGATGTACCTTTAAACACCAGTTGATGTGTGAGCCCTCCTGTGAAACCAGGCTAAAATCAGAAAATATAATTATGAATAAATGAGCTAATTTAGTTGTTAATTTTGCTATAGTATCAAATTCTTACAGGACCTTTCCAGGTCAAGATTAAATATATTAAGATTATAATTTCACAGAATGTTCTATACATTGTGTAGATAGATAGATTTGATGTGTAAATCAGTTAATTACAAAAGAGAACTTAAACTGGGTTTCCTTAGTTAGGGTTACATATATAAAAATGATAAAAAGTGCGATGAGCATAAGGAGAAATTAAATTTAAATTTAAATTAAAGAAATATTAATAAGTTGTTGTGATTTCAAACAAATAGAAAACTCTATGCAAAGGGTATACTATCCAGAATTATTTGCTTTATTTTTTTTGCTCACAGTAACAATAACAGCACGATAAACCATAATACAATAGCTACAATATAGCCATTGTTGTTGATATCTTATTATTAAAAATTTGACAAACTGTAAATATTTGAAGAAAAACAAACCCTCTTATCATTTCAAACCAATATTACTTGCTTTCTTTTACAGAAGATATTTTGAAGAATGAGGGTAATTGAACAGCAACAGCACTCACTTCATTTGTATGGGCACTAAATCAATGCAAATGAATGGGTGCTAGTTCCCAACCTCCTTCAAGATGTCTTCTTTGTGTGTCAAACAGGTTTGAAATGAAAAGAGAGGTGGTAAATGATAACAGAATTTTCATTTTTGTGGAAGGCTAAAACCTTGTTTCAAGACCAAAAACTAGCCAGTTGGATTGAAACTGCCAGCTCTTTATATCCTTTTATATTCGCACACACCCTGTATTGACCTCCCATTGGCCCACCATGTGAGGCGGACACCAGCAAACAGCAGTCCCGGGTCGGATTCGGTGTATCAATTGCTATTGTTTCAATTCTTCAGTTGGCTTTAAATATTTAACAGGCAATGCCAGCGAAGCCGACAGCCGCCAAGAGCATCGTGAATCAAACAGTCATTCAGCCGGTCCTGATTTAGTGTAACAGTCATTTATTGCGTCTCTTGAGGGGTTGATTTACTGCACCCAGTCTCAGTTTGGCCAGATGGTTTTGTCAAAAGCTCTTAGCTAAATAAACACAATTTAACTCCATATCCAAAAAGGCAAACAAGACATGTGTTCTCTCTTTGGGTTCAGATAAAGGAAGACTGTTGGCTGATATCACATTTAATATTTAATGCTTGGGTCTCTCACAATAACTCATGATACGAGTTACGTTTAAGTTTGTGATAGAAGTTATCTCTCTTTCTAGCCCGAGTTGAATGGTACATCCTCTTCGAGTTCCCTTCATCAGGATTCATCCGGTCAGGCCGATCTCACAGGTAAACACACGCTCACGCCTCGGGGAACTCATTGACTTGTGCGTTTCTTAATCGTTTGAGTGTATTCTGTGTGTGTATTCTCAGATGAGTTTCTGGATGAGTGTGCTAACAGTAGCTCTGATCTGGCTGAGGTTATGGAACAAATTAACCACAGTTTTCCTGCATGCTCTCGTAAGTCTAACGCTCCGACTGTTCCTTTCACAATCCAGCGCTGGCATATCGGATCACACTCTGCTCCTCTGGGTCGTGTCATAACTTTCTTTTACTTCCTGCATCCTAATTTCCAGACTGTTCTAGTTATGAGCCCATGATCATACTGGATATAGCTTAATGACACCTGAAATGAAAAAAACACTTTTAAAACACCTATAGAAATATTGTTCTGCATCTGATTTAGGGTTATTTAAAAAAAATGCACCCTTAATGACAAAGAATAGAAAATGTTTTTGTCCTAATAGTTCCATAAAGAATCCACATAAAGAACCCTTCACAAAAGAGTTTTTTTCTTCATAAAAATGTGAGCAAGAGATTATTCTCTAATGATCCTTGGACTGAATTGTTCTCTTTGGATCCAACTGCGGTTCTTCTATGACATCACTGTGAAAAACTTTTTAAACATCTTTATCTTAAAATAATATTTTAAAAAAAAATTCTGGTTCATCTCTTCAATAAATTAATATAACATTTTTTGGAAAAAATTTTTAAATATCTGAAAATAAGTAAAAGCTTAAATACTTTAAATTGGAATTACGACCTCAAATTGAAAAAAAATCATAATCTACATATTTAGCATAGATAAAAACGCACACAATTAAATTAGTAAAAAAATAATTGATCAAAAATAAATATAAATTATTTAAAGCATAAATAACAAAACACAATTAAGTACAATAAAGCTAACAAACAAAACAGTGACTTTGATCTGGACAGCTTTTTATATTTGGGACTTGCTTATTTTAATCCTGCATGCTTTTTTGTATGTTCAGTATGAAAACTGGAATGCGGTCGACATCGTTCTCTCTTTTTCTTTACACCTGTTTTTCAGAGATGTTCTTCTTTTCATATTATTTCATCTTCACCAATCTTCATCTCTAAACTGAAAGTAATGTTGTAAGAACATGCCTCAGCAGAAGCATTTTATTGTGAAATATTTCACAGAATCCATCCGTAGTTTATGTATAAATCCATTTCAATCTGGCAACTCTTTACCACCCACATCTCAAATTCTTCTGGCTCGCCATCCACCTGCATCATATTCACAACTGCCAGAAATAACACTTTATTCACAACAAAACATGATCGAGCCTTTGAAGACACAGTAAAAGTCTTGAGATGAATTGATGAACTGACATGCAGCCAAAGTTTAAAAGTGTTTTTATTATTCTGGACCTGATCTTCAATTCTGCCCGCATGTGGGCTTTCATTGTTAACTGGAAGCCGTGGCTAAAACATTGATCCTGGCTCATTGTCATTTCTTTGTCTCTATTGGGCCCTTTTGTGTGGTGAAGTGAGGTCTGAATGATGACCTTTCCGTGTTCTTTGTTTGACGGGAATGTTTTAATGAAGAACTGTGGGACAGGGTGATACGATGTTTGGTGTCACCTCACGATTGTTTGGTACCATCTCCCTGTAGAGTTCATTTAAAAAATTCATTTAGTTCTCTGAACAATCCCATGAGTCTTGGCTCTATATTAAATGATCAGATGGTGTGAAGAATGTGTTTGTGTTGTCAAGACTGTCACAGACGTTGTCCTAATTGAATCTCTTCTCTCTCTTTTTCTTCTGGAACGTAGCATCCAGTGTCTCCTCAAGACCAAAGGTAAGCTTTGACACATTTCACACAAACACACTGGTTATAAAACATATGCGCATATATTTTCAATAAAAGCAAAGTCAAAAGTGAAATGTGAGGTTGTGACACTGCTTAAATTGCCCTCTTAGTTTGCATGATTCATTGGATATGTATTAAAAATCGTGCTTGTGTGTACTAGAATGATAGCTGAATTAATAGTCAGTTCTTGTTTGTTTGTAGTCGTCTTCAAATGTAAATGTGAGCAGTGAGCTTGTATGCATACATCCATCACAGCTGATAGTTTGACATCACTGTGATTCCACAGTGATTTATTGATCATTAAAGAAACCCTGTAATGAAAATTCTGCTTTAATGTTGTTTATGTGCTTTAAGACAAAGCAGGTTCTGATTCATTTAAACCATTTCCGAGTATATTTCCTTATCCAACTGAAGTTTAACTAAGACAGTTTAAAATTTGGTTTAAAATTTCCCAGTTAGTGGTGTCATAAACCTGGAACATTAACTCAGTTGATTATATGGATCAGTGCTTTGAGTAATAGATATGTATATAGATATATGATTGTACATGATTAAGTCTGAAATGATATCTACACTGCTGTATCAGCTCTTAGTTTCACGTTTAGTTTTAATTGCGTCTACACCTGCCAAGTGTGATTGATTGGAGGTGGATCTAATTTACATATTCATGAATCTGTGTATACTCAATAAATAGATCTAGAGACCGAGTTACGGGTATATTTGGGTTATTTTCACAGGAAAAAGCGTGTAAATATGTATGTTTGATGTTCAGATATTAATTTTAAGGGATAAAATAATTCATCACAGAGGTACTTTAATTTCTACCCTGTGCTGTTTTATGGGGATGGAAATGTTCCTAGGGTTGGGAATCGAAGGGATCAGTTTTGAAAGTTTATCGTGTGATGTTTCTTTATCTAAATCAACGAAATGTCAACATTAAAGTCTCCTTTCAATGCAAAATAAGACAATGTACTTTAGTCTTTTCAAACACAATCCATATCTGTTTTTCCCATACAGTAAATATGGTAAATTAACATCAAAAAACAAATTTTTTACCTTTAAATGACCACTGCAAAAGTTGTGTTTGAAAATATGGCATGGTGTGACTGATATCTTTGGAAAAGCTGTCTGTATTTTCTGGCAAGGTTTGTTTTTCTATCAAACATCTACATGAATGTATTTGCACATAAGTCAGTCGCATTGTATTGGATGACTTCTAGGCTGTATCCTAAATGTCCGTCAACAGTATAGAGTAAACGTACAGAAGTGTGTTCTGTCTGTTTTAGCTAAATAATGCATAAGTTGTCAATCAATTGTAACAATGATATCTGGGTGCTACATCTCTGTGATCGGAAATCACTATAATAAAGGATAGAAAGTGTTATGACTCACATACTGTACCTGTTTAATAGGGATACAAAAAATAATTGTTGTTTGTTTTTAGGTGATGTGAAGGTTGTCAACTGAGAATTCCTTTCGGAGAGTAGAAATCTTGAAGAGTACTCTCCAACGCAACATGACAAAAACCTGATTTCAGCTGTTCCCGAGACAGACCCAAAGACTCTGGAACTGAACCCCATGGTTCAATGAAACGACTTTTACTACTGCGTCTGTCTGTACTATGCAATTGTACATTTGATCAACATGTAGATTGTACGTGAGGTGTATTTGCTCATTGTTGTATTACTCCAGTGATTATTTAGGGTAACGGGGGCCATTTACCGTGTTTCCTGTATGCTTTTGTTTTTGGATCAATCGTGAACCAGCTACATATTACACAAGCAGTTCACGTGATTTGCTTATAAAATCCGCACGATATGTTTCTCAGACATAAGAGGTTATCAGTTAAGTCAGAACACGTTGTGAATATCAGTGAATATGAAGGCAAATCATGTTTGTTAATGCTGAACTGCTAGCTTATGACATGTCGCTCCTGGTGTTGTTCCGTTAAAGTTCAAGCTTATTTTGACAGTGTTTGCCGTGAATGGTCTCCCTTTAAAGTATGCTTTTCACATTGTTTTTGTCTGTGACGTCAGCGTTTGGAATGGTCGCTGCATTTCTAGAACGCACGCACAGATGTACTACAACACAAATGCGTCAACAAAACACCCTTTTGTGCCTCTAAAGCATCCATTCCAGGAGACGAGCGGGCGATAGATGCCGTAATCCTTAATGGATCATGTAGAAAGATTATATTGTAAAACATGTAGGACATGTGGATTTTCCAGATGTTTGGCCCAAGATTTATCTTTGTGTAGTATAGTTTTATAAATAAACGTTCTAAAATTTAGAAGAAAGCCATGATTGCCTTGCTACCTCAAACATCCATCATTCATTCATTCATTTGATTGTTCATTGGCGTGACTGGCGATTGATTTCCACTTCCAAAATGGTTTCCATTTATTGTTCCACAAAGAGTGGTATGCGAGTAAACTTTCCCTTGTTTCCTGACCTTTCACTGTTCTTCATGGTATATTTGTGGTGTTCACCCTTCACCGAAGCATTAGATTTAACATCAATGTGACATCTGCAAAAGCATTGTTACTGACCCAGTAAAGTCTTACCGTCATAGATGCTGTGTTGTTTCGACCCAAGATATAATGATTATACAGACTACACTACATGTAATGAGGTTTCATGTTTTACTCCAAATAAAGTTTTTATAATGAGTGTACTGTCTCGTTTTCTGAGTGTTCTTCTCAAATCTCATTACACTACTGTAGAAAAGAAACATGCAGAGGATGATTATGCTTCACGAAATGGTTTTACCCAACAGTGAAAATTAAATTATTATTCAAGCATGGTGTTAAAAATTTATGTTTTCAATCATGAGAGTCAAACATCTTAAAATGAATCAAAGTCTAAATGAGCTTTGTGCTTTATTTGTTCGAGACTTTTATTAAAATTCTAGTTGTAAACACACATTCTGAATTTAAATTATTTGTATTTATTAAAATCCCTCGTAAATTAACTAAAGTTTTTGTTATTTTATTAAATTGTAGTATTCATAGACTAATTTTGGTCTCACCGCACGACTATAAAACAATGTCTAATTTTACAAACTAAATTTATATAACCTAGGCATCAACACAAGCACCATTTATTTACAAAAAATTCATTAATCTATACTGAGGTTTAAAAAACAGACACCTGCCTTAAGTTTAAGTATTTTTATTTGATTACCTTATATAATCTGACCGTTGCTCGGGCCTTGTTGCATCACTGGATAGAACAGCATCCATCATCTGCACACTGTGAAATTTGGCCAATAGTAGAAATGCATCCTGGTATATCTCACCTACTGTTTTGTGCATACTGAGATTTTGGATATAATACTCCTGACTCATCCTGATTTTCCTCTTTACTATAAAGTATCCAGTAGGGAGAGAGAGAGAGAGAGAGAGAGAGAGAGAGATATGAGCTGGAACTAAAAAAGAAATTGAGGATGAAAACTAATTAGTGCAGAACCTGTTTCCTCTGTACGCTGGAGAAGAACTGGAGATACAACTGCTTACTCTCTGCTCTTCAGTAGATCACAACCGTGTCTCTGTACAGGGCTTTATGTTATCATTAGTTGTTGGTGGCAGGAGGCAGATTCATCTGGGTCATATCAGGCAGTGTCAGTGACCTCGCCAGCACTGCCCATCTATTTACCATTTACAGCCTGGAGTTAAACACATGGAAAAACGTTGAGTGTGTTAATAGAAACTAGGTTTGATTGTGCGTTTATTTGCTGAATGTTGACTCTGAAATATTTTCCTTTAAAACATCTCTCTCTTTGAGAAATGTGAAATGCTCTGCATCCCAGCTGCAATTATGACACATAAGCCCAATAAAAGAGTTCAGATGACCCATGCGCTTTATTTGGAGGTTTACAGGCCACAGGTACATATACACAGTGAAGTGTTGGCTAAAATAATGCTTTAAATGATTTCTGCTGTGGTTGAACTCAAACCATTCATCTCCTATTAGACTAAACTAGTCTCTAATGAGAACACAGGATGGGTTGTAGATCATTGATCATGTTGTGTGCTGTTGATTCCACTCTGGTTGAGTTCAGCCGTGTTTATTGATCAGATCCAAATGTGATCCGTATGCTGCATATACAATTTTAAATGCATATACAACACCCGTTTCAAACAGCACGATCCGTCTTCAACCAGACCTCTTGAGAATCACACACGCACACACGCTCTGATCTTAAAAGCTAAAGAATTCATGATGAGCATCTGTTGGCGAAGAGGAAATCCTAACAGACCCCTCAGCTCTTTAATATTCAACAGCTATGATGATGTCTCTTATTAACATAGTGTTACAACAGAATGAATATGAGGCATAGAACAACCCATTATGTAATACTAAAACATGTATGAATATATTGTATTGTGAAAAAGGCATGTCAGTACTTTTAATGGTTTGATATATGACTCAGTATTTACATTAAATACATTTTGTTAATATAAAATATGAGATGACTTTTCCAAGGAATTTTTTTTGTCACTGTTTTAATATTGTTTTTATTATTTGTAATAAGTGTGTTGTGAAGAAATTACGCACTGAAAAAAATGTTTTGTGCCCAAGAAGTTTTTTTAAGCAACCGATTTAAATCTTACACAATAATGTTCCCATTTCTTAAACCCAAAACTGAGTTGATGTAATGTTTAAAATATTGGAGGGGAAGGTGTTTTGTTAAATGTAACTTATTTTGATTAAATAAATTTAAACAAACATATGATCATGTACATTCCATTCAATTTTATCAGGTTCTAGCAATGTTAATGTAAAAGTTTTTACGTTTAAACAGATTTGTTTTATTTGGTCATTAATCTGGCTGCATAAATAGATGAATCTTTCAGAGTAATAGTAAAAGTGTTCTTTATTAAAACAGAAATGTTTGTGTTTTATGTTAATCTATTTACAAATCATTAGTTTTTTAAGTGGTTACAATTGTTCAGAAGAACAAAAAAATTCACTGGATCATACAAACAATGCTAAAATATTTGTTTTGAAATGTAAACTCCTATTTTCCTATGATATGCTGCTCTAAATGATAAATAACTGACTCAAAACATTTATAATGGGTACCCATAATATTCAAAAATATAATCCTTAACATGATCCAATTTGAACTAGTTGCCTTCACACACTCTTTTACATATTCATGTGATCCTTAAAATATAATTTGTGCATGTTTTAATGAGATGCCTCTATACACTTTCTAGAATCTGATATACTAAAATGCAATGATGCATAAAATGGAACCAGCGTGCCTAAAATGGCTTGCTCTTATTTCAAGGCCTTCTTTGTCGTGGATCTAAGCAGTAAGAACAGTTGCTCAATAGACTCCAAATGGCTGTTGTGTCCTTCTGGCAGGCTTGTCGATTCCTGACTGTTTGCTTCATTAAGGTTTTGGCAGACCGGCATGTTCACGGCCCCTGAAGATAGAGGAACGAATCGAGGATTGAGACCGCTGAGCACTTCCTCTGAAACCAACTGATGGTAGACAGGAGGAACCTGGCTGGTGTTGGCAACCCAAGTTTCTTCCTTCGTATCTCATTCTCCACGCTTAGCCAGTCCTCTTTTCCTCTTTGATGTTCTGGCTGGAAAGAATTGAGGCATTGAGAGCCCGGCAGAGGAACGGATTTATCCACGAGAGGAGAAAATCAAACCATAGGCGGAGAATTGCCGTTCACCGTGCGGCATTCATGTGGGGAACGTGGGAGGTGAGATGAAGAGATGTCGTGCGGTTGTGCACGTGCCTGTGAGCTGGAAATAACAGAAACACAAATGAAAGGAGAAGAGATATTGAGCGTCCACATGATGTTTAGACTTAATGAGCGATTGAGAGACACCTGCATCTCAGATTTGCATCCATACCCACACTTTTCTCTCGCAGTAGGGTTTGGCCGTTATTTCTGTTTTAAAGTCTTACTGTTTCCTTATAATATTTTTAAAAGCTCTGTGTGCACATGAACATGATCAGTTAGCATTGCACATTGACGTTACTCAATGTGTTTCTTAAGTTCCTATAAAAACAAGAGCTTCATTTTTCTATAACAGAAATCTCAGCCGTCACCAATGCTCAAGCTCTATTGTTCTATTTGTTGGTCAAATCTTAGGTTGGCATTCTTTTATCTGAAATGTTTTTGTATAAATATCTTATTTACGGCCAAACTTTTCTGTACCAATATGTTTATTGACAATTCTTTTACCATGATAAGGGTTCTCATTTATATCGTGCATGTCTCAAGAAAACTAAATGTGAAGTGGAATGACTTGGGTTTATTCGGTAGTACGATACACACTTTCATTTAAATCACAATGTTTCCTTTGATGAGGATGTAAGGATTTGGATTATTTAAAAATAATACCACGCATACATTAATAAAGACAAAACTAAATATCAGGATATAATTCTAGATTTTATAAAGTAAGAATTGTGAGTGATGGGGTTCAAGTAAAAAATAATACTGACATAACAGTTGCAGCTTTACATTACACAACTAATTTTTTGTGAAAACGAAACTCATACATTGCAATATTAAATAAATGTACATGGCGCGTTAATCTCAAAAATGCATAGTTGTTCATTGTTTCAAAAGAGTCTAGAAAATTGCCAAAACACAAACAATTTACTTTAACATTAATTTTTGTCACAGCATGAAATAAGTGTTGAAATAATTAAAAAAGTGACAGTTTTATGTTTTAATTGACCCATATTTCAAATGATAGGACATTTTCTTATTTCTTCTTCCCCCTTGCTCTGCATTGATGATTGGCCACTGTGTAAAACTTTGGATAAAAGCGTCTGCCAAATAAATAAATGTAAATGTAAATGTAAATGTAAAACAGTAAGTCTTGTAGATTCCTTTAAACATTGTTTCTTCAGATATTTCTATTGTTCACTAGGTTTCCTATACTCTGTGGTCAGAGAATGATGCTTAAAAATGGCATGATGTAAATAATACATAAATAATTAGTCACAGGGCTAAATTCTGTATAAATGTCAGCCAGAACTTAGATTCAGAACTAATTCAAGGGTGATGATATGTCTGAGATATAGAGGAGTAGATAACCTTCTGGTGATCAGATGATCAGATGCAGAAGACTTTTATTGAATACTGATGTGATTGAAGTCAATGCACAGATGACGAGACCTGTGATGTACGATGTGTTTGGTTCATGATTAGTCTTGATGTCGCATTCTGGATTTTTGAATGGATTTGACAGTCCATGCTCCTGTAGAAAAGATCCTGATGTTTAAAGTGTAACGAACAGAATAGCAGTCTATAGGATTATTATCACTTGTTGAATTACATAAGCATATATTTCCTCCATAAACTGCATGATTTTAGATACTCTTTCATCTCTAGAGCAACAGTTTAATACTGAGATTTAAAGATTGAAGAGGTAATAATTTGAATGCAAGCCTTGGCAGACACTGAATGTATATAAATGATCAATTATGATTATGAATTATGTTTTAATAAAAATACCCTTCAGTTACGGAAACATATAAGGTATTTCTCTTCTTACATCAGCTCATGATTCTCAAGGTATTTCTACCCATCGTATTTCTCTTGAAATATCACAGATAGTGAGTACAAAAATCTGTGAATAGAGTTGAAACATTAGGGAAATGTGTTGTGACTCTATTGGTACCTGGAAATCAACTTAAATGCTTCTTCCTGACCAAATGGCACGTGATTTTACCTGGAAACAATATTAGATGAAACATCTGAGGATCTCTGAGGATATTTTAATATACTTTCAGCCTGTCTTATTGATTTCAAGTAAAATAAATAAAGTTCAACTGGAGATTTTGGGGTTCGGTATCAATAACCTTGAAATGTGTCGGTAAATTATTATCATTGATACAGTGAGATTTCATTACTTGATGCGGGCTTAAGGCAAATTTGGGCTTATGAATTTGCCAAACAAAGTAGAGTTTCTAACAATTCATTTTTACTTTTTAAAGCTATGAAATAATACAACAGAATTGTGTCCTTGCTTCAAGGGCAAAAAAGAGAACAAATGTTTATGAAACACTTAATGACAACTGTGTTCTTTAACTGACTCTATAAGTGAATCTCAAAGGCAGAAAATTCTAAATTCATCTCACGATTTCTTTAATGTTTCAGACTCTCTCTGAGCTCATCCTCCTGAAGTTAAGTGTATGTTTTGCTGACCGTCAGCAGTTTAATATAAATTATATAATGTTGTCTGTGGACCGTGTTTCATATCACCCACGCTAATGGACTTCATTAGCTCATCCACTGCTTTGACACAGCATTACAAGGGTCTCTGGATTCTTTTGGTTACCCAAATGCAATCTCTCGCCCACTTCTGCTTCCCAAAGTCTGGATTTCTTCACAGCGCAGCAAGAGCAAACATACTAAGCAATAAAGAAACCTTTCTTTTATCACCTAGAGGAAAACCTGCACATGAATTTTATGTGAAGAGTGTCCTCCCACAGTACACCCACAAGACTCATGTACACACACACACACACACACACGCACGCACGCACGCACACACACGAACGCGCTCTGATTCAGAAATACTCCCTCGGCGTGATGCTGTCTGGAGCATCGTGAGCCTTTATAAACATGGCAGCAACACTTCACCGCCTTCGGAGTTAAATGATGGGTGAGTTATTTCAGCTTTGCTCTAAAAGTTAGATTAATAAGTTTTACACTGGAATGATGAATACATATTTTGGTTGAGTGGTTTATTAGATAAAATAATAAATTATTGATTTATTGGAGAACTTAAACTTTGCAAAATTTTTTAAAGTGGCCTTAAAAATAAACAAAAATTAGGCAATTTAATTATGACAAAAAAACTAAAATAAAAATGAGAATAAAGATAGAATTCTGAAAATTACAGAAAATTTTAAATATTATTAAAACTACAATAAATCTGATGGTACAACAAATCTTCAATGATGTTTGTGTTTTTTGTATACATTTTTTTTTCTTAAATGTACAATTTCCAGGTTTGTAATTATTTACGAACTTTAGCTTTATGTTTTATTCATATTAAATAACAAAATATGGTCTTTATATTCTTATACCTCAAATAACTGCGATAAAATAAACTTTAGAATGATCTTCAATTTTGAATTGACTCTTTTTTTCTAAAGCTGTTGTTGAAGTGTCCTTTCAGTTCAGTCAGTAAAAGATGAGAATCTCTCCAGGTTCAAGGTCTCAGAAGGTAAACTTTATTGCCAGCACAACAAAGCGAGATTCCAGCTGATCATTTTAAATCTCTAGGGAAAAATTTCATTTCTTATGTTTTCTAATCGCCATACATCCAATGAGTACTTTCCCACTAATACTCCCTAGCTCCATCTCGCCACCATTATAATCAACCTATACAATTTCTTTCTAATGGTGTTCAAAAAAAGTGCTTGTGAATAGAAATACATATGTGACAAACACAAGTAAATGCAGACTAAATGATGTGTTGTACAAACATGCCAAAATAAAGAATCACCTCTATGTACCACCCTGATTAGGAAATGGTTTTAAAAAATGATAAATGAGATTCATAAAAATCTTACACTCCGTCAGTTGTTTCACATTATAAATCATTATGATCCAAAAGCATGATATTGTTGTGTTTCTCATTATTATAGTTTTTTTTTGCTCATTATTTTAGGAAATGTCTCATTAAGATTCTGTTATGTGATTGAGAAATAATGAACAAAAAATCAACTATTCTCTCGTTATTCTATCCGACACATATTTATTTCAGCCAAATGTTAAATCACATTGCAATAATTATACTGATCGGATCCGTTACAAACATGCTTTACAGCTGTAAATGTTTTACCAGATCAATAAAGTCTGTTTTAATACACGTGTATTAGGATTCATTGTTTTAGATACAGAAATAAGACAGACTCTGTCAATACTCTGACCTGTTTTTTAATTTGTGTTCTGAAACTTGAATTGAGAGAAATAAGCCTAATTCATAAAGACCAACCAATCAGAGTAAATATTCTAATGCATCTAAATACGCACAAGGGAGGAAAAATGAAATTTGCCTCATTGCACATAAATAGCCAGTTCTTATTACAGATGACCTTTCAAGACAATTAGCTTTTCACGTTCCTTGTATAGTGTTATTAACCTGCGTATGAAGACAAATAACCTGTGGCTGAATAAAAACAGAAAGTATAGAAGTACTTAAGGACCTCAATACACCGGACTGGATGAAAAACAAAGGATGGAGTTCAGCTAGGTCAGAAAGTTATGGATACCACACTTGACTCATTACTTAAAGTTTCAATATATTGAAGCACCCTGATGTATGTGTTCAGGATTTTCTCAATGCTGGGTTATGTTTAACCCATAAGAGCTGGGACAAACTACCACATGGGCTATTGTAACATGAGGGTTTGCAAATGGACCTACAAGAATTGTTCATGGGTTAAAAACCTGGCTTTTTGGAACTTATGTTAAGAATGAATTTAAAGTACAATGTTATTTTGCCTAATTCTTGACAGGGAAATTGAGCGTTGACATTCAGGATCATGTAATTAGGATTATTCCTTTTTTTGTCATTATTCCTTTAGCCTATGATCATATGTGTCGATAAGAAACTACACTGTTGTTCAAACACTATTCTAAGGAAATTGTATGGCAAGATTCCATTAGAAAGTGAATGTCACTTCTTGGTGTAATCCCTTCTGTAGTGGTTTTATCTGTAAAAGATTTATATTTCAGCCACATGGAAAATTTCATTCTGGGACCACACACAAGCTATCACAAGTGTCAAAAGCACAAGTCGTATGGATTTTGTATGAAATCTTCCAAACTTTTACCCCAAAGTGGATTATTTACCTCTACAAACTAAGTTGATTTTATAGACTCTGGCCCTGTCTTGTTTGTTTGTATTTTTTTAGGAAAGCCATCCGGGGCTTAGTTCCCGAGAACTCGACATCCAATCTGCTGGGCTAATAATAAGCTCTTTCTGAGCAATAACACTTTCCTCGATTTCTGAACAATTCCTTTTAAAACAGAAGCAACATTTTGAAAGAAAGTTACTTTGGTACAAACCAATATAAGTAAAATCGGCTTTTCGTTATTATTTATACCATTAAAACATAAAAATCTCTCTCTCTCTTCCTCTCTCTTAATCATTCTCAAGTAGGCTGTTTGATGATGATGATGCTACAGTGATATCCTCTTGATAAGAGTCTCTCTGATTCATTTCAATCACATGTCATGAATATTGAGATGAGAACGAGAGATCGAGTGGCGCTGACTGATGTCATTAGATTCAGGGGTGGTAATCTGCATTGATTTATCCTTTACATCAGTTGATTGAAATAAAATCTCCCTTAATCTAAATCAAACTGACGGCCCGTGAAGCAATGTATCAAACAACTTATGGCCTGCACTGTGGCATGTGTTATATACTGTAGGATCAGTTGTGTACAGTGCACAGAGTTGTGTTGTATCTTGCAATGTGTGAAGCTTTGTTGATTGTAATTGTTTTCTATTCAAGCGGCGTTGTGTCATCATCACATGCAGTGTAGATTGTAGTTTATTAACCACAGTGCATTTGTAAGTTGGCTTATTTGCAATGGCAGATTTGTTAATTATATTTCAGTATTGTCACAACATGCAGGGTAACGTCAACGTCCCGTTAAGAAGAGTACAGTTGGTGGCCAATTTCCAACACCTTCATGCAGCTATTTCAGTCATGTCAGATCCTCCCCAGTGTTCAAAATCGCCTACTTTTATACTTTATAGTAGGCGAAAATAAGTATGAGTCATAAAGAGAATGTCCAAAACTTCAGTATGCACAAAACAGTAGGCGCGAAATACCTAGAAGGGGTAAAGCTTCCCTTAGATTGGGAGGGTGGGTCTTATATACACTTTTCTTTTCATGAGTAGGTGTCACAGTTTCAGGTCTGTTTTGTTTCTTTGTTCCAGTTTGCTTGTTTCCTCATAGGTAGTCTTATTTATATCGTTGTGTTCACCTGTGTCTAGGTTATGTTTGTTTGCCTGCTTATAAATGAGTTCAACCTGTTTCTGTTTTCTTTGATTATGTTCGACGAGAATTTTAACCCTATGTTTTCCTTAAATCATGGTCCGGTCTCGTCAGTATTATGAGTGTGTATGTTTGTATTTGTAAATTAAGATCTTATTTTAGAAGTACATACTGCAGTCGTTTGGCACCTTCCATTTAAATAACTGCGTACTATGTGACAGTTGGTGGGAAATAAAAAAGAAAAAAAATGAAAAATAAGATCTGCCACCTTAAATCCATACTTAACTAATAAAGAATAAAATTAGTAAAATAAAGTAAAATTATCTTTGGCTTCAATGATTGACATAAACAAAAAAACAGTAACTAAACACATTGAATAAATACAGAGATTGGCAAATGCTCCTATAATGGGTTTTTCTATACCTTACATTGCACACTATAGAACATCCAATAGGAACAGAGTTTCCATTCCTCTTTGTCCACCGTTTTGTGTTGAAGGTAAAAAGGTTTGTAGCTTCTATAAGAATAATGAAAATATAACACCATAACTCTACAGTTTTGTTGTGAATACAATATATACTGTCTGTAGCTCGAATGAAGATATTGGGAATCTTTCAGCTCTTACCTCCTTGTTTTCTATTCTTACATCATCACACACTTACCATGAAGAAATCTAGTTTTATTAAGGTGCAGTGTAACTTCATTTAGTGTTTTGTCACACTGGGTTAATGGAGTCCATCCCATAATGAACACAAACAATGGCCCTTGTTATGGCACTTAGTGTCATTTGTTTGCAGCACAGATAGTGATAATCTGATATTTGTGAGTGTTCAGGTCATGTAGTCTTGATACAGTGCGGTGGAGACAATTCCAGTGATTAAAATGGATGTATGATACTTAGCGAGATCATGTTGACTGAACTGCTCACAGTGGAAAGATGGTGTAAGCCGAACGCTCACATTTTCTATAATTCAATCAAATCCACCTTACGAGGAGTGTATGAATAGATGATCAGGGTAATGATGCAGGTGTCTTAGATGAGACTTCCGTCACCAAGCCCATAAAGAAGGTTAATGTTCGGCAGAATTAGATATTTCTCTTACAGCTTTACTGTTTCCATCACACATGCACACATAATACATAAACAGATGAGATTTGGGTGTTTTGTGGCAGATTTGACAGCAGCGGCCTGCGTGTGTCTACTGAATGATCCAACACGAGGATGATGGAGCATTTCTTCTGCAAAACATCAAGCTCTTTGTGCCAGCCGGAATATTGACCATCTGTAACTTATATTGCACTTCATTGACATTTATCTTCACTGAAACGTTTCAATCCTCTTGTATGAGCAAACAAATTAACCCCTTAAAGATTAATAAAGTCATTTTCTACTTAAATTAGACCTGTAGACATCAGCATAAGCCAGTGATGAATTATGGGTTTTGTTCTGACTAGGTATTGTAATTTAAATGTCTCTCTCGTTCTCTTTTCGCTTATTCTTATAGTGTTGTCAGATCTTAACCTTGCATGAACAGATGTTCGACACCGGACACAGCATTAAACTATGGTAGTCCAATAACTTTAAGATATAATTTTTTATACACATATAATATTTGTATTTTACCTTAGTACCACATAATGACATTTTGTAGATTTACTTCATAAAATCTACAAATTGGTTTTAACCTATGACAACAAAAAGATTAAATCAATTAATATATATTTTATTATTTTAGTATATATAAATAAAATCATTTTCATAGATATGTCTAAGACATCTCTCTTGACGTGTGTCCATGTGCGCTGTGTGTGTCAGAATGTAATAGCTGTTATTTCAGTAAGCGTGACAGTTATAAAGCAGTGCAATGACATGAATATAACGCTCAGATGTGAGCCGCTCTGCAGCAGATGTGCATTGACAAGCTTTTATGACTGACTCATCTCAAATCTGTCTAAGCATTGTAACAGGTGTTATTATTGCCTGCTGGGACAGAGAACAAACACAATAAGACAAAACGTGGAAAACAATTTCAATTTTTCTTTTATTTTTTTGTTGTTTTTGTCATAATACAATATGGGATTTTCGTAAGTGGTCCACTTGATTTGCATATGTAATGCATTTTTGTCTTACCCGGCACGCTGATTTGAAATCAAGGGATTTATGGTTTGCTCTGTTTTTCTACTGTTGTTTTTTCCTGTTTTCCTCGGTGTATTTGATCAGCCATGCCGAGGCTTCAGGTTAAAGCGCAACAATCCAATTTAGTTGAGCTTCTTTTTACTTTACATCTACCTCTCTTTTTATTCACTGTATTTTATGTTTGTCTTTAATATTTTGTCACTGTTTTTCCAGAGACGGCAGCTCATTTTGCATAGCTCAAGAACGTTCCCCCTGGCTGAATCCATCTATTTTTCCAGTCATTTGGCATCTTCTAAAATTTTATTTTTAAAGCAGTTATAGCATTCAAGTTCAGAACCATTTATTTAGCTTCTTAAATGTTGATGGGGCATCAGTGTAAATATCGTTGACAACATATTTTCATTAAAGTTTCACTGACAAAAACTAGAAACAAATTAAATGATGAGGAAGTGCTAAAGATGAAAATTAGAATTAAATCACACTGACATTTTCTTTAACTAATGAAATCAAGGGCACCCCATGGCACCATGGGCACCACAGGATGCAAATACGCAACATTGTTGTATACTGTTCATTGGGTGAAAGTGGCAATGCATTCTCTGTGTGTTGTTTTACAGTGTCTTTATTTTATTCCCACACATATAACACATTTACACACAAATCACACACAAAGTCATTAACACACACATTCACTCCTCATTCCTTTAAATATCGGAGAGATTTAAAGACACTTCTATTTTGTTTGTGATTTATCTACAGACCTGTGCTGTCGAACTGTTGTATAAATGCAATACGGCACGCGTAGTCGTGTGATGGTGCTCTATATAAGTGGCTTTGATTGTCTTTGGCACTTGGCCTGTGGCCACCATCATGCTATATTGCATTAATAATATTTTCAATGAAGATAGATAAGAATACAATGATGTTAACACCAGACCAAAAACTATGGAGCAAGATGAGTGTACATGGCGTCTTTGGTGTGTTGAGTAGGATTACTGTAAAATGCAGAGATTATAAATGAGGGACAGGTGAGGAACCGTGGAGGATCGCAGGAGTCGGAGGCCGTTGAAGAACATGGGACTGTGATAAATGTTATGTCATATCCGTCAAGTCAGATATTATTTTTATACACACATGAAGAAAGAAAGCAAATTACGCACAAAGTAGGCTTAATGCTAATTTCTAATGTTAATTGATTGTAACAGGAACATTGTAGTTGTTCTGCTTGATTCATTTTAACAGGAACCTTTGTGCTTCATGTCAAAGCTCAGAATATTAAACAAATGATATAAATGATGTTTCATGTTCTCATGTTTTCTTGTTCTTACGCCTTGCATCTTTACTTTCAATTTCCATCAAGTCTCAAGATTGCTGGACTCTGCACAAGTAAATCTGACAGACATTTGTGCTTAGCTATATCTTTTTGTTCATGACTAAAATGTTCTTCAAGGAGATGGAGTAATTTTGGGTTTGTGTCAACCAGTAAACAGGCCAACAAAGAGAGAGAGAGAGATGCTGGCGATCAACTCTTTTGTCTGCTGAATGCTTCCTATATTTTCTCCCTTCAGTCTGAAATGTCAGCGTGTCCTGTGAGTGTTCCATCTCAGGTCAGAAGGATCTCATTCATTTCAAAGACCCGAACTCATTCTCATCAGATATTTCACCCAGGAGTCAGAATTTACCCCAAAAAAAAGAATAAATGTGGCCTACATTCAGTACCTTCATGAGAAGCTCCAGAGAGGGAAATTGTTTTGTTTCCCTGTCATTCCCTCTGAACTCTTCTCATAAATAGATATGAAATTCATAACAGGCCGGGTAATTTTCACGCTGGCTGCATTGGTAATGCCTTTAAGCAAAGCGGAGCTGAAATTGCTTTGTGGAACAGGTATATTTACTGCTGTCTGCAAATCTCAGCAGTTGTTAAAGAGAAATGTACACGTTTGTATTGAGATCTAAGACCAGCGGCCTCCGAACCAACCGGACAGGTTCCCCTCGGTCAATGTTCTAGAACCTGTGAAATCTTGATCTGCTGGTCCAAGTTTAACCTTGGAGAAATATTTTTTAAATCAAAACATTGTTAAGCATAATATTACTTAAAACTAAATATTTGAAGAACCATCTTCTCTTGTGTTGTGCTAAAGAAAGAAAGTCAGAAAGGTTTGAAATAACTAAGAGAGGAAGGGCATGACGACAGATGTTTTTTGTTAACTGTCACTTCAAATGTGTAGATTTTTCAAATTCACCTTATTTAAATTCATAGTTACTTAATAGTTATTAATTGTTATTTCTCATCTATGTGATACTTTATTAATAATTGATATTTCTCCCAATTGATATTCATTTTTTTATGTACCACTTACAAATTAACTATCAACAAATAGCTGATATGATACTTTACATGTTCTTCAGACAATGTATAAAGTATAATGTAGACCTACATAATAAGTATAACAAAATAACACTTCATATCTCAGTTCTGACTGTAGACGGTCAAGCACAACTTTATATTGTATGCATTATTCTTAGAGACAGAACAGTTTGTTTTATAAGTGATGTTTTGCAACTCTAAAATGCTAATGTGTTGTTACTCTGTGACTTAGAGAACGCTGATGTCATTATTGTGATGTACTGTTTGCCGCAGATGAGTGTAAATCATACAGATTCAGGAATTACTGTGGCAGTGTGCTGAGGGGACGGGAACATGATGGACCTGAGCTCACGCTGGGACTGGTCCCAGTTTAAAGCAGCAGGTGCCAGATGTAATTCCTCCATATCTCTGTAGTGTTTGTGTTGGTCTGGCACGACCCTAATGTTTTGTTAGCATCCAGATCAACACGCCAGCTATGTATCAAACCGGTATAATGAAGTGAACTTTGAGCGCACAGATAAAACCAGCTAGCTCACTGCAACTTTTCTGCCATACATTTGAATATTGATATTATATATATACACATCCCTTAAATCCCTTTTATGCAATGTACGAGTTTGTAGAGCTCAACGATGTGTTTTAATAAAAGTTGTAAAGCTGTGTGAGATCAGAATAAACTACAGCATTGCTGTGCTTTATAATGAGATTAGAGCATTTATACAGAAAATAACAATGACTTAACATTGAGCCTTGGGGCACACCAAGCTTTGTCTATGCAAGGTCAGTAGGCTCATCATTAACTGTATACAAACAAGCTCGCATACCGCATGACTTAATGAGCAAAGCTTTCAATGAGCTTTTAATTGGTCTTTTTCAAAAAGTTTTCTGATAATCATGGCTAGTTATTGCAATATACATAACCTAAAAAATACTAGGTTTTTAAACTAACACACCGGTGAAAATGAACACAGATAATGTATTCGACCAAACAAGGAGTTAAAACAACCCTGCATGGGTCAAAATCAACCCTACAGTTGTTTTTTTCCGTTATTGTCCCATTATTATATTTTATTGTACTTTTAAATACATTGCAATTCTATGTTCCTACAAATGAATCCTTTACTGCAGGCCCAGTATCATTTAAGTGTAAAAATGAATCCTAAATAATCCTTAATAGGAATGTCAAACTAGCAACACAATAAGAGCTCCAGTCATTTGTTATAGTTGAGTTGTTATATTATGTTGGGGCCTCAGGCCTCAGTAAAACTCATTTGAACACAGTAGGGTGGAAAATAAGTCAACCGAGGGTTCAGATTTAGTTTATTTATGAGGCATTCACAGTTCTTTAACATTTAGAAACAGTAAGTGTGGTGAACAACCGCACAGCATAGATCACTTGCTCAACCTTGTTTAAATATTTTACACACAATCTAATTCCTTGAGTGTTTTGTTCATTTTGAGGGGTGAAAAAGGGATGAACTCAACCTCCTGGTTAAATGAACCATGAAAAGTAATTTACAGTAATAGTTTGGATTGCCCTGTTCTAAATTCAATTTTTAGGGTGTATGTCAAACAGTAGAAATGTTTAAACATATTGACAGTGAAACAGCTTAAACTGTTTTGGATTTCAGTATTTCCTGATGTAAACTATGGCTGTCCAAGGTTGTGTTTAAGATCTATGTCAATGTCAACAGTATAAGGTTACACATTACTGTGGGTGGAATATCGACTGCAAGAGACCGAATAAAATTTGTTTGCTCTTTTAATGATGGTCTGATAACAGTTTACAGTACAATGTCATTTAAAAAGATATACAAATATAACTGTTAGAATGTCTTCACTACAAACTCACAATATTCGCAAAAACCTCCAAGTGAAAACAAGTCCAAGTGAAAGCGATCTGTCTGTTACTAACAATGGACAATTGCCGGACAAACTATGACAACTGATTTAAACATTTTGCACTTATTAACTCAAACAATGAATAATGGTAAAGTTATTTGGGCTGTGAAAAACAATACAATAAGAACAGATTCAATTGCTTTAATGCACCAAATCATCTGCAATTTGCTCTGAATAAGAAATGTCTTTTATGTTATTCTCATGAGAGTAGGTGACGTCTAAGTTACGTTTTTAGAATTGAAGTACTGATCTGAGAAAAGCACAAATGCGAGTGAAGAAATCCTGTCATAACTGCCAGTGTGAGTTCGGGGAACACATCGACAATAGTGACTGTATTCAAATAGCATTAAAACTCCCAGCTGAGGTTTGGTGGAGTAAAGCACAGTCCTGCTGAGCTTTTAAAGGTCATCTAAATTGGATATCTGTGACCTGCTGCTCTGTGCTGAAATAATCACAGACCCCAGGCAGTCCGTTCACACCTGACCTGACCTCTGATGTTATTCTGAAGAAACACACGGATCTGAGAACTAACACAGACAACAAGAGAAACATATCAGTCAATGAATACATGAATAAACAGAAAGCAGAAAAAGCTTTTTTTACTAAGATTTTCTTCTTTTGTACAAATATTGAGTCCGTAGGCAATTCCAGGGTTAAGGACGTGACATTATGTGACATAGAATCACTCTGAGAACATAATTGTTACCAGTAAACTTTGCACAAGTATTCTAATTTAAAAAGTTAAATAAACCTACATTATGGATGTTACAATTAATACACTGTTTTTTGGAAACTTCTTAAGTTTTTTTAATTACAATGCACAAACAAGAAGCAATAATATCCTACAGTCGGGATACCTCTTAACAACATGTCTTCATATATTTAACTGTCCGTTTATGATTAAAATGCGGTGTTGTGGATGTGACAGTCCTGAAAAAAGCCATTACTAGTCTATGAAGATTAATACATAAGAGAGACTTCACATTGGTATCTGAATCCCCAAATGTTGACATATGTGCTATAATTATGCAAAAAAACCTTTGTAAAAATAGAAAGGTTGACATTTTACAGAATTGGCCATTGGCGATCGATTAAACACAATATGTCAGCACTTGTGTCACAAAATCAACTCTGGAAGTCTTGAAAGGACATTCTGACACATAAATAGACCTAGATGGCTTAGACAATAGTTTATCATGTTTTAACCTGTTTGCACTTGCATGTCAGGTTTTATCTAGAAGGAATATTTTAGTTGAACATCTTTCTGGTGGTTTCCACAACCAGTAAAGAAAGTGTTTCCGTGTGGTCATGAATTTCTCTTCTGACCTCATTTACTGTGTAGTGAAAGCACAGTCTGTCCTCACTTTAGTCTTAAGATCTATCTTCAGATCAGGATTTCATTTCACACTTTTCATGTAAAGATGGTTTCAGTGGACATGTAGTTATTAAAACATTTAATTTTGTTCTGCCCCTTTTATATTCAGTTCCATTAGTGATAGGTGTATATCTTATAATTTCCCAGATGTTTGGATTTGTGATAAAGGCAATTTTATAAAGACAGTTTATCCAATAACTTTCAATAACTGGTAAAAAAAGTATAAAGCTTCATTCAACAAGATTTTAATGACTTAAAGAAATAATTTCTGTAATCACAAACTATAATCTTTGTCACTAACTTAAAAACAAAGGCCATAGGTTAGGGCGTTTATATGTTAGGTCTGTCCTTATTTTTCATAAAATGATCTATGTTGAACAAACACAGACTACAGAGATGCTTAAGCGAAATCTGTTCATTATTCCAATATAATTGCAGTAAGCAAGGTTTCTTTTTTCTCTGGTTAACAATATACTGCAACCGACTTATGTGATTGCTTGAAGTCTACGTTGAACAAAGTACATCAATAACTACTTATAAATACGTTCCATCTTGACTCCTTTCAGACTATTACACAAACATTTCCGCTCTGCTTTCAATACTTTTACACTGCCAACAAGTTAAGTGGCATTGGGTTTGAAAACAAATTGTAAATCTTCGAATATCTCTACAACCAACTCCTTTAGTGAAAGTTTGTTTGCCAGCCATTGATAACCAATGATCTGTTGCTGGTAGCTGACTCCAGGCTTTTAACATCCCTTGTACTTCTAGACTTGGGCACTGCCTTAAACACTGTCTCACATACTGTACTTCTCTAAAGGTTGGCTTCGATTGGGATTTTTGGGCTCTCCTCCCTCTTGGCATTGGTTGTTTCTGTTTGGACACACTCTAGGAGTCAAAAAGTTCCCCATGGTTCTGTGCAGTTTCTTTTATCTATATACTTCCTCTTGGTTCAATTTTAAGAAAACATGGTATTCATTTTTATTGTAATGCTGACTTACACTCTCTGCAAACCCCCTTGTTTCTTTCGGGTTCCTTTTAGAACACCTTCCACTGAGCACATTTGTTAAGTTCTTCAGCAATAGTCTCCAAGTAAAGTATAGAGTTGATTTTAAGGTTTTGCTACTAACTTTATAGGGCACTTCATAATCTTGCACCTCAATAACTAGCATAACTTCTTCATGTGTACATCCCTTTGCATTCTCCGACATCTTTATCTTCAATTTCTCTTGTGGCACCTAAGATCTGCCATGGATGCCACATGTTTGAGCAAGGCTGCCCCATCTATTGAACGTACTTCCTCTGAATACTCAATACTCTCAATACTGTCTTAAGACACATTGTTTTACAGGCTTTTTGGTAATTGGATTTATTTTATGATCTCCGTTTGCTTGTGAGATGTAGTTTGTTATAATAATTTTTCTTATTGACCTTTCACATGAGTTTATGATGATAAGAGAATATAACATTCACCTGTTGTCTACAAGTCACATCAGAGTAACATTCAGGCAGCACTGAAGCACAGATCTAAGTCAGCTACTGCCCTGAGCTTTCATAGATATCAGCACAGATGAAACTGCACCAGCTTAAGACAAGATGGTTATCTAGCCCGACTCTGAGAAGACAACATTAAAGGAAGTGAGTTTTGGTCCTGAGGCGGTGATGGGGGAGATGAGAGTGACTGGTGGTATACCTCCATATAAAAGAAACCATTGGAAGAAATAAGTAAATACACTGTAATGTCGTAAAACACAAGAACATGTTGACCGTTTAAAACTAAAATGTGGTTAAAAACATCAAAACACCCAGAGCGTTATGCTGAAATGAGTTTTAACTAATATTTGTGTGCCCTAAAAGCATTTTATCATGAACATTTTAACACGTTTTTGTGAAATGGAGGGTGTGCATTGTATAATGTATAACATTTTATAAAATATTCATATAAAAGTATAATACTTGTGTATATAATGTATATATATATTTTATAATCTTTAAGTCTTCACTTTATTTTAAAAACACTACACTGTTTAGATCCTGCTTACTATTTGATATGTTTAATTTGTCATATACTGAAAAAAGTCCTCTATGGATAACAGAATCCTTCAAAGAGCAATTAAGAAAATTATGTTGATTTGCATAGAGCACACCCTTGGCACAAGACAAAGAAAACTCAAATTATTCTTTTGCAAAGTTTGATGGTACAAGCCTATGTGTGCCAAATGACATCACAAGTCTCAGTTTGGATCAAATCTGCAGCCCGTTAACTAACAAAGACGTGCACTGATGAGGATTATCTAATAGCTGAAGTTCCCAAAAAACTAAAGAATGAAATCAATGCTGTCTTGACATGCTGTATGTGATGTCATTGTTTCCTAGCAACAAGAAGGGAGTGTATCGTGTGCTGTTTATATATTATGTCATAAAAAACCAAATATTTCGTCATAAACCATGAATCTGTTTAAAAACTGGAAAATGATCAGAATCAAAGTAAGCCTTTTTCCTTTAAAAAAAGCATGCTACTCTTTCCCGTAAGAGGTTTGAAATACAACACCTTATAGCGTGGATATTTATAGCGAATCTGGACATAGGATTCCTGATCCGGAGCTCTTCTGTTTGATCCCATCTCTGTCTAATGTTTCGTGTCTTTCTCATATTTACTTTTTAATAATAAAACGTATTCTGATCATTTGATCCGATCTTATGAAAAGTTGCTGTTTGAGACACATTTTCATGAGTTCTTCAAGAGTTACTTAAACTTTTGCATTACCCTGTAACATCATCTGCTGGTGTGGGTGCATTTATAGGTAAAGTTATAATGTGATCGGCCCATTACACAGTCATGAATTCCCACATGCATAAAAACTCACATTAAATCTTTTAAAACACAGCTTCCTTCATATCTGTGGCAACCCCAAGAGTCATTTTGGAAGGCTCGACAAGGTTATCGGAGTAAGAAAGTGATAACAAGCATCATGTGTCAAGAGTTATCTGTACTGAAGGAAGAACTTTTATACCCGACTTAACCTTCTCTGATGAGCTCATAATACTTCCCAAATGACTTTATGGAGAATGATTTCTTTTCCATGTAATTTCATGGACTAGATTGAATAATCTGTGTCAAAGAATTGATTGAACATCTGTTATTAGGATTCGTTAAAGTTCACTCTTTATAATTTATGTCGTATTGTTCTCCAGGGTAAGACCTTTCATGCAGTTATTTGCAATCTACTTAGTCTCTATTATTCTTTAAGTGTCAACCACAGAACATGATATTCTACTTTTCCTCACATTCCACAATGACTGATTCTTAAAATATTCCATTCAATACTGTCTGTCATGCTGACTGATAATATTATAGCGTTCAATGGAAATGAAAAAGCCACAGATATAAAAGTGTCAGAGTCTTGATTCATTTGTTTCTATAAAAATGAGCAACTTAGCTTTGCCTTAGACTTAAAAGCATCTTATTCTTTACACAGCCAAACTTTTGTCCGTAAGAAGAACATAAGAGAAACAATTAGCGTCGGTATTGTACTGTTGGGGGTCTAATCTCCGACTGGCTTTGTAAGCACTTTGTAAGCTGGTCCATCCCTTTCCAATTACTTAGTCTTACTAAAGTTGAAAGATGTTTCGGCTGCTTGTTTAAGTGAACTTTCCTGCCGTTAAAAGTATTTTTACATAACTCTACTTATGTTGGAAGTCTGATTGTGTGGAGTTTCGATAACACAACGGCATTAAAGCTGATAAGGTGTTGATGTGCTTGTTCTCTTTGGATTGTCCTCTCATATAGGGTTTACCAAATCCATTGGTTGGGACTTCCATATGTGAAACACCTAACTCAACCAATGAGCTTATCATTGTGTTTAAAAGGAAGACATCTCTAGGATGTTGGAAAAAGGCTGCTTTATTTTCAGGTGCTTCACATGTGGATATTCCTGGAGGTTCCAGACGACTAGACTTTTGGAATATAAACCCTATTTTACATTTCTATTGGTTGTTTGTGTGTGTGTTAGTACCTGTACATGATCTGTAATGTTACTAATCCCAACGTTTAATGATAAAGCTAGTTATCATGTTTAACAGAAATCAGAAGACTTGGACTACGGCGAACACCAGGATTGGAATCATCTAGTTACTTCCGTGACGTGATGTCAGAGACCCGTTGCAGAAGGAACTGGATTCACACGATGTTGTCTCGTCACTGGTGGTGATCCAGTAAATTAAACAGATATGACTAATAAAAAGTATAGTACACTGGTGGCGGGTCTGAAAGAGTCAGGAATTAAATGAGATTCTCAGACATCAAGCAGCAAGGTTAATAGAAAACTAACAATGCGTTCTTTGAAGATTTAATAGAACCATGGATGATTATGGACATGACCAAATTCAAAGAATAAAAGTCGTATCTCCTAGTTTCATTTTTAAAAAAGTGTCAAATTATGCCATTGTGTGCAATTAACGTGTTAGGTTTAGGGTTGGAGTAAAATATTTATAAAACTATTAATATAATAACAAACGTAAAGTGGTAATATTCAGAAAAGGAAATGAATTCTCAATACATAGATGATAAATCAAGTGTTTTATACATTCCCATGTGACAAATCTATTTATATTTACAATTTGAAGGTTAGCTAAGGGTTTGGTATTTGACATTTATTTTTGAGGATGTTCTGTGTATAGGTACAAGATATTGTTAAGACACCTTTGTATATTTCTACATTCTTTTTATATGTTCTTGTATGATTTTTCATCCCTGTTTTTTCAAATGTGCTATGTATACTTAATATTAAAACATAGCATACATTTACAATAATGGAAGAAGAAAAATGGGGAATAGATTCATTTTGCCACCACATTTTTGAGTCTGTTCTTCATGACTGCATCTCAATAAGCCCCAAACTCAATCCCAGTTTAAGAAAGTCGGCCTACTGTACGATCTTAGGAGAGAAGAGGTTTCACATTCACTTGAATATTGGAAATGAACTGGATCAATGTTTTTGTGCATGAGTGAAACAGAATGTAGCTGAGAGAGGTTTATTGGATACAGTGTTTGCAGTTCTGTTTTCATTTTGTGCTTGTGAGGCAGATTTACCCTTAGTGATCATTCGGCTCTTCTAATTAAAATAGTTTAGGAAAGAGTGCTGGAGTGGAACAAACTTCCAGGTGTTATTTATCTTTACCTTGCTGAGTGTGTGTGTGTGTGTGTGTGTGTGTGTGTGTGTGTGTGTGTGTGTGTGTGTGTGGGTGTGTGTGTGTGTGTGTGTGTGTGTGTGTGTGTGTGTGTGTGTGTGTGTGTGTGTGTGTGTGTGTGTGTGTGTGTGTACTTGGCTGTAGGTGGCAAGACAACCTCCTTAGTCTCTTCACACTTAAGCTTTGGACCTCAGAGTTTAGTTTATTTCGACGGATGTTGAAGGAGTTTTCTGAACCGGGCACATCACACACATCCCTGATGGCACACATCAACCTGGCAGTCATCTGTTTGATGTCTTCATTTTCATCTACAAGACATCTGGCAGACCTTGTTTGCTGATCTGCAATACGTCTCTGAGACGTCTGCTGTCAGATGTCACATATATCTTTTGAAGATGTCTGTTACATGTTTACGATTCATAATAAATAAAGAACAGCAGTTATTTTCCAGATATACATATCTTACGTGTTCTGTATGGATTGGTCTTTTTACAATGTGTTAAACAACATTTTGTTTAATTGATTTATACAGTATAATGTAAGTAAATATATTGCACTTTTCAGACAGAATATCATTTTGGATTATGAAAAAGTAAGGGACTTTGACAATTGTTTTGACCTCTTGAATGTAAAATGAATAATGTTCTTCTTCCTCTCCGACATTAAGTCCTGCTCAATGCTGTTTGTAGTCCGTAATTACAGTCTGTGTTTTTCTGCATGTCTGTAATTTGCTGTGAAATGAATATGGATATTCGATTCTGTTGTACATTTAAGGTTAATTACACCCGATTACATTAAATTATGGAAATCAGCTGAGTGGAATTCGGGTTTACTAATGAAGAGAATCCCATTTGTGTTCATATGATTCTTTGAGGGCCATTTCTAAATTATGTATCACTGACTTGCATAAATAGGCCTCCAGTAGAACTAAGATTTATCTGACAGACTCTCATCATTAACTAGGTCATTAGCAACATCCAATCTGTGCGAAGATTCTGTGTTTGGAGTCTAAAGAAGAGCTTCTGGCTTTGCTTCGGGATATACCGTTACAGTTTGGTGGTGGTGACCCATCAAACATTCAGAATTTCAATACAGTCCACAAACGCAAAGATATTCAACTACAGAATGTATAACACTAAATACAAAGACAGTATCCCCATGGCTGTGTTTAGAACATCTACAGACACTATAGACAAAAATGTTTTTATTTATTGAAAAATTCCTATAAACTGCACCAATGAATGGGAAGGTAAACATACCAAAGGGTAATGTGGTTTTTTATTTGTGATACTTTGAAATATCAATAGACATCAGGAGAATATATTTTTAATCTTAGATTTATACAAGTACAGTTAAAACCTATTTTATTTGTGTTTCTTTTATTTAAATCGGTTGTTCACAAAAAAAAAAACATTAACACATTAATTTGCCTTTCTGCCGTTGTAAAGTTTGCCCCATCATTGCTGCTTGCCACTACATTATTTAATTTTTAAGATTTAATTTTTAAAGTTTTAATGCTTGTATTCTTATAAACAGTTGTAGTTTCAATATTAAATTGAGGAACTAAGTCATATTTGCCAATCAAGTAAATGTATTTTAATAATGTGTAGATATTACAAAACAAAAATACTAAGAAATGTAATGTGTAAACTAATCTGTAGTGTTTTCAAGTAACTCCCTAAAAGTTTGCTAAACCACCACAGAATTTTGTGCACAGTTAAATGATAAAAGTCCTGTAATCTGTTTCATGTTGAGAAGTACTTGGATTTTCTCCATCACTTAGATGAAAAGTTTGATTCTGATGTCTTTCTAAGTTGATTGTTCATATTTAATGTTCTTTTCTCCAGTCTGACTGAATGCGATGTTCTACTTTCTGACGCACAATGGTTGGATTTCTCCTGGATTGGGATGCCAAAAAATTGACCACTTTGCACATTGGGAATCCAAGTGTGTGGGCTTAAATGGGTTTGCCAAAACTTTCATTTGCACTTTCCTTAGTTTCTGTTCATCCACTTCCTACAGGCTGCAAAACAGAAGAAACTTCTTCATTCCAAGGTTGATCAAAAACGTTTGTATTCCTTAATTGTTTCTTTTTCATAATTGAATTGAATATTTTGACGCTCTTGGCATTTCATTTGGTTCCCATACATGCAAATGTGTGTACTTGTACATCTTTATTTTCCTAGACCCTTTTTAAGGGCTGTTTGAGGGTAAGACTTGGTTTATTTTCCATGCAAAGAACATTGAAAAGCAGACGAAAAAAAGTTTTCTGAAATGTAACTGAAAACAAAGCTGTTTGTAAGATCATCTTTTATAAGATGATCAGATGTGTCCAGTATGATGCAGATTAGAGTCTTGTGGTTACATCATTTGGAAAGAGTGATGTCACACCTTAAGTTTTACTTTAGGGGAAAAGTTTGCAAATGCATGTGACATAATGTGCACACATTATATTTTACACACTTGCGTAAGAATGTCTTGTGCTTGGATATGTAGTTTAGTTAGGACTGTAAAGGCTGAAGACCTTTTATTTTATAATATTGTATCCCCATCCCTTAACAAGATCTGTGTTTGTAACAATTAAAATTTATATAAGTGAGTATAGAATCAGATTACAGCAAATGATAATAAACATTACTTCAGAAACTATTAGTTTTATCAAAGAGTTTAGTTTTGCTGTATTGAAAAAATGATGAAATATAAAGACAGTTCTCCAAATCCAAATATTGTGTCAAGCTTTTATTAAAGCTCTGTTACATTTGGCAAATATTTTAAACAGATGCATTGGCGTGTTCGCACATCAACTGGACATTCCACTTGGCTAAGACCCTGTAAATAAAGATGACATGAGCAAATAATAGCAACAGTTCCGTTCCGATCTCTTCATGATCATTTTTGAAGCAGGACTCATTCATCCACTCCTAACAAAACCAGTTCATTATTTAAAGCATGTATGATATCAGCCGCTGTGAAATAAACCTAAAACATCATCAGTTTCAGATGCTCAATAAGAGCTCACTCCACTTCATACAGAATGTCTGGTTACAATGGGCGTTTTGGCAAAGCCCTTTCAAAATTAGACTGCGACTACACTCTATTTATTTGAAAGTGATTTTATGATGCCTTTATTGGGACAGGATAGTAGACACTTGAAAGGAAAGTGTTGAGCAGAGATGGGGAGATGGGATTCACAATTTCCTAATCCTATATGTCTGTATGCTGACCATGGGTCTATATGCAGTGAAACTTTTCAATCCTTAATGCGATTTTCATTGTTTGATAACTTCAATACAGTAAATTATTGAAATATACTGTCATCTAAAAGTTATACAGTTACAGCTGCATGAATAGTGTTGGTTACTTTTTTAAGTTAGTGTGTATAGCTAAAAGTACATTTACAACCTCCTCACAACCCAAAAACAGATCTAAAATGATCAGGCACAAATCCATGAAACTCCCACAATAGTGCTATGAATTTTTGGCTTGGTCCTCCATTCTGCCCACTACTCTCATTAGAAATCAAATAGGATCCAGAATGGAACATTTCCATGAAGCCTTCGATGCATGCAAACTACTTTCGAGTATAAAACATACAGAACCAAACCTTTACAAAAGAGTTATCTTTCTCTTTCTTTTTATAAAAAAGTGTATTTTTGGAAAACAATACCTTAATCTGAATCGAACATCAGTTGCATATTGATCATTTCGATTAATATAATTTAGACTGACATAATTTCATTTGTGTTCACTTCCTTAGAATGGATCCTTTTTAACCTTTGCTTTCAAACCTAAGTTTGAATCCCATCTCCTATTTGTGTCTTAATGACATCTTTCAGTGACAGAAGCCAGACAGTGAGGGACGCTTCACTGACCGCTGCCTCCATCAATTCACTCTTTAGGATGGATTCCAATGACTATAAATTAATATGGGCCTTCCAAGCCTATTCCAGACAGCAAAGGACGCTTCATTGAACACAGACTGCATCCTAAATTTGGATTGACTTCAAAGACTAGCAGTATATACTCACTGTTTGATTTTACCTGTTCATGAACTAATATAATGTACATAATTACATCATGTCATTAATTAAATAATCCCAACTTTACACATACATGAATATAAGAGAATCTGCAGAGTAATGTTTGGCAAAAGAAAATGGGCTCACTGTGTTGAGTCTGTTAAGGTCCATTTAAAGTCCTGTGAACATCTTGAACATCTCGACTGTCTGACGATGTAACAGGATAAGACGTAAAAAGCATTCTACATTCGCCAGTTTTGACACCTGGCAACCATGGTTATTGTTTTTACGTGCATCTTCACAGATTCCAATCCCAAAGTCGTGTTTTGGGTCCCAACCAATCAGCAGCATGCACCCAAAATCCAGCTCCGGGCACTTTGCAGGAAAAAGCTATCAACACTTTTGTAATGAAGCACTAAAATGTCTCCCATATCACAGAAGAACAGCAAAGAGGGTTTAGCAGAAGGCACAATTAATTGTATTAATTTCCCATTGTAATACGTTCTCATTAAAAAAAGAAAGAAATTGTATGACATAAATGTGTGCATTGCGCCCATGACAACCAACGGCCACTCCAAATTGTTGCATGTATATAAAACATTGCAATTATACCTTCCTTTTCTAACCATAAGAACAAAATAGTGCAAAAATAAGTTAAACAAGTGAATGGGTATTGAAACTATGCACTGATACATCGATCAACAGATCAAGTAGTAGTAATTCATGAAAGGAATCGTCAAAGAAGAGAAGATGTATACAAAATCTCCAAAGACTTCACCAGCTTTATGTTAAATATTAATAATAATGTTTTTTATGACATCCAGGAATGTAAGACTTTTTAATTTCATCTTTAGAATGTAGTTAATGCAGGGTAATACAATCACTTAACTATTGGTATCGGTTGACCTTCTATGAATTATCTGGTATCAGTATCGGTGTAGAAATGTAATATCTGTCCATGTCTTGTTGATACTGTTTGCATTAGTAGCAATAATTTGCATCATATGTATTTGCAATGAGATATAACATCTCAAAATGTGTCAAGTTGACTTGTATGACCTGTCTTAAATAGGGACCTTTATTAAAGTGATATCTGAACTGGAGTGGAAGATGGTTGCTATCTCTACAGCAGTGCTGTTTTGTTCTCAAGCCAGCTACAGTACGGATAAAAAGAACTAAATTAATTTGAAGTGGCTGGCAGTAGATTGAGGTTAGCACTCAATCGAATCCATTTGAATTGTACAGTTCCCATATTTTCATAAAGACCTGGGTAAAGATTTCAAAAGGGTTTTAAAATGAATTCATCCGTGTGTGATGCAGATCCGCACTACCATAGAGGACACTTTTTTAAGGGGAATATTGGTCAAACCTCTAAAATATAGATCAAAAAAGTTAGTAAAATGACACTCTCACAGATAATGTTTTCCCTTAGAGCCCAAGATAACCTTGAAAGAAGTATGTAAGTTTTTGTTCTTATCAACCCACCACTGTGGATATGAAAACAATAAACTGCTTTGTATTTCTCTTCCAGGAAAATTTGAGAAGTAGTTTTTTGACTTTTCTGATTCCCACACATAGCATTTTCCTAAGAATGAAAGCATCCGGATTATCATTGACTAGTGAACAAAAGGCCTTTGACAATAAAAAACCTTCTCACCTACACTTTTCTGTGCAGAGTGATGCACATACTGTACTTTCATGATAGGTAATGCATATCCACTATGCATATGTTTACAGTCTGTGAATGAATGTGTTTGTTACTGAACCGTGGGAGTGACATGACAGAGTACAACACATTCTTCATTGTAATAGTGTGATGATTACACATATGCTTCAGACTATCATTCATACCTCGCATGAATAAGAAAAATGGACATATGTGTTATGTTCATCCTTTATTTTCGATATTTTTTCCTTAAAGAAACTCAAGCTTGGTTAAAACCTCAAAGGTCACTAATGTGTTTTTAAATGACTTATTGTTGTTTTCCTGTACGTCTTGGAATCTGTTGGATGGCACTGATTTTTCAGATGGCAGATACCTGCAATATAGAGTTATAGGGTTTAATATCCGGTTGTAAATGTGCTTTGATGAAGCAGAGTTTTCAGGCTTCCAGCACACAACATAAATTCAGTTAAACGTCTTTGGAGTGCCTGGTTTTGATGAATACTACTTGAGTTTAAAGAAAAGCTCTTAGTTTGATTAAAAAAGGCCAAAGGAAGGCAAATGAGGTACATCTTGGGTTGTAATTTTGTGGAATTGCTCACCGTGGAAGCTTTATGGCCCTTCCTTATTGAGCTTTTCTTTTGCTCTTAATTTCCATTATTACGTTACAGTATCTGAACAGTGTTTAGCACAAAAACTCATTTCTGCTTCTTGAAAAAGTCATTTTCTACTTTGTGTTCAGCAATGACTATTTAACCACAGTATGCTGATGATTTACTGTGTAACAACACAGATTGCTTTCAATTGTTTTCAAAAAGCCATCAGCTGAAGAGTGATTTGTTTAACTTTTTAACAAGTGCGTGAAATACCTTTTTCACGCAGAAATAGTTTTAAAATGGTTTGTAAAGTAAGTATATTTAAAAAAAACATTGATTCCAAAACCAACTACATTTTTTCAAATTGTTCTTTCTGCTCCCTTTTTATTATCAATATAAATGTTTGTGTTATCGAAATTACATTTTGTTATGATAATAATATTAACCAAATCTCATTACGGCTGATTCCAAAACCTCTCAAAACTCCTTAAATTCCGAGAAAACATACATTACACCCTATGCATATTTTGAGATATAAAGCAATAATGCAAAATGTTTTGGTGACATCACAATGTGTTGGTTCAAATTGTATTTATATTTATGATATCATTGTGCTCTTTTTTTGAATGACCTGGATGGTGAACTTCTCATAGTTTCTCAAAGTATCCTTTCATAAGTTATTGCCATCAATACAGACCCGTCACATTTGGCACGCTGTACGGCCTCGGGGATTTATTTAATTCTGATAATAGGTTTGTTGTTGGGTAAATGAGGTCAATGACTGTCAGTTCAAGCAGGTCATCTGGGTCCAAAGGCACTGCTTATTAAATGAGAGGAAAAACTAATAGAGTCATGACCCTCACTGCCCTTCATCTCATGTTTGGCCATTTGCATTTGTTGTATTTACATTCTGCCCTGTTTTCAATTGTCTGAAGCAAAGATGCCAACACACATGTCGACAGTTAAGACACAAACTGTTAGATATAATAAAGAGATAAGCACTGATAGTGCGAGCAGATAAATGAAGACTTAATGTAAAAATGAATCTACATTACGCCTGAAAAGAGCCATAACAGCATTTATTGTCAATCAGTGGAGAAAATAAAGAAAAACGCATTCTATTATCATTAACTCTGTGTTACGCGAAACACAAACACAATTACCTTCTATAGTGGGATAAACGTCTATGCAAAAGAAGGAAAATGTGTTGGGCGACTGGATCATGACATGTGGGCTTTATTATCCATTAATAACATTTGGGGATAAATATAAACAAGCCGTACAAGAATATATTTGCTGGTAACAGAAATGTGCATTGAAAAAGCAAAGTGAGTCAAGAAAAATGTGTTTTTTAGAAAGAAACTGAAAAACTGATGGGAAATCTATCAGTGTTTTAACCTGAAGACAGTTTGTGTGGCTGCGATAGACAGATATCTTCCATATGTCTGCCATGAAGAAACAGATGGAGTAAAATGGAATTAAACCAGAGTCAAATATGAGCAGCACTGAAATTTGTCTTTATGATCAATGGCTGTTCAGTTCAATGACTCACGGGCTGATAGACCCGCACTGAGATTAATGAAAGCAAACTCTACTATGAAATGCTTTGTATACTACATCTAGATCTAAAATATGAGACCAAACAATTCATATAAACCTGTTTGCTTTTGTCAAACTTGTGTAGGTCGTATAAAGGCACCAAAAGCTACATACAAAGCTACAGATGGGTATTAAAGTATAAGTTTTCCCAAATAAACTATATTGGCAAAAGTATTCATTCACCTGCATTGACTCGGATATGAACTTTAAGTGACATCCCTATAGATTTAAGTCTAATCTATAGGGATCAATATGATGTCTGTCCACCCTTTATAACTTTTTATAATTTTTGACCATTTGTCCAGAAGCTAATTTGTGAGGTCACACACTGATGTTGGATGAGAAGGCCTGACTCAAAATCTCAGCTCTAATTCATTCTAAAGGTCTCTATCGGGTTGAGGTCAGGACTGTGCAGGTCAGTTAAGTTCATCCACAGCAGATTCTGTCATCCATGTCTTTATGGACCTTTCTTTGTGCACTGGTGTGCAGTCATGTTGGAAGAGGAAGGGGTCAGCTCCAAACTGTTCCCACAAAGTTGGGAGCATGGAATTCCAAAATGTCTTGGTATGCTGAAGCATTCAGAGTGATAGTGATTGAAACACCCGATTTTCATTATCTGGATTGACGAGCGAATGCTTTTTCCTATATAGAATATGTATAAGAGAATACTCACTTACGGACATTGTTGTTCCAAATTCAAAAAGTAAACCCTACCATGTGTTTCTAGTACAAAAAATAGTGGACCCAAAGCATGCCAAGCACCGTAAAAACCTTATAGTCCGCACAATGTGCCACTCTTTGTCGAGTCTGATATTAAAGACCTGTCATTATTAAACTTCTGTGATTATCTTCTTCCTTCAGAACGCGAAAGAAGATATTCTAAAGAATGTTGGTTACCAAAATCATTTGCTCCCCATTGACTTTTTGGTTCATGGACATAAAACCAATGCAGGTCAACAGAGAGCAACAGTTTTGAAATGTCTATTTTAGTGTTTTATAGATGAAAGAAAGTCATAAAGATTTGAAAATACACAACGTTATTTATATCCTGAACGTGACAGGAGCTTTGTATGTGGAACAGAAGCAAATCTCTGCCATATCCCTTCATTTAAACATTACCATGTGTCACGTTAGATGCGAATAACACCAACATTTCCACCAAGAGGTGTCTTGCTTACTTTAAATAAGCACATTAAAAGAAAGAGGGAACGATATTTAACTCAATCGACTTGACTTTTAATCTTTAGGACACAAATCATGTGTAGTCCTGTCACAATCCTTTCCCGTTGTGTGTAGGGGCTCAGGATCGGAAACGAAATTAAAGTTCCCCTTTTTTATGTTGCATGGATAAAAAAGACATTCAAGATGACAACATTTTTATTTTAGGCTGATGTATCTCTTTTAAAATGTGTATTATCCTCCCATAAAATGTTTTATTTAATGGATCTCTGTACAATGAGCTGATTATCCCAAGCATTCGGGCATGAGTGCTCTCAGCATCACTTACAGCACTGATCCGCTAACACTACAGCTGGATGCAGTTATACTCATGCAGGTGTAAATGATCACAAATTACAGGTATAATAAAACTGAGTTTTGCCGAAGGAATTTAAAGCTTCATTAAATGTTGAACATCATAATTGTGAGTGGATAATATTAGTGCGCAGCTAAAGCAATTTTCTGATCTATACACCATTCTTTTATAAAAGCGTGAAATGATATTTAAATACTGATTGGATTCATTTGGAGGCACATAGCTGGATTCATAACATCTTTATTATCACTTTATAGCACAGGGATATGGTTGCTTTCAAATATACAATGTGCTCATTTCCGGATTTCTGAATGGTGTGATCATAAGCACGAAATTTAAAGGGTTTGAATGGACTCTTAAACATGTTTAAGATGAAATATTACAAGACCGCCGTGTTTCTCCTATCAAGTAGAGGTCACTTCAGTGGACAGCTATTGTAAGTTCAATTCAACACAGATAAAGTAATAATCAACCCAAAAATCGAAGTTACACAATGCTTTACTCACCCTCAACGCATCCTAGAGTTTCTTTCATACCATAAAGTCGGAGTCATCACTTCTTGTATCCTAGATCTTCCAAACTTTATAATGGGAGCAATAGATGCTTTGAGACAAACCATGTGCAAATTTATCATTTTAAACCAGTGATGAAAATTTTCTACACAAAATAAGCTGACCTAGAACCGCATGTAAATGACATCATAACCCTGTACCAATCACAACTCATTTAATCTTGCGGATCAACAGTTTGAGGCCTAGCACAGATTCAGTCTGAAAAGATTTCTGCAGTGTTGTATCAGCTTTCTTTCACTTTTAGTTTTAGCAGACACTACGAAGTTGAGCCGGAACCAATTCCATTCTAATGTATCCAACTACATGAAGCTGAGGTATACATACAGGCTGCTTTAAGGCAGGAAAATGATAAACATATGAAACATTTTAACTATGTCACGATGATGTTCAAAGATTTTTTGCGAAAGATAAAATGATTGCCCACGGGGGGACTTTAAGTATCAGATACACGGCGAAGAGAACAGAGCAACAGTACTCAACGGTTCTCAACCACACATTACAATACGGCAGGTCGTCTTTTACCACACACACTTCAGAATATAAACTCCCCACTCGACTATAAATACTGGGATTAATCCACCTCAGAGAAATAAGTGCATTAGGATCACATAAATACAGATGAATAACATTAGCCCTTCGTACCAGCATTCCATCTCTCTGAAAATGAACACGCGACTCTGAGACACTTTTCACTGACAGACCGAAATAGATATGAACAAAACACAAGCTGTTTCAGCTCCGTCATAGATTTATAACCTGCTTATGTTCACACGAGAGCTGATGTCATTGTGCAGTACGGAGGCCGTATTTATTTCAGAGAGAAATGATGGGAGTTGAGAATCTAAACGTGGGTCTGTGAGAAGTATTATGGTGTGAAATGAGGCTCGTAGGTCATAGTGACTCACAGATGATTCTTTTCTGTCGGGCAAACACAAATCCTGGGAAAGAGTGACTACGCCGCCCTCATTTAATGTCTTCCCTATACCTACATGCTTTATTCTTGTTACGTTTCTTTTGGTTTAGCCATGAACCATCTCATTTCTCTGAACCTTTATAACAAAAAATTGTCAAGTTCTTGGGTCACAAGGTCACAAGGTGCCATTCACGTGGTGGAGATAGGTTCTGAAAAGGATGTAGAAAGTGATTTTCATTTTATTGATGAAGATGAATGAATGTAAGAAAGCTTTTCTTTGAAAGCTGTCAATATCTGCTCATTGACAATTTGTGGTTTTCTATAACAAATCTAAAAGGGTTTTCAGGCATGCATGACTGAAAGGTATCATAGGCCTAAAACACTTTTATACATTTTATCTCCAAACTCAGAATTATAGTCTTCACTAACTTGTATCCCCTCCTATATTCCAAAATGTGGATTTATTTAGGTGTCAATGAAGTCCTCCCAGCAAGTAGAAAGCAATGTTCTCATGTCTCTGGGCTGCAGATAGATGAACGCAGTTTTCCAAATTTCTTCAGGAAGTCTTCTTCAGCCTGCACCAGGGCTTCTTCATCAATATAGACTGCTGCTCTTTTGGTAGTGAGGTAATACTGGATCTTTCTGAGTCTCCAGCCCAACACGTACATAAGTAGACCACAGACGACCGCTGTGGAACGACCCACTCCTGCATTACAGTGAACATACACTTTGTGACCCTTCTCCAACAGCCCATAGAGCAGAAACACAGCCTGGGGTAACATCCGTGTACGACCTGCAGAGATGCCACAATACAAATTCATTTCATCCCACAAGGTCCTGGTCTATACAATGAATATTTGCGATTGACAGTCGTTTAATTGACTTTATGACGGTTGAAATGGGTCCAGTGTAAAGTGGCTGACAACATCGGTAGCTCATTAGGTTTTGAAAATGAGATGTTCTGTCCATAATTCAAGAATATATTGGTTCACACACACACACACACACACACACACACACACACACACACACACACACACACACACACACACACACACACACACACACACACACACACGCACACACGCACACACGCACACACATTTGCATATTCTGACCGTCAGTACTCATGTCTGGAGTCGGGATCCAGATATAAACAAGGCCGCAGTCTCTGTACAGATGCATCATGGTTTCTGGAGTCATCGGCTGACTGAGGTCACGACGGCAGCCGTGCGAGTTGTTTACGACGTCCCATTCCGTCTGAAAGTTCATCACCGCAGTAACACCCAGTTCCTGTTTCAGCTTCACAGTTACATGTTCCACGCGTCGGGGACAGCTGCCCAACCAAACCTGAGGCAGAACCCTGAAAAAGAGAAAACTGTGTTACTAAGAGGCTTATCGTATAGTTTAGGGTAAGGTTAGGGGTAAATGTAGGGCTTGATTTTGAAAGTAAGTTAATTTTAATATATAAATACGTTACAGTCTTTTACATAAAGTCCTGCTACCCTTGGCGGTCGGTCCAGGGTTTACAGCATGACAGATGCACATATTTAATGTGCTTTCACACACCTTATGAAAAATCATGAAACAAATTTAGAGAAAAGTGATGTATTTTGTGTCACATGAATACCATGTCTCAACCAGTATGCGAGAAATACCCAGATGGGCTGTTTTCACAGAGATATTGATGTACATTACATTTTATTTATTCAATCCCATGACATGGTGAACATAATAAGACATTTGTTAAAACTTTACTCCAGATTTGAGTCAAATAAAGTTAATCAAATAAAGTACACACCAGAAATTGAAGCAACAAAGTATGCACTGTAAAAACTGCTTTTTTATATATTTAACAATCACATATTTTCAAATATCAAAAATAGGCTGCAAAATGTACAAGAAAAACAGGAAACCTTTTATTTTAATTTAAGAAAACTTAGCCGTGGGAAATTGAATGTTTAAGAGATATTGTTGAGATTTTTAATTATTAATTATGGAAAGTATTTAGGAAATATATTTCCTTAATCATTTTAGTTAATTACGTCATTTGTAATTTTAAGTACATATTTTTGTTTGTTCTCCTTTTGCCAATAACTGTTTTTACAGGATTTAAAAATTTTTTTAAAGTATTTTATTAGTTTTACATTTTACAACAAACAAAATATAAAAATTCTTTCTATTTTCTATTATTTTTTAATGATATGAAAAAGGAGCAGTTAGATAACCAAATTACTAAGAATCCATGATGAAAGGTGATTTGTTGGCGTTTTGCTACATATTTATTTGAATAAACATGGCATGATTACAGGAGTGTAGGATTACCAGGATTAAGGGATTACGGACAAGCGGCATGAATTATCTGGATTTTTAAGGGTAAGGTGAGAACATGTTTGGAGAAGATTTGAAGAGAGGACCGTGGGGGTGTGACAAAGAGGGGATGACACAACAGGATAACAAAATGATACGAGCAGATCACCTTTGCTTTAAATATTCCGCTTTTTAACCTGTATGGTTTTTGGTCTAAGGGACAGTCGTGTCAATGGGACACATCTGTATCTCTGAATGTGAAAGCTCTGCTCTCAGATAATGGAAATGCTAATAAGTGTTTAGTGATGTGAGAAGGCCGACTGACAGCCGGGGGATTGAAAGAAGGAAGGTCAGAGGCATTAGGTGAAAAGAGGATATTTTTTCCTCAGAAACTCACCTGGCTCTCTCTAAGGATAAGACATAAATGAGATGATTAAGGGTAAAGTGAGTTTGCTGCAGGTTAATGGACTAAAGGCAATGAGTATGATCTATCACAATTTCCCAGAGGCCGGATGCTGGATTTAAATATACAACGCAAGGACATTCAGAGCGTTTTAAGTGTGGCTTTTGTGTCCATTTATTGCTGCTAAATACATATAGTATATGTTTGTGTATGTGTATGTGTGTACTAGTGCATTATAAGCGATCACACGGTGTGCATTTAAATGAAGTGCAGTCTGGGTTTAATAGGTGGTCAAGGACCCAACAAGATGTACTTGATTTTTGAGACAAAAGGTCCTTGTAGTGTTCTTTGGAACTTGTTCATTTACCCGTAAGAATGTATTTTACACTCTCCATTTGGCATGAATAGAGACATAGATGAGGTGCCTGGTTCACAGGCGCTTTATTGAATCACGTCTGATTATTTCATAAGAATAAAGCCATTACGATTTAATCAAAGTGTTTGTCTTTACAGCAACAAGTGACAGAACATTAGGTCTATTGTTTGTCTATTGTAACACTACCATAAAGACCTCTTTAACAATGCCATATATGATGCTTTAAAGCCAATCCCATGACCTGTACAGAGCTGTACAGTGTGACATATAGTTTTGTGCATTGGAAAGAGATGTTTGTTTGTGTCAAGTGTGTTTGTCAATGTTAATTGATGACACATCATCAGTTTGGGATACTGTTTAACCATCATTACTTTAAACATCTGATACAAATGCACATTTTTAGAAAGTTACAGCTTGCTGTTTATACACAATATTGACCTTTCCAGATCACACAAATTTAGCAGGAATTTGGCCCGATTTGAATGTTGAAGGCACTGTAGAAATGCGAAAATTGACATGGGGGTATAAGTACACAATATTCCATTTTTTTCTTGACATATATTGTATTGTATTTATTTCATACACAAGAACGGCTGAATTTGTGTTTTATATGCACATTTTTCTTTTTATAAATATATAACAACACTGTTAAAATTATTCACAAATATAACAGGCACATGAAGGTTTTTGAAATGAATTACAAAATCAATTTAAGTAGTTTTAATGGATTTTGGCACAATTCAACTTTCTAATTTCCAAATTAATAGGCCTTCATTATTTCTTTATAAATGAATGACAACAAATTAACAAACAACCCTTTATCACTAAAATGTATTTATGCATTTATCCAAATGCAAAAAATGAAGTAAAATGTGAAAATGGCAACGCAGTCCCACAATGTTTCTTGCCAACAACACATGATGGTTTTTACATTAAAATCATGTAATATTGCATAGTAAATATTGATATCAAAATATTGTGAATCTATAGAGGCCATAACTTGCACCGGTTTTTAAAGGTGTGCACTCTAGTCCCCCAAACGCTAATGTCAATGGAAAGACCAAAATCCGTGAAAAGATTTAAATAAATAATGTAATGCCAACACTGATCGGTTGATGGATCCATAAAATAAGCACAGTCCAATAATGTAATGTAAGAATATATTTGCAATGAATGTTGCTTGCCAAAACATAATTTATTCAGAATACAAAGGAGAATTAGAATCCCTCATAGCAGATGGTCGAGTTGAAACATCTAGCAGCTGGAGGTTAATTGGACCAACCAGCAGTTTACCCAGCCAAACACTGAGCCACTGACGGATGTTCTTATTGGTTCTGTATTAAAGTGGTAAAAAGAAGGATGTTGTGTCTCAACTTATGTCTCACTGAAGAAAAACAAAGCCCATGTTCTGAAACATAACACTTGAACATACACCGGCTAAATAAGACGTAAAATGGCAGAAACCATTTTTGGGATAAATTAATTGAAGTGTAATTTTTTCGACGACCAGTGTGCATTCCGCTAGTTTAAGCAGTCTTATATACCTCTGTCTTCGGTGAAAGTCATACAGGTCTGAATGATGACGGTGAGATGACTGTGCATTCTGCATTTGGTCATAAAAAGACCCAGCAACTCTGCCCAATTGGAATGTGACCAGCCTGCGTCCAAATTACTTTTGGCCTTTTTAACACTTTAAATATGCCGTTACATTAATGGATGCCCAAATCAGACTCAATGACCCAATCTTTCTATCCTCTGCTGCCTTTTAGAACCTTGTCAGAGGTCAACAGAAACAAGCACTCCATGCCAGAGGAGTCCAAAGAGACCCACAACCATTCAGCTGATTACAAAGAGCAGACACACAATTAAGAGAGAGAGACAGAGAGAGAGAGAGAGAGAGAGAGAGAGAGAGAGAGACCAGAGAGAGAGAGAGAGACCAGAGAGAGAGAGAGAGAGAGAGAGAGAGAGAGAGAGAGAGAGAGAGAGAGAGACCAGAGAGAGAGAGAGAGAGAGAGAGAGACCAGAGAGAGACCAGAGAGAGACCAGAGAGAGACCAGAGAGAGAGAGAGAGAGAGACCAGAGAGAGACCAGAGAGAGAGAGGGGGGGAGAGAGACCCACAACCATTCAGCTGATTACAAAGAGCAGACACACAATTAAGAGAGAGAGACAGAGAGAGAGAGAGAGACCAGAGAGAGAGAGAGAGAGAGAGAGAGAGAGAGAGAGAGAGAGAGAGAGAGAGAGAGAGAGAGAGAGAGAGAGAGAGAGAGAGAGACCAGAGAGAGACCAGAGAGAGACCAGAGAGAGAGAGACCAGAGAGAGACCAGAGAGAGAGAGGGGGAGAGAGAGAGAGATTTGTGTTTGTGACCCGCAGAATAAAGATTAATCTTCTATGATGTTCTTCATGTGTTTAATTTGTATTGCTGTGATGATCGATAAGGAAATATCACCTCCAATATGGGTTCAAAATGAGGATTATTAAGAGTTTTAATGATGGGCCCTAGTGATACCTGCCAGCTCAGTGTGTGCTTTAAGGGCAACACATCTTTATGTAAAATTTAGGGATAACCATGTATCATTTCACCGATACACTCACTGGAGGCCTGTGGGTGGTAAGGTGTTGGTTAGCCAACTATTTACTACTTCTTTTGATTTCAGGTTATTATTGAAGAGCTCGCAATAAAAGCTAAATAAAAAACTGAATTTGTTCAATGCAATCCAACATGATTATGTTTTTAAGTGTTTGTTTGTGCAAAACACTTTTGATGATGTGGATCAGTCAGTGAAATCTACACCTGAGAGTACAAAACTCCGACTGGATATTTGCATTTATATGATTTCAATTAATTTATAGTATGAGACCCTGGTGTCATGTGTTGCCTGTTCTCTTGTTTTGTGTTTTATTGTCTTCTTTAAACCAAAATTTTTAGGATTTGTAGCGTTTTGATAAAAATGACAAAACTTTGAATTTACATTTACATTTACATTTAGTCATTTAGCAGACGCTTTTATCCAAAGCGACTTACAATAGTCGAGGAGACAATGAAGCGGTAAATAGCCGATACAACAATAGATGAACAAGTGCTACAACAATGCTACCGAGTTACACAGAGAGTGAAGTTACAAAAGAAGGTTTACTTTTTTTTTTTTTTTTGATAGAGTGAGTAGTTAGAAAAGAAGTGAGTTAGTGAGTTAGGTGTAGCCGGAAAAGATGAGTTTTTAGGAGTTTTTTAAAGATAGAGACCGAGTCTGACAAGCGTGAAGCCAGAGGCAGATCGTTCCACCATCGAGGAACTGAAGCAGAGATTTTATAATTTATAATCTACAATATTATTGTTTCTTTTTATAATCATTGTTTAACATGTTCAGACTGAGATAATAGACCATTTTACTATAGGATAACTTGAACATTAGCTAATGTAAAAAAAGTGTCATTTTCGTAACAACTATTAAAATGAATGTACAGTGTTATGGAAAATAACTCTTAAGTTTTTACATACAAATGCAATCTGTTTATTAAAAGTAGTGTTGGTGATTTAAAAAATTATTATTTTTGTCCTGGAAGACGCATTACTATATTTTAAATATCGTGACAATATCACAAACCGAAAAAAGATATTTGAAGAATGATGGTAATCAAACAACATGGCCCCATTGATTTCGGCGGTTGTGACACAAAATCCTATTATCCCTGAAGACCTGCTAAAATATAGGAAATAACCCAGCATCATAACATGTGCTTTCTATATAAGAAATGACGATGATAAAGTAAACCCGTTCTGTTGCAAAGCAGCTATCGCAAAGCAAGCTTTAATAAGATCGTGGAGCCAAAATTATTATTTGATGTAATGTGGAGGTCATTTTCCATTTGTTAAATAGGTATTTAATATGTTATGTGTAGCACAAACCATTCAGATGAATCATGTGATTTATTTTTATATTTGGGGTTCCTATAACCCCTTGACTTGAAGTATAAGCAACAGGAGCAATGCTTACTTTACCAAAATGGAAAAAATCAAATGGGAAGTTCCAGAAATAAACCTTGCTAATTAAAAAATCTGAGAACAGAAGATGAGCAGAACTAAGATTATTACGGATCCATTATACTGAAGCAATCTGCCATGACTTTCTTATTTGCTTTACAGTGTAATGACATTATGCTCATAAAATTATTTTCAGGCTTCATCAAATAAATCCAAGAAAAATTCTAAAGATATTTTCAACGCATAGACAGAAGTATCTTCAGCTTTCCTGAGTTGTGTTGGCTTACTGTGTTTTGTTATTCAGTGGCAAGAACAGAAAAAATAGTTTTTTACATTAATTTAATTCAATAATTTTTTTGCCTCCCGTCATATTTTGGTTTTCTTCAGCAAAACACTAGAGAAGAAATTTTGAAGAACACTGGTCACCAGATATGAACTCAACTATCTTGTGTGTTTCAAAACACGATGTCCAGCAGGTTTGAAGAGTGTTAACCAAAGTCTTTCATGACAATAAACTGTATCCTCCGGCTGGCGTGAACCAGTTTCAAAACTTGGTGATCCATGTTATCCAGCAGGAACTATGAATGATCCAAAGAGCATCGGGTGTGCTTCAATAGAAGCAAGAAAATCTGACCTTTCTTCAAAGGACACATTTTCTAAAGATAAATAAGTGACTTACAAAACGAAATTTAGGTATTTAAGATTTCTTGATATATTCTAGTTACAAAGATAAAATACGTAGTGCTTAATGGATCTTTTTAATTCTTAAAAATCCTAAAACTTTCTATTATGTTTTGTTTTATATTACATTTTCAATACAATCTTTAAGAATCTTTTACGTTTCTGCAAGAATCTCCTTCCGTATCTTTATAACCCCATAAATTAAAATCCCGATGTGAAAAACACATACACTTCACGAAGATTTATTCTAATAGTTTCGTAGAAGAACTACGTCTACAATATGAATAATGGGGAATAAAGGACTTCTGTATAATTATGACTGAAGGGGTTTAAGGGTTCTGCTTATATTGTGTCAGGGACTCACACACCTGTTCTTCATTGACTGCTGCTTAGAGCTGTGTGTTGTTTTACCTCTCCATCTGTGATTTCCATATGGCGCTTTCTGAAATATTTCATAAACGTTCTTGTTCGACTCATCGGTGCATGTTATTCCAATCGTGCTTGCTTTGTAATTGTTCACGAAAATTGTATAACATGCATTTTATTCTTGACTGATGTAACAAAGACCATGTAGGTTGTTGTTAAATCTTAAAGGTAAGGTGTGCCAAACGATCCCCAGGAAAACTCAACCCACATGCTTTGAGTTGAACTATGAGCCATTGAGGCAAACAGGGAATCATTCACACGTACTTAGAAAAGTGGATGGCCTGCTGTCCTGCCACGCTGAAGTAGAAGTTGGTGGTTTGTTTCATCTCATCTGTGTGGCCAGTCTCTTCAATCCAGTGACCAATGGGATGACAGTACACCCCGTCCACCATGCTACTGTCATCATACACGCATTCCCTGTCATGATCCGGCCCGTTGCCTATAGAGACGAAGACACCACACTTGTGATCAAGATCAAATCGTAGACTAATGACACATAAGTATGTCAGAAAACACGTCATTAAAATAAAAGAGTTGTGTTATTTTTAATTTATGATGCTGTGGTCACTTTGAATGAACCATGTTGAATATTATAAAATAATATATCTGCATGCTTTACATGCTATATTTATGAAATCTTAGCATATGTCATATATTTAGAATTAAATCATGAATATTACAAAATAAATAAATGAAAAAAATCAAAGACCGGACATTGCATAATTTTGCGGAATAGTTGAGTGTACCTTTTTGGAAAAATTGATATACAAAGAAACAATGTAAACTATTGATACATTTAATATATAGTTTCTGGTCAATTAAAAGGTTTTAAAATACACAATTGTCCCAGTTTCAGAAATTACACACAGACATTCTGTAATGCTTTTATTTCCAAAGAGGAACGACAATGTCTGAGAACTTTCGACTTTGAGGTCATCTAGCATTGGAGATGTCACATTTAAAAGCTGTTTCTGGCACTGAAATACGTCCTACAGTTCTGCAATTGTACATAATCTTAACGTTCAGTTTAAAGTAAATCTTCATGTGATTATAATGACCATAAAATTGTCAAGAGCAAAATATGCATACAGTACATTTACATCAGATCTTGGGTGCTGTTAGAAACAGTTTGGTATAACGTCTGTGCTGGACATATTGGTTCCTGAACATGTTCTCATCCCTAATTCAAATTCATCTTCAGAGACCGTCGGGGGGTCTGCTGTTTGACCAACATTTATCATCTCCACTGCTGGACTGCTGAGAACTGCAGCCCACACAGAAAACACACCAGCATGAATAAAATCTGTCCATAATATTATAGACCCATTACCATGTGAACACAAAAAACACACAGATTTATGTGACATGCTGTCAAATGCACATAATAATACACCGAGTATATCTTCCTTAACTTGAGTATCTTTTATTCATGCTTATTTACCTCTAGCGTTCTCAGAATCAATTCACCTGCTGTGGTGCTCACTCAACAACAATCATTTCTATCAACTAAAGGTTTATTGCCACAGTAAAAACCTCTGCTGTTTTCAGATGTGAATGGACAGTTGTCAGCAAACAACCGGTTAATCTTAACATGAACCAACAGACATCAGATCCATTTACACAGTCATATTCATATCAAACAGAATCATGATGAAATGTTTGACTGATCCACAGGTAGGGAACAGTCTCAGCTTCCTCCACAACAAGAAGCTCAAACAAACTATTGGAGGAAGGATTAAAATGACAAATCTATCATCAATGTTTGCTGATATGAAACTCTATATCTCTCTCGCTCTCGCTCTCACTCTGTCTGTCTGTCTGTCTGTCTCTCTCTCTCTCTCTCTCTCTCTCACTCTGTCTGTCTGTCTGTCTCTCTCTCTCTCTCTTTCTCTCTGTCTCTCTCTCTCTCTCTCTCTCTCTCTCTCTCTCACTCTGTCTGTCTGTCTCTCTCTCTCCCTCTGTCTGTCTGTCTCTCTCTCTCTCTCTCTCTCTCTCACTCTGTCTGTCTCTCTCTCTCTGGTCTCTCTCTTTCTTTCTCTCTCTCACTCTGTCTCTGTCTCTCTCTCTCTCTCTCTCTCTCTCTCTCTTTCTCTCTCTCACTCTGTCTCTCTCTCTCTCTCTCTCTCTCTCTCTCACTCTCTCGTCTCTCTCTCTCTCTCTCTCTCTCTCTCTCTCTCTCTCTCTCTCTCTCTCTCTCTCTCTCTCTCTCTCACTCTGTCTCTCTCTCTCTCTCTCTCACTCTGTCTCTCTCTCTCTCTCTCTCTCTCTCTCTCTCTCTCTCTCTCTCTCTCACACTCTGTCTGTCTCTCTCTCTCTCTCACTCTGTCTCTCTCTCTCTCTCTCTCACTCTGTCTCTGTCTGTCTGTCTCTCTCTCCTACTCTCACTCTCTCTCTGTATCTCTCTGTCTCTCTCTCTCTCCTCTCTCTCTCTCTCTCTCTCTCTCTCTATCTATCTATCTATCTATCTCTCTCTCTCTCTCTCTCTCTCTCTCTCTCTCTCTCTCTCGCTCTCTCTCACTCTGTCTCTCTCTCTCTCTCTCTCACTCTGTCTGTCTCTCTCTCACTCTCTCTCACTCTGTCTGTCTCTCTCTTCTACTCTCACTCTCTCTCTGGTCTCTCTCTCTCTCTCTCTCTCTCTCTCTCACTCTCTGTCTGTATTAAAGCTGTTGTAAACTCGTTCCCGCGATACTCTGACGTCACACAGTGATGAACACGCAGTTTGTGACACGTGAGCGCCTCCCAGTGCTCATTAATGACACTTCACATGTGCGCAGGGTAACATGTGTTCTCCCCTCCTCGTGTTGACACGTCACAAACCTTCCCAGATGAAGCACCCGTGGACCCTCTGGATGAATTTAAAGCTCAGTTTCTGAGTGTAAGGTTCGTGCAGATGCGCATCTGCGGTCCACAGACACGGCTCACACGTGGACAGAACCGAGCTGCTGGGCTTCATCATCACAGATCTCTGCGGGTCCCAGAGTCCCATTTCCGGCCGAGAGCCCGACACAAACACCTCCACGTCACAACATGATGGGGTCATGATTACACCAAACCTAAACACCAGCATATTATCTCACTCACCTCTGACGTCATACACTCAGCTAAATATACACACAATACAGTGGCTCAGATGGGACAACTTTTATTTTAACTTATTAACTTTACACAATAAAACTGTTTGCTTTTCCCAGGCCTTACATGTGTTAGGTATTATCACTTTTTAAGCATTTTAAATAAGAATTTATTTAATTATTTAATTATTATTAATTTATTTATTTTAGTTTGTATTTATGTTCCCATGTATGAAATAGAAATGTGTGCATAGGGATGTTATAATTATTTGTATTTATTTCTTTACAATTATGGCATTATTTAAAAAATGACATGGCCTGCACAACCAATCTAACCAGTGTAATGGACGTTTGTTTAAAGCCCAGAATAAGTGAGAATGTAAAATAATATAATAATAAAGTGCTTAAATATGACTCTGAAGTCAAGCACACTTTGCAAGTTTTTTAAAAACTTTTAGTTTGTATTTAACACATGCCAACTTAGACATTTAAATAATGAAAATAAACTGCATTTAACCTTTTTTTTCTTATATCATCTAGCTGTATGTTAAACTTTTGGAATCAATAGCACTCATTGAAACACACGCACACGCACGCACGCACGCACACACACACACACGAATAAAGAGAATAATGGAATATTGTTAATCTGTCAACAAAATCAAGACAGGCCCACAATATCTCACATGTGATTACAAGAAAATGTACTTGTACGATATCTTGTTTTTGAGGTACAACATCTGATGTGATTATCATTTTATATTATTTATTTGGCAGACTCTGTCTCTATCTTTAAATCTTCATTGTCTCCTTCTTTGTAAGTCACTTTGGATAAAAGGGTCTGCTAAATGCCTAAATGTTTATGTAATGCAAATATTATAATTTATCTAAGTGACTTAAGTTTGAGACCCAAATAAACAGTCATTTGTGTTATTTCTGCTAGTCCCCTAGTCTAGAGAGTTGGACTTGAAAGCAGAAGGTTGCGGGGTTGGAGTCCAAGTTTTACAGTCAATGACTGAAGAGTTCTTGAGTAAGACACCCGTTTGTTCTATAGTGACAGTAGGCAACTGCATAATACTTGTAACTGGCTTTGGATGAAAGCATCTGCCAAATGTAAATGTAATGTAACAGTAGTTTGGTTTCTAAACATGGGTTATATAACATCCTGCTCATAAGTCTCTTAGTGTTTTGTGTTGGTCTGGACTCTGTCTCGGCCTCTCAAAGTCTTGGTCTTGTCTTGGTCTCGTCACCCTCTGGTCCCGTTCTTGGTTAGGGTGGTTTCAACCACAACACTACTTCTAGCACAATAACATATACACACATTTTTAACAAACTTTTTAAAAGATTAAGATTCCCGGACTTGTCTGTTTGAATGGATACTGGTAAACAAACTGTGCATGCTATCCATTAAAAGGGGTCTCAAACCCGAGAATTGGCTTGAGCTCCAAAACAGACACTAGGGCAGCATGGAGACAGAAATATATGCTCTTAATGATGACTTACAGTACAGGATATCTTTAAGCTCCTCCCAGACCTACGTTTAGAAGTGCAGTGCATTTATAATATATATATATATATATATATATATATATATATATATATATATATATATATATATATATATATATGAGTGTCCACTCAATAGATAATAAAATATGTTTTTATTCTTCAAAGTCAAAACTACATGCATCTGCAACCATCACTGTAAATTTATTGTTGTCTAGATTCTTCAAAAATCTAGATGTCATACTTCAGAAGACATACATTGTCTTGGATCAGTAACAATGGTTGGCTGCATTACAAAATAACAAAAACATTGCGATTACACAGACATGAACACACAATCTTGGGTGACATACAAGTTGAGAAGCCTAAAACAGCTCCCTAATACACAAACCCTGCATAGCTTTTCGCAACCCCCCCCCTCCCCAAGAGGCAAACTATATTCTGTTATAATTTATTTGAAACAAATTTCTGTTATATTTAGTTGTATATTATATCTTTAAATACTAAACTTTAGGAATATATCTGTTCTCAGCACACATGTATGTATAAGTGATATATCTTGCATTGCTTTCAGAGTGTTTTCTAGTGCTCCTCAGTTGTAATGTTACCCAAGCATCCTCTGACCCTCTTACTCTCCATGGGAAGCACAATAGCAGGGTGTCTCTTGACTAAGGAGAAATGAAGATACAGTTGACCAGAGTGCAGACAAGGCAGGATTTTAGTTAAAGTGCAAATATTGACTGTAAATGTTGAGATATGGTTGGCATGCTGATATTAAGCAATACAGTAAGAAGTGGACCAAGCATGTCAAGTATACTTTAAAAGTGTCCAAAGTAACGAAGATAAAATAAAGGCTGTAAAACACGTCAATGTCCTAATGTGTCATTATGCAGCGTTGCTTTTATTGGTACCAAATATTTGAGTGATTTCTGGATGCTTTCATATGTTTTATATGACCCTCAACATAATTGTAAATGATTAAAAAAATGTGTCACAATACAGTTTAACATCCCTCAGAATCACAATCCAAGAGCAAAATTATAACATTTAAGTCCCATTGGATTCTCAGGCAGGACAGCTGATTAAGGATCAGTGGTGAAAGTAAACCGATATTCAATGTCAATCATCATGAACTGAAGCAAAACAAATCCAGAGACAATTTACATCTTAAAGTATCTTTTTAAACAATCAGGGCATCTTAACCAAACCATGCAAATATAATAATGTGGGTGTGTACTGTCATGAATCAGCAGTTATTATCTGAATATCTGGGAAAGATTAGTGTCAAGATTAATAAATCAAGTGCTAGTCGACAGACTAAGTCTTTTTAATTCCACCCAAAAGGCCTTGCTTCGCCAATGTCTACCCTTAAACTGGTCCTCTCTGTGACTTTTAAAGACTGATGTGTATTAGTTGAGCAGAACGTTTTAATTTATGAAATTTCAAATCACACAACTTCAAATCAAACTAATCTTTGATATATTAATAAAAAAATAATCTTACCATCAAAACAAAAATATTTTGTTTCTTTTTTATTTACACAGTGATAGTATATGGTAGATTAACGAGGTTAGATAATGTAGCGCCTAGTAATGTTTTTCATTGTGTTATGACACTGGTTTCAGAACAGATCGAAGTGATCTACCGTCTCGTGTTAACTCTCTGGTTGTGCACATGCAGGGTAGCGGAACCGCTTCGACTTGTCGGAGAACTTCGTTGTATGGACACTGTTTCAGGTGGTCTGCCATGCTTGAGATTTCCGCAAACTCCCACCTGTTAACTGGACTGAAGGCTGTGCTAAAACGCCAAACCTGTGAAAAAACACAAAAGAAACTTAGAAAATGATAATATTAATGTGTTTAAAATCAACAATAGGACAGATGACCCACGTCTGGCTTTACTTGAGAGCCATTCAGCTCTATTTTATCAGCATTACTTTGATTTGCTGTTTCCAATTACATTGAAGACTATAGGCAGTTCCATAGGATGCAGGACAATTAAGTTAACTATTGTTATGTTTGTCTATCGGTTTGTGGTAAGTACATTTTTTATAACAATATTCAAAAAAATTATAGTATAAAGCAATGTGTCCCGTTTTGATAAAAAGGGTCTGCTGAATGCGTAAATGTAAATGTAGCGAACTCTTACCTTATCTTTGATCTGCCAGGAGCGTCTTCCATCTGAATACTGCTGCTTCTCCCATTGTACCACAACCATGCCACGTGTTTGCAGCAAACTGGCACAAACATCTCTCATTGTACGTGACACCATCGATAACTGACACAAGCTAAAGCCATCCAGAAACCGTGCCACGTGTTGGAGCACTTCAAACGGCAGTCCGCTCAGGTGATCACACTTGGGTTCTATGAGAGCCTGCGATGGAGGCTGCACCCCAAACGACCTCAAGTGGCGGTCATGAACAACCTTTGAACTTTGACTGGATGGGCAGAATCTGCGTTGGGAGTATGTACAGCCATAATATGCTAATGGACAGCGGTGCTCCATCCAGCCATTGAGCCCGGAGTGGATGTCTCCGTGAACATTACGGAAATGTGAAAGGAACTCCTCTCGGCGGAAAAGCTGACCACACTCAAAAGTAAACATGGAACCTTCACGTGGAGCCCAGCTTGGGCGTGGGACAAGCTGCTCCAGCGTCAGATCAAGCCGAAGAGTGCAAAATGGACTTGGTTGCGAAAGGCGGGGTGCAGCGCGGTCGCAAGCAGAGGCGGATGCGACCTCTCCAACCATAGTGCTTGTAGCCAAGATGGCAGCAGGGAAACTAAAGGTTTGGGTTCCGAAGTCAACACGTGTTCCGCCGAAAGCATAAACCGTGTCTGATATTCTCCGAGCTCTTGGCGACTCCTCCAGGCAGAAGAGAAGAGCAGCAGCTGTAAAGTCAATTTCGCCAAGGCCCATAGGGTCATCCTGAGGGTCCTGATCTAAATCTGAGGTGTCCACAGCTTTGTCCTCCATTTTGCCTCGTGGATATCTATGCAAGTAACTGTCCGTAAACGACCCTTTCCGTCCATTAAGTGCAAGTGGCATAAAATTTCGTAGCAGCTGAAGGTTTTGGAGTTTCCTCTCAAAGGCTTTGTCTTCAAAGTCTAATGCTATCACAGGCAGTGCACTGTCTCTTTGAACGGTAAAAGTCTGAGCATGTACAGGCTCTTGCATCATTGTGGCTTGTGACCCAAAGGTCTCCTGGATTATGAAAGGCTGTGGGCCATGTCTTATTTCTGGTCTATTGGGAATAAAGGGACCCAACAGTTGCCAAGAACTGGAATCTGGACATTGATTGTCTTGTATGGTGGATTGCATTAAGTGATTAACTCTCACATCTCTTGAGTCTATAATACTTTGAGAGCCATTACAGAAACCTTGTTTATCTACATCCACTAATTGGACTGAGCAACACTCACCTGCATCCTGATCAACAATACAATCTGAGGCGGTTACTTTACCATCAATACCCCCCACAGCCCCAAGCTCCCCTTGGACGTCACAGGTTAAGTCTGTCATATCAACATCAGTAGGCTCCAAAGTCTTGGATAGGTTGAGCTTACCATTGTCATTAACATTAATTGGGTCAGTACCTTTAACAGCCTCTCCCAACGCACCAAGGGCAGAGGCCAAGGTCCTGCCGAGCTCCATCAGCTTTTGGTGCTGTGAAGGCTGTAGAACCTCCGTTAAGCCACTAACCCCATTGGCTATTTTATCACATTTAAATTTGCTATCTTCCTTCATCGTTTCGTTTAGTTCCCCATCGCGCTTCGGAAGCGGAGCCGACACATCAGTGGGCGTGCAGTCTGTATCTGAGGAATTAAGATGGATCAGAACGTTAAGAGCGGCAGCCAAGCTTTTCGTTGTCTCTGCTGTAGTTTGGTAGAGCTCTCCATACTGATCATCATGTAGTCCATTTATCCCATTAGTAATCTTGTCCTTTGAGCAGCCTGCTACAGGTTCCATATCAACCACATCTACTTCCCTGCATGGAGCTGGAACAACTGTGACAGGCTTTTCACTCTGCCCTGCTCTCAGAGTCTTCTTCTCCGGGCCAATAGTGGGCGCTAAAGAGACAAGTTTCAGTGATGCTAGCATGGTGCGCTGGTCCTGAAGTGCGAGTGCCATGTCGAGCTGTTCCACCTCATCCGCTTCCTGACTAAGCCGTTCATATGAACGATAATCCTCATCGTTTACAGGCCACCTATTCCACTCCATAGTGCAGCACACCACACCTGCAGGGCACACCTCAAGGTGCTCTGCCATCTGGCCACGGGCCAGAATAAAAGGGCATCCTATGCTGTGATTAAGACACGGCACCCTCTCAAGCGGGCACAGCAGCTTGTGTTCGGCAACCTTGCAGATGTGAAAAACAGCACCACATACAAGTGGGCAGTTGATGAGGTCACAGGAAATACCAGGTTTAGGTTTGACCATGCATCGCCTGTTTATGCAAGAATTACAGTGAACATGGGGTTCCTCCATCATTACAGATGACAGCAGCAAGGTCTTAAACACTGCAAAAGTACAAAGACAACTGTTATTACAATCTCAAACACATACATCCCTTGGCAAAGTGTTCAGGCCAGTTTAACACAACAATAAAAAATTATTTTAATGTAATAGGGTCATAAAATGCTTTTTTAGCCCAAAAACATTTGTATGATGTGAAATATGTGTATTGCATTATTACGTTTTCATATGATCACATCACAAAGAAAAAGTTGAACAGTGTAGAGGGAACTAGAAAAATATCTGTAGAAGCAACATATAATTATGTTGTGGAAACTTCAGTGGAAAGTCATGAAAACCTAAGAAATCATACATCAGCGGATCAGGTTCTCATGTTCCTCTGTAAATTTGTTGTGTGAGGTTTGTAATGTATGTTATGCATTTAAAGTGGGAAGTCCTGGTCTAGTGGTTAGAGAGTTTGACTCCAAACCCTGGGGTTGTTGGTTCAAGTCCCAGGCCGGCAATATCAGGACTTAGGAGCAGTTGAGCAGTGTCTGCTCACAGCTCTCTCTCACACTCTGTCTCGGTCTCTCTCTCTCTCACTCACTCTCACTCCGTCTCTCTCTCCGTCTCCGTCTCTCTCTCTCACTCCGTCTCTCTCTCCGTCTCTCTCTCCTTCTCTCTCTCCTTCTCTCTTCTCTCTCTCCTTCTCTCTCTCCTTCTCTCTCTCCTTCTCTCTCTCTCTCTCTCTCCTTCTCTCTCTCTCTCTCTCTCTCTCTCTCTCCTTCTCTCTCTCCTTCTCTCTCTCCTTCTCTCTTCTCTCTCTCCTTCTCTCTCTCCTTCTCTCTCTCCTTCTCTCTCTCCTTCTCTCTCTCTCTCTCTCCTTCTCTCTCTCTCTCTCTCTCTCTCTCTCTCTCTCCTTCTCTCTCTCCTTCTCTCTCTCTCTCTCCTTCTCTCTCTCTCTCCCCCCCTCTCTCTCTCTCTCTCTCCTTGTCTCTCTCTCTCTCTCCTTCTCTCTCTCCTTCTCTCTCTCTCTCTCTCTCTCTCTCTCTCTCTCTCTCTCTCTCTCTCACATCTTCTTCAGATTGTTGAGATCCTCAGCAATGACAACACATTAAATTAAATATGGACAAGTGAACTAAAAGCAGGATTTTATTAGTGAATATCAGTAGAATTAAGCTAGTCCAATCAGTAATCTCAAACTTATCATTACATTTAGACATCATATAATAATTATAAATATTATTTTCAACAGTTTCTCCTCCCACAGAAGTGAAATGACACGTCATGTTGTGAGAATAAAAGTAAAATGTGTCTGTTCTTGTCATTTGTTTCTTGTTAAACTTTGTGTTTATGTTCTTCACTTGTTAGCCTGTTAGCTAGCATAACTTTGTGTGTGTAGTCCACACAAACACTTACCCACACACGCGTTATTGACGAGTTTTATTCACTTGTCCGGAATGAATATGAATTGGATCTCTTCAGAACACTGCTGGGTCACTGTGGACTCAATCATCACCGTTTGTCCTGCCCAAAAAAGCTCAGTCCGGCCGGGGCGCACGCGGATGACGTCATCCCGCAAACGCCTGCGCCATGACGTCAATGTTTAATTATAACGGAGTGATTTCTTTATGATACACTCGCTGTATTTTATACATTTATTGAAAAAACTATTTGTTATTTTTTTATTGTTTTTTGTTCTCTTGTTATTTTTTATAATTCAAGACAAATTAAATTGCTATTTAATATGCATGATTATTATTATCATTATTGTCATTATTATTATTATTATTATTATTATTATTATTATTATTATTGTTGTTGTTATTATTTATATTATTTATATTATTATATATAAATAAACATGTTATTTAAATACTTTTTAAGCACATATTAAGATTAACTATAATACTTTGATATTTTTTTCATATTTAAATTTTTCATTTGGATTTATATGTAAAATTATTATGATGTAAAACTGTTACAATATGGTTTTATAGAACACCAGACAGAAAATATAACTTTAAATCCATGCTTTATAATTTACCCATTTATTTCTTCTAACTAATAACATTCTTGATTTGTTTGTTACAGAATATTAAATGTCTTTTTATGATAAATATAAAACTTTATTTTAAAAAGTTATACCATTTTACCACAGGCAGTTAATCACATCTACAAACTCTAGAGATTTTCTTTAACAGTTTCATAAAACATTTGGATCGATAGAAATGAGTGCATGTTCAATCACATAAAATCAATAGAATTATATCTGTCGAGATTAGCTTCATTATTAAGGATGAATTAAAAGAGACCAGTTGGAATTACCCAATAATCAAAGGAAATGTTTCATTACATTTCAAACACATTTCTGATCCGTCCATGACTCGATCGTGCTTACTTGCTTCTCATATCTCATCTGATGATGACATTAATGATCAGAATACAGTATACAGAACACAGAACTGTTGCCTTGTTATCTACATTCCTGTACAGTTCATGCTGGAGGATGGGACTCTAAGCGGACACCCCAGTGGTGACACACTCAGCTTTGGAATAGGCACTTTGATGGTTGGAGTTTTTGGCAGACAGCATAACACAGTATTGTGTGTCAGGCTTGAGGCCGGGCAGGACCGTTGAAGTTTGATCAGGGATGTACAGAACCTCTTTCCTATCATTAGATGGGTTTCCCTCGCTCAAGATCATTGTGTAGGACGTCGCCCCCATCACAGGAGACCACTGGATCTGCAGAGACAGGCCCTCTCCATGTGTGACCAGCACTTCAGGGATGGACAGCTTACCTGCGGAGGCAATGATATCTGGTCAACCACTTTTTCACTTAATGCTTGGTTCAACGTTTTGTTTTGATGGATTCAAGTTGTCATCTGAACTTTGGCTAATTTTGGTTTGCACAACGTTTCAGCAACTGTATGAACATAAAGACATTTTCTAAATATTTCATCATAAAATACATCACGCCGAAATTATACATACAACTTTTTATAGTTCGTGTATCACGTGACTTTTTCCTGATCTAAACTTATTAAACATTTTAATTTCAAAGTTTTTTTGAAGGATCCTTTGACAGAAATGCAATAAAATATTCATAACTGTCTTTAGAGGCATGAAGATTTTACAAGAAGGTCCTCTTACATAGAATTGACCGACATGTTTCTACAGTAGCCCTAAACAGACAAACTGATCTACAGAACATGTTTCGCAAATATGATATTTTCTTCGACAAAAAAGCAAAGCCTCCGTAGTGCTTTGAAAGAGAAATGTGGAGCATGTTTGCCGTTTCTAACGACTGGTCTTTTAATATTCAGGCTGAAGCTGACACTTACTTTTAAGGACAAAATTTCATGTTACTTATTTCCTCATGATCATTGTCAAGGATTTTAATGTGTCATGTCCATGTGTGATATAGAGTATATATGCTTTGCATTCAAATGCATTTTAACACCTCATGACTGGTTTCTGTATGTCACGTGTCTTACCTGCTGTCACTCCTGCTAAAACCTTGGCTCCTCTTAAATCTCTTTTACGTCTGTTTGAGCCTGAAAATGAAGGAAAATTTGTTTACCATGAATCAAAAAAGCATCAGTCCAAGAAATAATAAAGATTCAGCATTATTGGAGCTTTGTTTATTAAGGGGCCTAGATAAAACAATGAGATTTCTTACCACTAACTATTCTAGAAGCAATGCTCTCTCCTGCACTGTTTCTGGCTGTCACACCAACATCAGAGCCCAACACACCAGAGACCTGACAGCTGAGGTTTGACGTATGGCAGACCGCCACCCTGCCCTCAGAAGTAAACTTATACACAGTGTATTCTGTGCTGAGAACCGAGGACATCCAGGTCACTGTGGCTGAGAGATTATCACCTGTGAAAGTGACATTCATTGGAGGACAGGGAACTGAAAGAGAACACAGTGGAAGTATTAGAATTTAGATATGGTTCATAATAATTATAAATATACTATGAGTATTTAAGGAAGGCTTTGTCAGCCATTAGATAAATGTTTTATTAAAAATGATGTCCTGGGTAGGGTTGCCACAGCCATTCAAACAATAATTTCTTTCCTTAAATGAAGTGCCATCACTAGTGATGTAGAACAGCCAGTTTGTTCTTTCTCTTTATTTTATTAAGTTGCATCATTTGTTGTTAAGTCGGTTGCAACCAGCTCCTGCTGACTCAACTGAAAGTTTTTCCAATAATGTTTCTTGTTACCTGTGACACCAGGAACAGTCTGAGATGGTCTGCTGCTCCCGGCTGAGTTTTGTGATTGGATATCCACCTTGAAGGAGGTGCTACATGGCACTGGAAACTCAAAGAAGCTGCGGTCAGTCCAATAGGATGACATGTCCATGAGCATCTGTGGGTTGTTCTGGATATCCCCAGACACCTTCACTTGGTAGCTGACATCAGGACAGCTCACGGAACTCCAGGAGGTCATGAGTAGAGTTGTGTCGCCCATCGCATGGGTCCTAATCCTCACGTTGGCAGGAGGACATGGGACTGCAGGCGAGTCAAAAAGTTTAAATGAAATCAGTATTCTTAAAAGACTAATAAAAGACAGTAAACCATCTTGGTGACAAATCAGTCACATACTTTACAACGTTTGAAATGTAATGTAGTGTACCTGCGCCCTTCTCAATTGGCACGCTGAGCGAGCCATTGCATGTCCCATCAGAAGCCTGGGCACTGAAGTTATACACTGTCCCACAAGTCAGCCCCTGGATGGTACAGGAAGTGCCATTGGTGTCACAGTGGAGCACATGTCCATCATTTGTTTGGGCCAATGCAATGTACTTTAGAGATTCTTGGCTCTCAGCCCATGAGAGTGTTGCTGTCCCAGTATCACACTGCACGGCTACACTTAAGTCCTGAGGTTCACAGGGCACTGGACAAGAAATACAGAAATGTTTTTAACGGATAGCATGTTTTACCAATGCATGTTATCTGTTTTACTTTTGTTACGTTTTTCGATAATTGTGTGTAGGTGATCTTACCTGTATGGAAGGTGATCCGCTGGCTGGATTGGCTGATGCAGTTTCCCGCTGAAGCAGTTACACTGACATTGTAAAACTGTCCGCAGTGCAGGTCGGACAGGGTGCAGTTGTTGGTGGTGCTCGTGCAGGTGCGGATATCCCCGTCCCTGCCCGTGGCCACAAGAGAGTATGTCTCGGCCACCACAGAGTGGGACCATGATGCCTGCATGCCACTTGAATCACACACTGGCTCCAATGACACGTTTTGAGGGACACAGGGGGCTGCGTTTAAATAGAGAAGTTACATGAGTATGCGTGATCGGATTCTATGCCCACTTACTGTAATTTTCATTCCTAAAATATCAACAGTTTTAAAAAAGTGCACCTGTGTTAATTTTGTAAGGAGGGCTCCGCATACTGCTGCATTTGTCAGAGGATGCAGAAACTAAAATGGTGTACTGCATTCCACACTGTACTCCAGTAAGGTCACAGGAAGTCCCTGTGCTGTTGCACACCAGGATGCTTAGGTCATGACCTTCTGCTGTGGCCACATACATGGACGAGCCTTCGTTCAACTGCCAGTTGACCGTTATTTTGCTGTTGTTACAGTCCGTGTGTGCATTGATGGAGGTAAGAGCACACGGAGCTGCAGAATGAACAGAAAGTGTATGTTAGATTTAAAAAAAAGTCTAACTAGGGTGTCATGTGGGCTAGCCCGGGTGGTGTACGGGACATTGATAAGACGGAGAGATTTTGTGTTTGCACCTGTTTGAATCTGGAAGGTGTTACTGGGTCCACTCTGGCAGAAAGAATTCACAGCAGTGACATGGAGGGTGTACGTGGCGCCACACATCAAGTCAGGAACGTTACAGTGCTGGGCTGTAGTCGAGCAGCTGGAATTGGCTCCGCCCCTTTCCACTGCCAGCACAACGTAAGATTCCGCCCCTTGAGCTTGTAACCACGAAACCCAAGCAGAGTTTGCAACACAGTCCAGGATTCCGGCCTCTCCCTGAGGAACACAAGGAGCTAGAGACACAAACACATTCACGTTCAGTCCCGTTCATTTCATTAATGAAGACTGCAATAACTGTAGCTGTAATATTTCTTAGAATTAATACCTAAGGAATATAACATCTTCTTACATGGAATTCATCAGCATTTTTTCTCTACAGAGGACATTTTTGAATATTTTATCTCCTTTGGCAAAAAAGCAAAAATTGGACGATATCTTTGTCCTGTGTTAGCCACGGTAGTGCTTTAGAGAGGAGGGGTGAGCGGTCGCAACCTCACCACTAGATTTATCTCAATATTTAACACACTTGACCTTTAAATGTGTTGATCGTATGTTAATGTTTTATCATTCATCCTGTTTAGAAATTTCTCTGGTGGTTGTCTCTCTATATTTAATTGTTATAGTTATGGTGCGGACTTTTAAATTTAGAATAATTTGGATATTAGTCCTAATTGTTCTCGTTATTCACACAAGCGGGCCTTTGCATATTCATTTTGACGAAATTTATCAGTTTCACACTCTTACAGAGACTATATTTTCTTTGAAATATGGTTAGCAAATGTGTTGTCATTCACTAGGATTAAAGGTTCTTGCTCTGTTAAATGATTTTATTTATTATATGTCGCTCTCTCATATAAACATCATAAAATAGACTTGAAAGTAGCTCACATAATTATCTTTAAAAGTTTCTAAGGCAAATGATGTAAAAAACTCACAAAATCATACTCAAATTTTTTCATATTTTCAATTTACAATACTCAATTAAAAAATGATGATTATTATTATAAGCTTACCATTCTTTATGGATTTATGATTGGTACATTTTATACATCATTTACACAAATTAGTCTAAAATATAACTGTAGTTTACCTGAGGACACACTGACAGCTGTGCTGGGCTGGCTCTCACAATTATCCTTAACGGCTGTTACAGTGACTGAATAGGACTCTCCACATGGCAATCCACTGATGGAACAGCTGGTGGAGGTGGATTCACAGGATAAAGAAGAGCTACCATTGTTTGCCGTAACATGGAATAATTGTGCATCTGGATTGGCTGCCCACGTGACAGTCATGAGACCAGAGGAGCAGTCCATCTGAACACGTACAGCCTCAGGAGGACATGGTGCTTTAATAAAAGGGAATACCTCCATAAAGCACTAACCCACAGCATTATTAAACTTACAACAAAACAGTCAATGATGGTTGACTCATTTATAAAATAAATGACCTTCTTCACCACCAAAGGTCTATCTTATATTTACATTTACATTTAGGCATTTAGCAGACGCTTTTATCCAAAGCGAATTATATCACTCACCAGTATGCACTTGTGTGGATGCACTCTCTTCACTGCTGCACATGTCGTCCATGGACAGCGCAGACACATTATATGTCCGTCCACAAAGAAGATGCTTCAGCTCACATTGGGTCTCGCTGCCATTACAGTAGACTGTGTGGTTCCCATCCACAGTGATGCCCTCAGCCTGGTAAAACAGAGCCCCTCTGGCACTCTGCCATGTCACAGCCGCAGAGTTAGACGGGCATATGAGAGAGGCTTGTACATTGTCGGGTGGGCATGGAACTGAGGAACAGGAGGAACAAGATTGGACGTTAATAATGTAACTCCAACCAGTTTATACATGGCACTGTAGATTCAGCATGTTGGTATGGCAAGTAAAATGTTACTTACCTGAATTCAGTTTTAAAAATGCACTGTGGCTGTCACATTGGCTGTCCTGGGCAGTGATTGTTACATTGTAGGCTTGACCGCAATGCATGTTGGGCAGTCTGATGCTGTTGGCAGGAGCGCCAACATTTATTTCATCCCCATATGAACTTGATGCATGCACAATGTAGGAAACTATTGCGGTTTCATGTTCCCAGGACACTACACCCACATGACTTCTGCATTCCATTTCAGCAACTATTCCCTGTGGCTCACAGGGAACTGTTTAGAAAAATGAATTTTAATGTGCTATTTTGTTTCCATGGAAAAGTTTTATGTGTGAAGTGTAGGCGTACAGTTGTCTTACCTGTGTCCAGCAGGACGCTGTGACTCTGTACGCTGGTACACGCATGGTCTGATGCCGTCACACTGATGCTGTAAGTGAGTCCACACAGTAGGCTAGGGAACTTGCATACGGTGCTGTTGCTGCTGCATGTTGATTCAAAGCCTCCGTTGCCATGAGCAACAGCAGTGTACATCAAAGCTCCTGGACTTGACTGCCAGGACACATCAACCTCACCTGATGCACAGTCTATGTTTGCCACAGGCTGGTCAGGAACGCATGGGACTGGGGACAAAATTGGAATGGTTATTTTATTAATACTATCGGCTCATCTTACTGTATCACATTGCAAGCTTTCTTATGTTTTATGTTTAATCCAATCGATTTACCAACAAAATTCGGTTTAAAATATTTGATTTCTAAAGTTATGCGAAACACATCTAGATTTTTAAATCAGTTCAATGTAAGTCAATTTGGATCAATTTAAATAATTTGCGCAGCCCATATGCAAAGTTTTAGGATGGGGGAATCTTTTACAGCGCTCTAATTGCCACTTTACAACACTCGGAAGTCATTTGTATTAGTTTACATATTAACACATTATTAAATTACTCTGTTTACACTATGAAATATTACACATGAGAATCATTGAGTGCTCAGATTTGCTTGTTTTACATATTTAGAATTTACACACACATATCTCTTGTTTCATGTGGATTACTTTTATGGATGGATGTGCTTTCTAACTCTTTCGTATTTTAGTCCCATGTGAAACGTGAAATATTTTACTCCAAAATAGTTTGTTTAAGACAGGCAGTCATATAAATCATGCATGGCATAAATGTGGGTAAATTCTAAAAGAATTTTCTTTTTTGGTAAAATACTCATTTAATGAGTAATGTGCATGAGATAATATGTAATAATCTTCATTTCTTTGAAAGTACATATTATTATTTGTAAACATTACCTTATCTATTTAGGGGTTACCTACCTGATTGGAGTTTTGTGATTGTACTCCTTGAAACATTACAATTATAGCCAAGGGCAACCACACTGATGTCATACAACGAGCCACAAATGAGGTCAGACACAACACATGAAGTATTTGTGCTGTCACATCCTGTTAAATGGCCATCTGTGCTAATGGCATGAACCTCATAAGACTCTGCCCCTCCGCTAGCATTCCACTGCACATGTGCAGAGTTTGAAGAACAGAGTAAAGTGGACTCCACATCCTGAGGTGGACAGGGTACTGTTTGTTTCAATGAGAAACAGCAAAAGATATAATAAAGGTAAGAAACACAAATCTGATTAAATTTTATGCTTTTATAAGCTTGAATTAATTTTTGGAAGATTTAACTTATAGACATATTTTGAATCATTTGGTGTTTACCGGATGATACATTCAGGGCAGTTCCTTTGGTGCTGTGGCACACTCCATCATATGATACCATTTTGACACTGTATGTCTGTCCGCATGTCAGTCCTGTCAGTTGACAGTGAGTGTTGTTACTAGAGCATGTAGAGATCAGACCTCCGGGTGTGCTGGCTTCAGCAGTGTAGGAGATTGAGCTTTCAATCTGAGTCCAATGCAGCACTATAGAGTCAGTGTTGCAATCCAGGTGGGCCTCTGTAATAACTGGGGCACAGGGAACTACAAAAACACAACCATGTAAGTAACTGTATTGAAATATATCCCCAACATCGTATCACCACCTGACATGAAATCACATGCTTACATCACTTATTATTTAAACCAATATTTTGAGGTGAAATGTGACCTGAGATGTCTAGAGGAACTGAACCAGACCTGTGTGGAAGTATGTCGCTTGACTGGGCAGGCTGGAGCACTCGTGACCTTCAGCAACCACCTGGACAGTGTATTCATCTCCACAGTTCAGATTGCTCAGAATGCAATGTGTATCTGTACCATTGCTGGTACAGGACAAGAAATCAAATGTTTGGCTCCAGGCATAGGCAGTGTAGTACAATGCTCCATTGCTTGCGTTCCATGACACATGTGCTTCAGCAGTGTCACAGTCCATTACCACCGATACATCCATGGGTATACAGGGCACTATAAAAGAGGGTCACAGAGCTTAATTCACTAAAGTCATACAAATTATTAGGTAACAACAATACCTGTTCTGAGACTCCTTGCACTTAATACCGTACTAAGACTTGCTTTAGAATAAAACAAATGCTGAGACTGCTGGCAATAAAATACTTGCGCTTATATTGGCTACTGTGCTAAGACCGATTGCATTAGAGTACCTGTGCTTAGACTGATTGCAGTATATACCTGAGACTAATTGCAGTAAAATATCTGTGTAAAGACTGTTTAAAGTAAAATGCCCATACCGAGACTGATTAAGGTAAAATGATTGTTCCGAGACTGATTATGGTAAAATGCCTATACTGAGACTGATAAAATTAAAAAAGTCATTACCTGTGTTAAAAGTGCTCAGTGCACTTGGGGTTGAGTTACATTGGCGACTTGAGGCAATCACTGAAACATTGTAAGATTCACCACAGGACAGTTTGGGCATGCCACAGCTCACTGACCAAGACATGCATGTTCCCAATGGCCCATCTGGACCTTGCACAGTTGCTGTATAGAATTCAGCACCATCAGCTGGTTCCCAGGACACTGTGGCAATGTTGGAGATGCAGTCCATAAAGCCAAAGACAGATGCAGGAATGCAAGGCTCTAGAAAGACAGAGAAAATTTTATTTTTGAGTTGTTTAAGTGTGACTTTGGTTGCTAATAATCAAAATTATGATTTCTATCTGGCCCCAAACCTGTTTGTACAATTAAAACATTGCTGGGGTGACTCCTGCACATTTGGTCAACAGCAATCACGGTCACAAAGTACTGCTGACCACAGCTGAACTCAGAGATCTGTGCACTTGTGTTACTGGCGGAAAGCTCCACACGGTGGCCGGTGGGGGCCTCAGCTGACACCAGGTACAGCTCAGCAGTTTCATTTGTTTCCCATGTAAGGGACACCACTTTCAGTTGACAGTCGAAAGCAGAGCTTAGGTTCTGAGGGATGCATGGAGCTGCAATGATAGAGTCAATAATCAGTATAGATTTCAGATATCTACATAGGTCGACTTTGATTGTTTCGGTCTCCTACCCATATGGATAGTTGTGCTGTTACTGGGTGCAGTGCTGCAGGCATCTGAACTGGCGATGACATGGACAGTGTAGATCTCACCGCAATGAAGGTCATTCCAGATACAGTTGGTTGTGTTTGTCACACACACATGAGTGTGGCCATCCTGTCCTACGGCAATGGCAGTGTAATTATCTGCACCATCACTGGCAGCCCAGCTGACAGCGGCAAGGTTGCTCTCACATTGTGCAAAGGTTTCAACTTGGTATGGTACACAGGGGGCTGCAGAGAAAAGGGGAACAAAATAACACCAAGTAGGCATTAACACCATAGGTTCTCAAATTAGTAAACCAGATTATTCACGCCTGGATCTTACCTGTCGTAAAATCAACTGGGGAGCTCTCTGTACTATCACATTGATCGTTTTGGCCCACTGTGGTAAAGGTGTAGGTCTGTCCACAAAGAAGGTCCAGCTCTAGGCTAGATTCAGATGTCTGGAAGGAGTCGGTGTATCCCAGGTTGCCCGATACATGCACCATGTAACTTGATGCACCTTTACTGGCATCCAAATTCAGTAGAACTGTGCTGTTATCACAAGATCCTACAATATTTGGCTGGGCTGGCTGACAGGGACCTTGAGTGAGATAAAGCAGGTTTCATTTGAACGGTTAAAACTAGGAGAAACTACAAGGCAGATGTTAACAAGGATAAGCTAACAAGACAGAGAAACAAAATAATTTAACCTTGAAAATGATACTACTGCCCATTTATAACAATTGCTGGATTTTGGCCTCCACTTGACCAGTTACTATACTACTTGCCTTGGGACAGTATGCACACAAGATTTCCAGTCTACTAGATCATAAACCTTGTAAAAGTTTGCTTTTAAAAATGTTTTATAGTTCCCTGTGTACTTTCAGCTGGTTAACCTAGTTTTACGAGTGTTAAGTTTCCAGATATCTTCTAGAACCATTGAACAAATCAAAAGCTACACTAAACTACATTACCCTAGTTAAATATTGTAAAGAATTGAATTGCCCACCTGTGTGAATGTGTACAGCACTGCTTATGTCACTATGGCAAAGTTCATTGTACGCCGTTACGGTAAAGGCATACTCCTCTCCACACTGCAACCCAGTCATCTCACACCTATCACTTGTTGAGTTACATACTGTAGTTACTTCTCCTGTGCTAAGGTTGGCACTTGCAAGGTAATATAGAACGTTGTCCCTTTGTTCCCAGATAATTATGGCTGTGCCAGTTTGGCACTGAAGTTCTACGTCCACACGCAGAGGAGCACAAGGACCTAAAGGGCGAAGGGCACATTTTAAGGAAAATTTGATTACGCTAGTAAACTGAGAACCAGTAGCCATCCTCATGTCAACTCACTTGTCTGGAAAGTTACATCTGTGGCATGGGTAACTGAACATTGGTCATTGATTGCAGTGAGGCTAACCGCGTAAGTCTGCCCACATGCTAACTCGCTGATATTGCAGTAATTCTCTTCAGAAATGCAGGAAGCAAAATGGCCGTCACCACTGGTGGCAGTGAGCTCATAAGATATAGCTCCATCGCTCAAGTCCCAGCTGACCATTGCCGTGGCATTATCACAATTTAGATCAACAGTGATTGAACTGGAATCTGGAGGACAGGGGGCTGGAAACAGAGAGAGCAATCACTAGCCTGCTTAGTTTGAATTAACATGGTTTGCTTGAAAAATTATTTTCAACTCAAGAATCCATTGTGCATAATCCAAAAATGTTATATCAAATAAAGCATTTTCAAACCTGATGCAATGATAACTGTCTCGCTGTCTGTGCTGTTGTAAGTTCTTCCGATGGCCTGAACTTGTGTGTGATAAATAGTACCACACATCAACCCTGTCACAATGCAGGTGGATCCTGTTGTGTAGCAGGACACGCTGTGACCATTATGACCCTCGATGAACGCCGAGTATGCCAGCGCCCCTATACTTTCCTCCCATGACACGACTCCTTCATCATTTGAACAGTTCAGATGGATATCTACATTCTGCGGTGGGCAGGGATCTATAGGATAACACGTAATAACAATGACACACAATCAGGCTGTAAGTTATGTATGTTCTGCTGTTGGTTTTGTGTTTTTTTTATTTGTATTTTGTATTATGGATATGTTGTCAGTACATTCATAAATGTGTGATTCCTCTTTTTATACCTGTTTCTAGTGTAGCTGACACAGACACAGCAACATCCTGGCAAACATCATTCTGCGCTGTAACAGTGATGTCATATATCTGACTGCAGGTCATGTTGTAAATTGAGCAGAAGGTGTCACCGGTAGAGCAGGAAAGCACTGATCCTAGATCAGTGACAGCCTGTGCAGTGTATGTTGAAGCACCTGTGGTACCATCCCAGGAAAGCTGACCGATAGACGGGCTGTACTCCACTACCACATTCTGAGGTACACAGGGACCTGAAAACATAATTTAGAGGAGAATGTGAGTGATGCAAACATTTTTTGCTAAAGTATCAATGTAGTTCTGGGTAGTTGTTGTAAATGTTGTTAAGGGTTTGGTATCAGCAGTTGCAAGACTGTTTCTGAGGTTGATAAGTTATTGCTAGATGGTTGAAAGTCTTGTTGTTTGGCTAGGAAGTTGCTATAAAAGTTGCTAGGGTCACTCTATGTTTAATCCCAGATGGTGTTTTGTAACTTCTAGTTTCATATATGACGTTTTATTGTCCAAGCTCACCTGTCATCAGATGTCCTCTCATGGTTGCAGAACTGCTGCATGTCTGTCCCTGTGTCAACACTGTGACGTTGTAGCTCTCTCCACAGGCCAGGTCTGCCAGCTCACAATTGGTTTCATTACTTTCACAGCTGAGTGCATGACCAGACTGGCTTAGCGCTGTGGCCGTGTACTGCATCGCCCCACCACCTGGCTGCCATGACAATATAGCTGCGCCAGACTGACAGTCGACAACTGCATGGATGTTACGAGGCATACAGGGGACTAAGGAACAGATACAATGACATGTTAAGGCCGTAACCAACAAATGCAGGTAATTGTATCATCACTATTTAACCATGGAAGCTAGTACTTTTGCTCTGTTGATACAAAGTTTACTTTGTACCTGAGTGTGTATCAATGAGAGCACTGGGCTGGCTGTCACAGTACCCGTCAGATGCCACCACGCTGACACGGTAGATCTCTCCACAGGCGAGACCGCTGACCGTACAGGTGGTGTCATTCATACTCTGACAGGTGGTGGAATGCCCGTTACTGCCCATGAGCGTGGCAGTGTACATGTCTGCTCCCTCACTCTCCTGCCAGAACGTGGTCAGGGCATTCTCCTGGCAGCTCACATTAGCAGACACATACTCAGGAACACAGGGCACTAAAGTGCAGAAGATGAGTGTTTTTCAGTATCTTATGCAGTGACTGGAATACATATTTAAAATATTGCTTAACATTATTGGCACATGACCTGACTGAACAGATATATGAAATTAACTTTTAAAACATGCATTCATAAAACAAATGTGATAACATACATCATTTACAAAGTGGTACCCACCTGTCCGGATTGAAGCAGCTGCACTGGGTGGACTGGTGCAGATGCTGTCCTGAGCTATTACTGTAGCGGTGTAAGGCACACCACACTTCAGCATCATGAGATCACATGTCTGGCTGAACCCTGAACAGCTATCGTAGAACAACCCATCAGCGCTGAAGGCCGTAACAGTGTAGAGCTCACCAGCTTCCTTGCTCACCCATGTCATGGTGGCAACGTTATCATTGCAGCTTGTATTGGACATCAGCCCCTCCGGAACACAGGGAACTATAAGTGAAAATACGTAGTAGTAAGCACCTTACACCTCATATTTCTAAACACATGAAAATGGCTCTAGATGGGTTACCTGATCGTACGATGACCTCAGTGCTCTGAGAGCTGTTGCATGTCCGTCCCTCTGCAGTGACCGTCAGCACGTACAACTGGCCACAGGGAAGCGAAGTGACCTCACAGAAAGTGGACTCTGCCGTGCAGCAAGTGGTCTCACCGTCTGCATGTTCCAACGTGGCTGTGTACCTCAAAGCTCCAACACTCTCATCCCACGTCACATTTACTGCACCAGAGTTGCAGTCCACAGATGTGACCACATTCTGAGGAGGACAAGGGGCTGAAAAATACGGACAACAGATGTCAAATCATGAAGCTTTAAAGCAGTGCAGAAACTGTATGTTGTACTCACCAGTCTCAGATCTCACAGCGTTACTGTTGAGGCTGTCACACTGATTGTTAGACGCGATCACACTGAAGTTGTAGAATTTACTACACTGTAGCTGCTCAACTGTGCACTGGCCTTCAGTTGAGTTACACTGGTACAACTGTCCATCACTGTCGATTGCCATGGCAATGTACAGCTCCGCCCCTGCTGACTCCTCCCATGTTAACCAAGCTGAGTCAGACAGACAGTCCATCTCAACATCCAGCATGACCGGCAAACAAGGACCTGAAGGAACAAATGCACACATCAGAAGAAAAACATGACAGACGGACTGTAGTAGAATGTTTTAAATTCAACTCACCAGTCCTAACATGCTGTATCGGTGCATTTGCCCCAATGCAACCATTCTGTAACGGTTCTACAGTTATATTCAAGGTCATGCCACAAGACACAGTGATGTCACAGCTGGTCCCTGTTGTGTTGCATGTGAAGTAATCTTGGGCATTGTCCGAGTAAAATGCTTTGGCAATGTAGAGAACACCATCCACACTAGAGTCCCATGAGATGGACACAGTGTTTAAATCACAGCCCACGATGGCTGTGATCTCTTCTGGTGGACAGGGGGCTGATGGAAACAAAAATCACATTGAACTGTTGGAATCCACATGCAAGAGATAATCAACAATTTAGTAAATTAAGACAGTTAAAGATGTTAAGTCTCAAGATTGCTATTTGTGATTGTGTAATTGGAGATAATGGATGGGTTTTCAGGAGTATTTCATCATGCCATGAGTGTGTATTAGCATTTTTTGTTGTTATTCTATGGCGTCTTAAGCTAATCAACCGTCTTTATGGTATATGGAAATTGGTATATGACCCTTGATATAAAGCGGTTACAAATAAGGTTAGGGTAAAAGTTTGGTTAAAGAAATATACATTTGGGATTCTTAAAAAGTTGAGCAATGAAAGGTGTAAAGAAAAGAATACTTCACAGCTCATTTATAGTTACCTGACATGACATATTGCACAGAGCTGTTGGAACTATTGCAGGATTCACTATAGGCAACCACCTCAACGCTGTACATCAGGCCACACAGGATGTTGGGAATTTGGCAGAAGGTCTGATTTGAATCACAACCCATCAATTGGCCATGATTGCTTTTTACTGTGGCATGGTAGTGATCTGCGTGACCTCTCTGTTGCCAGGTTACATTAAGAACAGTTGACTGGCACTCCAGGATACCCTGAACATCATGAGGAACACAAGGAGCTAGAGGAACACAAAGGTCAGTTACACATTAGTGAACCATCCAGTTTTTCAGTTCACTGACAGACCACTTACTAACAAAGTACTTAGGAGGGGTCTCACAGATTGAGGCCTTACCTGTTTCAAGAATTTGAACTTCACTCCTCGTTCCAATACAGTTGCCATCCACACCAGAAACATAAACTTCATAAGTCTGTCCGCACTGTAGACCGATAACGTCACAGATCATTTCAGTGGTGTTGCATGTCAACCTGTGACCTTCCCTGCTCTCTGCAACAGCCATGTATTCAACAGATCCCTTAGATGCGTCCCAGGAAATTGACACGGTATCTGAATCACAAGACGACTGGATGGACAGGTTGGTGGGTGGACATGGTTCTGAAAAATCATCAAATTTATATGTTAAATAACCTTGGACAAAAATAGCTAATAAATACTTCTGGTTAAAGAGCATGTTAATTATAAATATGAAGTTCAATATATTCAACATATTCTTTAATATTAGATTCATGGGAAAACAAATAATGATGATAAGTGTATTTGGTGATTTTGTCAACTAGGAAGTGACTAAATGTAAAATTATAACGTATATATGCTATTTAATTGGGATTTTTTACAAGATGTGTTGTTCAAATAGAAGATATTTTTAGTCAATGTATGTACCAGTTATTACCTGTCTGGAGAGTAATCCACTCATTTGATTGGCTGGGGCAGGTGAGTCCCTGTCCACTCACACCGATCTTGTAACTGCTGCCACACTGGAGGTCAGTGATGCTACAGGAGGATCCAGAGGTGTTACAGCTGACCGTTTGCCCATTATCAAAGTTGATCTCAGCAGAAGCATTGTACATAAGAGTGCCATTTCCAGGCATCCATGAGATTTGGGCGGAGTTAGAGCCGCAGTTGGTAGTCGCTCTCAGATCACCATGTGGACACGGGCCTGATAGAATGGATGTAAAAACACGATCATTTGTTATTCAACAGGCTTGTTGGTTTATCACTAAAAGATCATGTAAAACTTCACGATACCTGTGGTGATGGTCATGGGCACACTAGTCAGGCTTACACACTTTTCATCCTCAGCGGTGACTGTGATTGTGTAGTTCTGGCCACATTGCAGGTCAGAGAAAGCACAGGTGGTGTCTGTGTTGGTGCAGGTAGTCCTGTGAGCTGATGTGCTCATTGCAAGAACGGTGTACCTGCTCGCACCACGAGCCGGATCCCATCTTACTGTGGTGATGGAAGCGTCACAGTCTGTCGTGGCCACAACAAATGTTGGAACACATGGAGCTGTGAAGGACATGAGGTTATGTTATGAAACCCAAATCCTCAAATTACACGACTGTTCACAATTTTAGGGTGTTTACACATTTGTGAATTTGAAAAAGAAACTGCCTTGAGAATGATAAAAAGTACATTTAGAAAAAGTTATACTTTAAAATTTTTAATGTGTGGCAAGAATTTGCTAATTTTTAAAATAGCATATTTATATTAATTTAGATTATTGATGTTTATTCTTGAATTACCATCTTTTCTAAGCTCTTGTTGGCTGCTTTCTCTTTAGGTTTCTGTCCAGATCAATATTAAATTATTAAATAAAATGTATATATTTTGGTGCGATTTTACATTTGTCTAGGAAAATACATTTAAAATTTTAAGGAACAATTTATTAGATCTTAAAGAGTTAAGTTCATTTTTTCATCATTCACTCACTGTCTTGAATTACTTTCTTTCTTGTGCTGAGCACAAAATAAAATATTTTGAAAAATATTTTATGCTGCTTAAAAATCCAAGACACTGCCCTTGAATCGAATTGTCCGAACAATAGAAATGAATTGCTGTTGTTTAGTTACCAATTTTCTTTAAAATACATTTTGATACTTTCTGCAAAAGAAAGAAGGTCAGAGGCTTTCAAACGACAAGCGTGAGTAAATTCTGACGAGGTTTTAATTTCCAAGAACACATATCTATCTCTCAAAGATTTGATATTTTTAATAATAAGCCCAAAAATCCAGTTTGTCTTTTATTTTAGATATGTATGTGGACCCCCTAACCAAGCCCTGGTGGGCGGTCTGCATTTTTCTCTCCAGTTTGGATATTCATCCCACCTGTATCAAGGTTGAGGGTTGTGCTGGGTACACTGGTGCAGTTTTCAGTATATCCAGTCACGCTGAGCGTGTACGACTCTCCACAGCTTAGCTGCGTGAACGTGCAGGATGCATTTGTGCTGTTGCACGTTGTCATACCACCGGAAAGGTTTAGCGCGGTCACCATGTCAAACTGCTCCGCTCCATCGTTGTTCCACGTTACCTCTGCAACGTTTGATGCACACTGGAGTTGAACACTCGGGGTCTCTGGTTTGCATGGGGCTAACGGATACAAATCACAGATTGGCTGCAGTTGAACACATTTAAGGTTGTTTTTTTAGTGTTAGATTTAAATTGTTGCCTACCTGTCTGAATGCGATAGTCTGACCCCTCAATGATTCCACAAGAAATGTTGGACGTTGTCACCACGATGCTATAAGTGCGGCCACATCTTACATTCAGCATGGTACACGAAGTAGAACTCGTATTGCAGGAAAACCGAGTTCCGTCTCCAGCGATGGCCAGTGCAGTGTAGGAGTCAGGGATGCTTTCACTGTGGTCCCATTGCACTGCTATATTATTAACATTACAGTCTAAATTTGCCACCACGTTACCTGGCAGACAGGGTGCTTTGTGGGGAGAAGAGAAAGAAATGGATAATCACTGGATAGAAAAGCAAAAAGGAAGATTGCATTTGTTAAGTAATGTGAATTACCCGAGTCAAACTGGATGTTGTTGTTCACTGTGCTGTTGCAGAGGCCGACGGAAGACACTACGGTGGCCGTGTATCTTTGACCACATTCCAGCTTTACAATACAGGTAGTGTTGGTGGATGTACAGGAAACCGTGTGGCCATTGTTTCCAACCACGTTGGCAGTATAAGAGCTCGCTCCTGCTCCAGCTTGCCAGCTGATGGTGCCTTTGTTTGTGCCACAGCTGGCAGAAGCTTCCAGACTGCTGGGCGGACAGGGGGCTTTGAAGCAAAAGATATGATTTACATTAGTACAATTATTCAGTTATCATTTTTACACTTTCAAATTTTCTAACCTGATGTTATTAGAAACAACCAAATTTTCTAACCTGATGTTATTAGAAAAGATGTTACAAATACCTGTGTGAACCTGCACTGGATTTCCGTATTGACTCCTGCACACGCTGTCCTCAGCAGCTATTTGTACAGTAAAGCTCATTCCACACTGAAGCCCCGATAGAAAATGTGAGGTTTGGGTTGTGCTAAATGTAGAATTCAGACCATCCATCTGTTGACTGTACAGGAAGTAAGTGACTCCAGACATGGGGCTTGGGTTCCATGAGATGGTGATGTCATTATTAGCACAGTTAGTGAGACCAGCCAGATTAGAGGGAGGGCAAATGGCTAGAAAAAAGAAAACAATGTCAGAATCCAAGGGGTCCTCTTACATACAAGTGTAATTTTATTCCTGGGTTAATGCAATCCCAGATTTTAATTGGATATTTCTGCATTACGTTCTAGCACTGTTTTGTTATGCTTACAGCAATGCCCCCACAATTTAAGAATGTCATGATGTTTATTATTTCCTGACCTGATCTTAGATTGACAGCGGAGCTGGGTTCACTTTGACAGCCGCGTTCCACCGTTACCACGGTAACAGAGTAGTTTTCTTCACAGTGCAGGTCATTGAAGTTGCAGGTGGTGTCGTTGGAGATGCATGTGTGGGCATGGCCATCTTCACTGGTTGCCGTGGCAATGTACATCTCAGCATTCTGGGTGGCAGTCCAGCGGACAATGCCCAAGTTACCGTTACATTGCAAAGACACTTCAACATTAGTGGGAGGACAAGGACCTAAAGGATGTGTTGGGGAAAAATATATGTTTGATATACCGCAGAATTTGTCAAATTAAAGGTAATGTACAACAACTATTTTTCTAAAATAATGTCTAATAAAGGGCTTGAAAACTGTTTATCTTCTATATACTTATAAATATTATGTGCTTGTGCTGTACAACCATGCTTGTAGAAAATGCTACTCCATACCTGCGATGAAAGTGTAAGGAGCACTAGGAAATCCAGCACATGTATCAGAGAAGGGTATGACCACAATGTTATAGGTCTGAGCACAATGCATGTTGGATAGCTGGCAGTTGGTATCATTGACGTAACTGTGTCTGACATCACCCTCAGGGCCCAGAGCAGTTACATTATAACCCACGGCACCAGGACTGCCCACCCAGGACACAGACGCAGTGTTTCTGGAACACTGAAGACTTACAGTCACGTTCTGTGGGGCACAAGGTGCTGAAAGACAAAAAAGTTTTATTAGTGTCTGAAATATGATGGGAAAATATTTTTTTTATGTACGCTAACCTGTTTGAAGCTGCATGTGAGCTGCATTGCTGCTGTTGCATTGACTGGAAACAGATTCCACGCTGACATTATAAAGACGTCCACACCTCAAAGTGTTGACGGAGCAGTGGGTTTGGTTTGTGCTGCAGAAGTCTGAGTGACCGTCCGTCTCGGCACGTAGATAAAAGCTCTCTCGACCAAGACTTTCCTCCCAGCTCAAAAGGGCCGTGCTTGTGCCACAAGTGTAGTCAGCGCTCAGGGTGCTTGGGGTGCAGGGGGCTGGAGAGAAGTAACATAGGGGCACATGTTATGATCCATAAAGAGTTACAACAAAAAAATAGATGGTGTGTAAATGCACTGACCTGTGATAATATTGAATGGAGCACTAGGTGTGCTGGCACACTGTGAGCCCTGGGCAGTGCCATGCACACTGTAGGACTGGCCACACAGTAAAGACTCAAGAGAACAGCTCTGTGTGGAAGAGTTGCAGAAGGCAGTGTGTCCCATGGCAGTAACAGCATTGACATGGACGCTCAGAGAATCGGGATTCTCTGCCCATGACATCAGTGCTGAATTGCTGCTGCAGTTCAGTAAAGGATACCTCATTAAGGGAGCACATGGAGCTAGGACAAAAACAAAAGGAATAGAAAATGAAGTGAAAAAATGCAATCAAATAGATTAAGGGACACTTGATTGACCAAAGAGGGTACTTGGAAGAATGTTAGCAACTGATATTTCTTCGGCACTATTAGGATCATGGAAGAAACTTATTTTAAATATTTTAAATTTTTTCGAATCCTATATAAACAATATTAATCAGAAATTCTAAACGATATTAGGGGTTTTTAGTTTTTTTTCAAAGGTTTTAAAGACTCTTTTTATACTTAACATGTTGTGTTGTGTGTGGTTATGTTAGTTGCTTCCATTGCTGTAATTGTTTAAATTCACATTCAAAGTTTTTAGTGTAAGAATCTCTTTTGTGTGTGGTTTGGGGCATTTCATAATACTATAAACCAAAGAAAACCAATTTAACATTTACATATATTGTTTTGCATGTATTTAGGAAGACTGCAGTTTCAGACATCTTTGCATTGTGTGTCATGTTGGTTTTGGGTGACTTTATTGATGTTTGTATTGATGAAATTCAACAAACATTAGAATGGAATGTACAGAATACATGTACAAACACTGAATTAAAGCAATCTTAGACTCTTAAAGTATGTCAAGAGGTATAGTATGTTAAGGTACACAGTTTTCAGTAATATCTTTATGGGGGCATTTATATATTGTAATACATGGATGGTTTAAAAAGCCTTAGAGGTACAATATGGCTTATTATAAGCTTCTGATAACATTCTAAAGGACGTCTTGGTTATTATTTATGCTAAAAAGATTTATAAAGAATTATATTTTAACTGCACCAGTAGCTGTGTGGTTGGCCGGCAGATATATAGTGCCAATGCACTTAAGGCCACCACATCCAAACCATCTCCCTCATCTCTGCTCACTGCTCTTCTGTCAGATTTGTACCATCATCTCTCAAACAGGTGTAAAAGCCAAAGTACAATTAAATCTCGATTAAATAACTATTCTTTGTCCGTCAGAGCTGAACTGAAATGAAACTTGAACATGTTTATTTACCCGTCTCCAGTGTAGTGCTGGCACGCACAGAGCTGTTACAGGTTCCATCATTGCCAAGAACTGTGATGTTGAAAACCTCGCCACAATGGAGCTCTGGGAGGTCACAGGAAGTGGCCAAGGTATGACAGGAAGAGGAAGGGATGCTCTGATTCTGTGTGTGTGCAAGGACGGTGTACATGCTGGAGCCCGCACTTGCTTGCCATGATACGCTCACCGTACGAGAGTCACAAAACAGCGTTGCAGACACAGCCTCCGGGTCACAGGGCGCTGGAAAAGACCAAAAAGCTTCTTCTAAAAATTCTTCCTAGATCCCATAGGCATCAGGATTCATGCACGATTGTCAATAAATGATGAAAGAAAATCTGAGTAATCTTTTGAAGGTTTCCTACCTGTTTTAACAGAGACGTCAGGGCTGGCCAAGCTGTCACATTGGCTGTCATGCGAGATGATGTTAAGGGTGTAGGTTTGAGCGCAGGTCAGGCCTCTGAAGGAACAGGAGAGGTCAGAGGTCATGCAGGTTTCGCTGTAATTTCCTGGTCCGCTCAGAACGCTGGTGTAAGACAGAGCTCCAGCTGCCAGACCCCACGATGCCCTCACTGTGTTACTGACACACTCCACATCAGCATGGACCGATGCCGGCACACATGGCACTGAAATAAAAATAAAGAATGAGGAACATGATAGGCTATGTAGGTTAGAAGAACACTATCCATCCATATGATATTTCCATACAGCACATGAATGTTCTCCGATGATGAGTGCCCTCAAGCCATAGGGCAGGGGCCCACGATTTCTTTAAACAGCTCTTCATATTTTGGCAACAAGAATCACCACCATGGGCGACCCCTTGTGCAGACAATAATAGTTGCGCTTCCATCCACCTCTTTTTATAAACATGGGATGATGTGAGAAAAAAATGACGACCATCTTTGATGGAAACATAAGCGAAACGTGCAATCTTCCAAGAGGTGCGACCGGAGATGATTCTAAACGAATAGGACAAACCGTTGACTATTTTGAGGTATATTTGAGGTTTATGCATGGCTGAAAAGAGAAAACTTGGAAGTAGTGTTTTTTTTTCTTTTTAGTACAGTTTTCTTGTCTTTTTGTTTTTGCACTGTAAACATTTGTGAGTCTCTCCAATAAATCTAAAATTTGGTGTTTGGCGTCACCAAACTGCAGCCTGTCACAGGTTCCACACATTCTTACCGTATGGCCGTCCTTTTTACTGAACTGTAAACTTAACACTGATTAATTGAATGGCTATTTTGCTGTTTAAAATTGTTCACTATTTAAAACTATGAGTATCTGAATTTATCAAATAAAACAGTTCCTATTAATATTTAGCGCCCGTGGTTTGAGAACGTTTTCTGCTGGTATGCTGGTAGAATGATGTTTGAGAGTTGTTGGAGAGCGCGGACTCAGCTTCTGCTGTATTTTTAGATCCATTTATTATAAGCATCTTTTCTACGAAATTTGACACGTTAGAAATTAACTCAAGTGATAAGTTGCAGTTCATGGTTAATGGTATCTTTATCTATTCCTGTTAACAAATGATTTGAACTAGTTACCTCTTTGGTTGTTGTTCATTCAGTATATTAGTTACATTTTCACAACGTCAAAATATTTGGCGCCAGTTTATCAGGAAGTGACGATTTTGACGCCTTGTGATGATCACAAGGTATATTCAGCAGGTGGTGAAACAGAACGATATCATGATCTCTGGTGTTGAACCAACTGGAAGGAAACAATTAACGGGCCTGTAAAAAATCGAGCTCCAGTGGGCGGTCCGTATGCAGCTCTTGTGACCCATCTCCTCATGAGAGCTTCTCCTGGAATTTACAAGTTGACGGTCATGCTCTTCGGTGCTCCCTGATTGGTGTATGGGTGAGATTTAATGGGCAAATTGACGATAAGTAACAAGGAATGTTTTGATGGTGAAACGAGTCGAAGTGCTGGGGGAGTGTTTTGAGTACAGAAATACTATTTCATCCGTCTAACTCGGTTTGTTACAAGTGGACCACGACAACCCATGACAACTCAACTTGTTTAACAGTCTAAAGCACTTACAGTACGTGAAACAGCGTGATACTTCTGCTTTATGTTAATAGGTTTAAAATCCCTTCCTTTTATCAGTTGTCAAATTTTGCTGTAACTTTTTTATGAGATCGCACCTGTTTGAACAGAGTTGGTGTTACTCGCTGGTCCTTGACACTCTCCATTATCTGCTGTGACAACACTGGTGTAGTTCTGACCGCACTGTAGTCCAGTAATAATACAATTCGATGTTCCTGTAGTACAGCTGAGCGCAGCTCCACCAGCAGACCTGGCAAGGACACTGTAATTCAGAGCTGTGCCACCCATCACCCAGCTTACATTCAGGCTGTTAGAAGCACAATTCAAGAAGCTGGACACACTCTGGGGCGCACAGGGTGCTGAAATAAGAGAAGCACACTGTCAAAATAACAGTAACATATATTTTAAAGATACCGTTTTATCTTGGTTTTAGAATCAATTCAACCAAGATGTGAGATAAATGAGTTCTTTATTGTATAACCTGTCTCATGTCTGTGCTCCTGGCTGTTTGGGCTTTCACATGTACCGTCCGATGCGGTTATGATAAACACATACTCCTGTCCGCAGTGCAGGCCATTGAACTGGCACCACGGGGAACTGCTATTGCATGTCAGGGTGTGCCCATCTCTGGCTACTGCTGTGCCTTCGTAGGACAAAGCATTGACACTGGCATCCCAGGACACACTGATGGAGTTTGTGCTACAGTTCAGAGAGCTCTGGATATTTGTTGGTGAGCAGGAAACTGTTTTGAAGAGAGACAGAAAGAAATGTACTTGTGTTCATACACCTCTACACATGACAACTTAAAAATCTACACAACACATACATACATTATATGAGTATCATTTATTTTGGCCTCTTTTAATCATTTAAACATTACTAAATACATTCAAACTATTTATTCCCAAATGTCACCTGTGCGCAGGGTGATGCTCTGACTCTCCAGGCTGGAGCAGTTGCCATCCACAGCCCACACACTGATGGAATACACACTGCTACATTGCATTGTCGAGAAACTACATGTGGTTGTATCAGAGGAGCATTCGGTACGGTGCCCACTTTCACCCACGGCAACGGCGACATAGGACTGAGCGCCAAGGCTGGCACTCCACGAAACCTCCACTGAACCATTGCCACATATACGCCTAGCTACCACATCAGTGGGTACACACGGTGCTAGAAGAAAAGGCAAAAAGAATTAGAAAATCCCCAAATGAAAGACTTATGGTCAAATATGATGAAACAGCAGATAATGTTTTATCTCACCCTCTCTGATCACCAAAGACTCGGTCGGCATGCTCAGACAGGTGCCGTTGTACGACCTGACCTGTATGGAGTACGACTGGCCACACTGCAGACCGCTTAAACTGCAAGCGGCTAAGGTAGAGTTACAGTAAACCTGCTCTCCGCTGCTAACAGACACAACACTTGTGGTGTAACCCACAACGTCTTCAGTTGTGTCCCATCCCATGGAGAGCACACCTGATGGACACTGTACCTCAGCATGCACGTTTGCTGGACCACATGGAACTTCAAAGAAACATTACATTTATATTATTGAATAGCACAAAGTATGAAAGTTCATCTTAGTGAATTGTGTTGTTTCAAATATAACTTGACTTGTTCCTTACTAGATTTGAGATAAATTGGATGTGATGGCATACTCGGACACACTCCGTCATGGTGCGTAACACTGACTGCGTAAACTTGCCCGCACTTCAGGTTGGGGATCTGGCAGCTGCTTGCAGTGGTGTTACAGCTGAGATGTCCACCAACCAGATCCTCCAAGGTGGCAGTGAAGGATATCATGCTCCGAGATCCCAGCCAGCTTACCACTGCCTGGTTCTCCTGACAGTCCAGCAGAGCTTGTACATCTTCTGGAGGGCAGGGGGCTGTCAAAAAATGATAGAAGTTGGTCACAAGGCTCAAGAAGTTAACGTGTTTGCATTTGTGTATGTGCGTATCTATGTACCTGTTTCTGCAGTGATAGTTTCGCTCACAGAGCTGTTGCATATGCTGTTGGAAGCAATCACATATGCGCTGTATAAGGCACCACAGCGGAGGCCGGTGATCTTGCAGTGTTGGTCAATTGAGTTACAAGTGTGGATGTTACCAAGTTCATCTGTTGCAGTTGCAATGTAGTATGAAGCACCAAGCCCGACATTCCACGTAAGACTGATGGAATCTGAACCACAGTCCATCATTGCAGAGACATTCTGTGGTGCGCAGGGCACTGTAGAACATATCATAGAAGAAGAGTCGATATGTGCTGGAACATTTTTTAAATATACTAGAATTCAAAAATCCCCAAAAATCATCAAGCACTTTGGCGCCAAATCTCCATTGACATAAACTTAACATCTTCCCAAAAATATGCTCCAGGGGTGGGTTGTAGTATTCTATTTGTAGTTGTTAGTTTGTAGGAGCACTCAATAGTTTTTGTTCAACAAATTAATTTGTTGGACATTGTACAGTAAGATGTTATCTGATAGTATGTTAAAACAAAGCTATTTCGTCAAACACAAGCTATAGATGTGAAAATACTGTGATAAAATTGACCCATTGATCGTTAATGAGCCCCTCAGGTCCTTTTCCTTTTTTATATTATCTTTAGTGTGTGTTTTAGTACATGAAACCAATCTGTAAAATAACAAATCGAAAAGTTCATGATAAAGCCTCTAAAGGTCTGTAACAGAAAGTGGTGTTAAGTATTTGAATACATGGACTTTGTTACTGTACTTGAATATTTTTATGGCTACTTATACTTTACTTAATATAAGTTACCTTTACTCAACCCCATTTTTAATTGAATCTATATATCCTTATTCTACTACAATTGAACGAACACTTACTGTTACTCATTGAGCAGAAAAGGCAACATCTGCAGGGGGCTTGAGACTTTATTCAAGTCGTTCTGGAATCAGTTTCTAGTAACTTGTAACGGGGTCATTTTATAGAAAGGTATCTGTACTCTTTACACCTCTGAATATCAGATGTCTTTTACTTCAGTGAATACCAGGATTTTAGGGATCCAGTTACTTCCGTGACAAGACAGTGACAACATATAAAGGAAGGAATGGATTTTGAAAATGTCTGCCTTGTCACTTGTGTTCATTCAGAAGTTGAAATCCGAGTATGGTCATATGCATTATGTTTGGCACACGCACTAAACATTATATGACCACTGAGGTTTGAAGAAGCGAAGCCTAAACCCAGTTGTTTCATAACCAACAAGGTAATTAATAAGATGAATAATGTGTTCTTTGAGTTTTAATCCCATGTATGTATAGTTGAGGACTCAAAAAGTAGAATTTGTGATATTTTAACCATGAAAAAACTCAAGACCAACCATAACACCAAATTATCACGTAGTAGCTGGAGTCACTCACCAGTCTGAGCCACCTCTCCAAGAGCCAGAGAACTGGAGCACTCATCATCAAAAGCAGTGAGAAGCATTGTCAGACTCTCACCGCAGTGTACGCCGGTGATATTACAGCTCTCTGTTGTGGAGTGACAGACGTATTGGCTGTGATTTCCACGGTTACCGAATACGTCCACCCTGTACCCTAACGCTCCTTCTGCACTGTCCCAAGTACTGGTGAGAACATCCAATTCGCAGTTTGTTGTTGTTTCCATGTACCTAGGTTGGCAGGGTGCTGATGGGTGAGATAAAGATTGGCACATTATAATTTATCAGGAATGTGGTAAAATGGAACACTTGCCACAACTTTTATTGAATATAGAACACCACCCCTTATTGATTTTTTGTGTCATGATAAAAAATATGAAGAATCATTTTTATTAATACTTTACAATAGCTTTTATATACTCTCTCACAATGAGAGTAGAGCTGTGTTACTGTCCTGTGTTAATCTCAGACCAAAGTTTGGTAAGCTACCCACGCAAGCCTTCACCAAAAAAATACCACTCATTTTACTAGAGGGAGCCCTAAAATCTTCTAAAGACTTTCATAAGATATCAGATTTCTTTAATAAACCTATGAGAAAAATGGTCACGTTGAGAAGGTAGCCAAGCCCAAGATTTTCAGCAGAATTTGGTTACTTTTTAACTGTTTTTAACAAGCTATAGGGGATTTTGTCTTGTTTAAGGTTGGAGACTTATGCAAACATAATTTGTGTATGCTTACCACTATAAAATGATTTTCAAAAAAGTATGTCATGAATAACAGACCCACAAATATGTACCCTGGCATAGGAGTGGTAATTTTGACTTTTCTATTTGCACCGGGGTCATGTGGATAGATTTATTGGCAATTCGGCTTATTTAACACAGGTCTTGCAACCCCACTCATGAAATTCAACTCATAACTCTATGACATTTAGGCAGCATGGAGAGTATTACCAGTTCGTATTTGCATCACTGGACTGACTGCACTGTCGCACTGCTCGCTGACGATCATTGAAGATCCGTAGACTGTGAAGTTGTAAAGGCGTCCACACGTGGTGTCAGTGAAGAAGCAGGAACTGTCTGTGGTCATACATTTCATGGTTTTGCCATTAGAGTCCACAGCCTGAGCCAAGTAATAGGCAGAGTTGTTGTTGGGGGCCCAGGAGAAAATAATGACGTTACTGCTGCACTCCCTGTACAGCATTAGATCGCTCGGCGGGCAGGTAACTGTGGGGTGTCAGTGTGCGTAATCGGGGTGGGAAACAGAAGGGTAAATTTCAATTAGGTAAGGTTAAAAGGAATCACAAAAAAAGCAGTGGAAATCAAATCTTGGTCTCTGGTGTCTTTAAGCGGTTGATATGCTGTTTTCCTTTCTGTCCCAGGTTTCAGTGTATTGTTTGGCACAATTTACCCTGATCTGAAAAGAATGAGTGTGACAAAGACTACAAAACTCTTATGAAGAGATGCTCTCTGGAGACTACACAAAAGAGGTTTAAAAATGTTGAACAAAGCACGGACCCAGTGGAGTTTTTTACAGTTCATAGATGAAGATGTTTTGATGTCTGATTTGGATCTGTTTCGGGATATGCCTTGCCCAGGTCCTGGCTTGTCACGAAACGACCCCCATTTCCCTTGTAACTGTGTTTTCAAAGTAGTTCCTTCAATAATCTACTGTACTTTTTATGTAAATTGTGTAATGCCTTCTTTGCTTATATATAAAGCTGTGAAACTCTCAACTCATTTGTACATTTTCTTCACTTATGAGTAACAACAGTAAAACAAGAATTCAATAGGTAGTCTTACACTGCATGCTTCAAATGTGTGCCATGCATTGGCTGACTTGCATTTCGTATGTTATTATCCAAAGATTAAGCCTTTAATAGATCATTAATTTGATACATTGAATACAATCAATGCATGAATACAATCTCGGTATTGTCAACGCCTTTTCTAATTCATGTGCCGTATTCTGTGATTTCAATACTGTGGAGGTATCATGTCTTTTATGTAACAAATAGACAGCTATTGAATAATGGAAGATTTCTCGCTCCCCACCCAAACTATGACCTGGCCCTTTGTCCAGCATTAGTGATCTTTCTAAAATGGGTCATCATAACAGAAAAGAACATTTGCTGTTATGGTCTTTTCATAATAATCTCAGCAGAAACAATGGCTTCTCCAGGGACATTGGGACAACTCCAGGGACTTTGTTGTGGATCACATGTCTATAAAGTGGCTGAATGAAAAGAGAACAGAGAATAACCGAATTTTGGAGTATAAATATCCTGCATGCCACAATGGCAGTAAAATGCTACCCCTGGCCACTGTGTTGAGATACACAATAAATCCGTTCAAACAATTCAAATCACTGGCAATAAAAGTCTTCTATAAGGATGAGATGGAACCTGGTTTGATACATGATGTCCCTGCAGCTCACCTGTCTCAAATGATGTGGAAGTGCTTTCCGTGCTCTCGCAATTGTTGGACATGGCCGTGACATGCACTTCGAAGCTTTCCCCACAGTTCAGCTGACTTAGTTGGCACTCAGCAATGCTGGAGGTACAGGACCGTACTGTACCCTTCTGACTTACAGCAGAGGCTCTGTAAGAAGTGGCTCCAAATACAGGTGCCCATGAGACCACTGCTGATGATGTAGCGCAACTGTAGTCCACTGAGATGGATGTAACTGCACTCAGAGCTAACAGAGGAGAGAAATGTGTTAGAACATCTGAGAAGTTTAAGCCAGTAATGATCATTCAAACTCTTGTAGCCTCAACTTCTTTTGCATGAGGCTTTGGTGGTCATGCTGTTTAAAGAAACATCTAACCAACTGGTGGTCAAGATCTACTACTGTAGGTCAACCTCAGCCCCAGAAGTTGACATGTATGCAGTTTGTAGTGTGATTTTCAAAAGTGTCATACTATCATTTGCGTAATGCATCACATCTGACATTAAATTGTTGTCTGCAATATGATAATACTGTGGCCTACTTACTATTTGTTGAATAGTTCACTTCTCTGGGTTCTCCAGGTTCCAGTAAAGCATTGACAGAAGAAACTGAGATTAGGTATGATGAGCAGGGTGCTATGTTCTGTAGGTTCAGTGTGGTACTGAACACCCGGTTTGAAAATATTGTATTGTTCAAATTTCGGACCGTGACCAAGTAGACCAGAACCTTGTCCACAGCTTGCCAGCTGATGTGCAAAGACTGCGGCCCAGTCTGTTGTAACGTGATCACGGCTGGCGGCTGTGTCACTGCCAGAAGAGAAACAAGGTTCAAGCTTTCAAGTTGAAATTGGAATTAAAACACACAGTTCATCGTTCACTCACATGTGGTGATGGTCCGCACTTTGCTTCTTGCTCCCAGGCCTCCAGAGTTGGACGTGACCACGTAACAGTCATAAGCAGTTGCAGGCCGAAGATTTTCGACCAGTGTATGATTATTTGTGAACGAAATGTTGTATTGTTCCCCTGCCAATGTTGAGTTAATGAGCAAATGGTATTTTGTTGCTGTTTGCACCCAGTCCCATTCAAGCTTGATAGATGTACTTGATATTGCCTTTGAATAGGTTATTTGAGATGTGGCCGGCGCTAAAGCGTGAACAAAAGTAAAAGACAATTGTTATCATGTTATCTGGAGACAGTCTTTTAGTTTTCTTATACTAGGCTATCTGTTTTCAACTCATTGATTACATTTTTTTCCAGTAATAAGATTTTTCAATCATGTGCTCACAATTTAAAGATATGGCAGATTACCTGTTCTTGCTACCTTCACATCAACACACATTGATGTGTAATAGAGAAATCCTTTAAGTATAACGGTATACAGCGTCCCCGGCCTCAAACCGAAAATCTCTTTCTTTGACACATTCTCAGGAATTAGCACCACGGTTGGGTTGATGCTAGCGTCGTTCACAGCCCGAAGGTCCAAAAAATAATTTGTTATACCCAGAAGTCTGTTCCATTGTATCAGCAGAGAGGATGCCGTGGGAGAATTTACGGAAATGATATTGCATTCTACAAATCAAACGTTTTTTTATTAAATATGCACAAAGACACAATGAGGACCAAATCTGATCTGTACCAGAAATCTTGAGAAATTGGGATCAGAACTATTCAGTTTAAACTAAATTGCTAACAAATTCTTTTGGACTGAAATGCTTTAAATGCGAATACATATTATAAATTAGACGGAATTCACATTAATATGATTAATTACAAAACACATAATACAAAATGGTATTGATGGTTTAGATTGTTTGAGCCAACTATCAAGGATAAAGAAGATAAAGCTGACCATTGACCAAACTTACCTTGTGCCTGAGTTCTCCAAATCTGTCAAAACAATTAATAATAGTTAGAAAAAAATAAGGATAAATGACAGTAAAAATGCATATAACAAATGTTACAAAACGTATCTACCTAAGTCTAAATAAATCAAAAATCAACAGAATCTACCTGTGTTAGAGTCACCAGAACTAAAACACCTAGTGTCTCCGGCAATCTCATCTTTGACAATGATGGCAATATTACAATTAGTGGCTTACAAGAGAGTCGAACACAAAAGATGCTCTGGATTCTTTTGAGCTATAGAGCTTGAACACCTATCGCAAACAACCAATCAGTAAAGCCCGCAGGGGGCCATCGTCACTTGCTTGATTCCCTCGGGAATGATAAGAAATGGAATAGCAAATACAGACAGAAGAAGGATAGACAGAAGGAAATGGGAGGGGTCATGAGTATGTAAGCTTTCATAAACTGATACTGTTTTTGTTAAGAAATACAGCAATGGGGAACAGTTATTCAATCATAATTTTTACATGTATTATGATCATTCCATACCAGTTCCTGTTCAATAAAATCAAACCTTTAACAGCAATGGGAAAAACCAGCAGCATGACATAGAACATAAAGATTATGAAAACCTTTTACATAATATGTGTATAAGAAGTGCTGCTGTATTGCTTAAATGTGAATCTAAACATGCGAACCTCTGCTGTATGCCCTTACATTGGCCTGTTGTTGGACCGACACATGCCCATGGTCGACCGAGCGCCTGTTGGGGCCCTTGGTAAGATTTTAGATCGTTCCCTTCTATAGAAAATAAGTAAATTACTAAAAAAGTTCATTTTGATTCAATATAACATGAATGGTAATTAGCACATATAATAACAGATCACAAGGGAAGAAAACTAAATATTTGTTATCAAAATGGCATAATTCAAATAATGTTAATGGACCATGTAATAAAATTCATCAGATATTTTTTTGGACAAAAAAACGATATTCGATATATGAAATAAATGTTACTGGCAACTTAAAGCCTAATGCACACATTTTGTATAAGTGTGAGTTTAGGTACAATGGTCACATAAGCACGTACCGGGGTCTGTTCTGAGATCTTTGGGGCGGATCAATACTGTTGCCATTGATTTTTGTAAGTGCTTTTAACAAATACAGCCTTATTGTATGTGTTTCCCTGTGACATTGACCCAATAAAAAGAGTCAAAAACATTTTCATGTAGATAAAAGATAGACACGTGCTTTACCTAACCCACAAGAAAGTGTTGTGTAAAACCTCCCCATGCATTTGTCAAAGCAGCAATGAATACCGCAGGAAAGAGAAGTGTCTCTCTTCATTCACGCGGATAACAAAAGCAGAGAACAGTATAGCTTGACCTGTGAAAGAGGAAGAGAACGTAGGGAGGGCCTTCAGCTTTGAGATGAGTGTGATGGAGAAACAGAAGAAATCTGTGTCAGCTGGGGAAACTGGGTCTCAGAACAAATGCTTTCTCAATGCATAGAGCTGTATATCCAGAGTCTGTGTTAAACGGGTTATTCACACTGTTTTATGTACGTTTATGTTGTGTATAAAAGAAAAGATTCTGATGATGCATAATAATTAAAAGATAAATACAAATGAAAATAAATAATCATTGTTAACCCTAGACCAAGATTTCCAAATGAAAAGCTGTTAAATAATATTGAATAAAAGTGAAGAGTATCTGCATAAACAACATTTTTATTTAGTTTAATTACTAAAACTATATGAATTCTTATGTAGTATTTTAATATATTTTGTAAGTATTTATTTTATTTTATTTCATCGACCCACTTCCATCAAGAATATCCATTGATAAAGCGACCTGATGTGGGCTTATAGGTTATCTGATATCATGAAACTCCTAATAGATTACTTCTGTCTATAGGGATCGTTCAAGACATTGAAGTTCCTGATCCTGACACAATGCCTCCTGTAAACAGTTTACATTTAACTCTGTGCTCCCAGATTATTTTAGCCACAACCTGAAACTTAGATGCCAATCTCTCTGTAGATGAGAAATTACATGATGGTGATTGTCTGAAGACAACCGAATAAATCATGTTTAATAATAGTCAAATAATAATACATATCTTAGTATCTTAGTTCATGTAATTTTTGCATTTACTAATCCTTAATTAGAAATCACACATTGTTGCTGTAATGAACCATGGAATAACATGATTTGATATTAACTAACATTAACAGAGAATTATAAATGGAGGGAATCTATATTGCTCATTATTGTGCCGCAGTAGATTTTATGATATAACAATATTTAAATATATTAAATACAATTGTGTTCCTGTTTTCAATCAGAGATAATATTAAAAAATCTTGGGGAAATGTTTACTAGAACTAATGTGCTAATTTATTTAAATTAAAAAAATATTTTTTTAAATAAAATAATTATTTTGTAAATCCAATTGAATTTGATTAAACATTTACGAACAAAAGCTAGGTGAAATGTATTTGTAGCTCCCACAATGCTTTGCATCTTGCTGCATGAGAGATTCATATTCCAGAATAACTTTTATTTTAAGTGTTCTTTAGAAAAAAGAAAGACTTCAACCTGTTTTTGTTAATTTAACTTTAAATCCAGCTGATTTATTTTCAGTATTCCTGTTAGTAAATGCATTTACTAATGTTATCAAAAAATGTCCATGTATTGTGTAATAATTTTGTTGTTTTATTGAACAGATATTAAGATGTTTATAATGTACATTATAGTAGATTTTTGAAGAGACACTTTGTACTAAATAAGTATTAATTGAAAACTCACATAGTCCACATTAAATTTTTCATGTTATTAATATAAAGGGCTTTACAGATTTGTAAATAAAATTACACAGTGAAAATTTGTAAATTTACAGAATTTCCAAACTGTAATTATTGCGAATGTGAATTACAGAAATGGATTGCAAATTCAAAAGATGGGTATAAAACAATATTAAAAACATAATTTTTAGGTTTAGGATGATTCTTCTTAAAAAAAGACTTTACCTGAAACACATTAAAAACTTGTTAAATTGCAATACAAAACAGCAAACATGATACTACTCAATTAATTTGTTAATCAACAACTTTTGGTTAATATTTATTTCATTTATGTGAACATAAATCAGTTTTAAGCATATATAGTTTTTTTATGCCGCATTGGAGAATTTTAAGCAATTGCAATTTCAACTCAACTATGTTAAATTGCATTTTTACTTGAAATTGAAAAGAAAAAAGGAAAAGACTTTTGCAATGTATATCAAATCATTGAACATCTTCATAACTTCTGATACACACTGTTGTCAAAACGTTTCCTCAAACGAAAATGGATTCATAAAAAAAGAAGATGAGAAACTGTAAATAACATCCTTTTGGGACATCATTGTTACAGTAAAGAGCAAGGAATATTTGAAGTATATTTGTGTTGTGATTTTTTCTTAGAACTTGATTCAGAATAGACTGCTATTAAACATGTGTATTGAGTTTATTATGAAACTCTTGTTGTGACACGTGTTGAATTAACAAACATTGTTAAAAAATGTATTGATGATATCAAGAATTCACTGAAAGCCAGTTGTAACATAATTTCTTATTTAGGATTTATTTCATTACTGGATTGATGAAGGCTTTATGATTTTGGAAACTCGATATGGATACAACATGTTGCATGAAATATTTTCCCGAAGGCTAAAACATGTTAAATGACTCAAGTGACCAAGCAACATAAAGCTTTGACATTGTTCTTTATCCTTTCATGCGATTAAATGTCTATACTTAAATGGTCCACCTTCTGTTCAGTCTCAGAAACATGATTTGCTTGACTGTATTGTCAGAAAAGCACCAACGGAATCTAATACACCAAGCCACACAAGCAGAGACAGAAACATAACATATATTTATTGCTTTATATCGTTACTGCGTGGTACAATCCACTCTCTCTGATCCTAAACCTTTCTGTTTCACTGTTACTCTACACTGAAATATATTATTTTGGCCCTAATCATACTAAGCATAATTCAATTTTGCTATAGCTTTAATAATCATAATTCAGTTTCAATTGGAATGAATACATTGTAGTTGGTTTTAATGAGTATTTGCATGTGTTTAAATGCAAGTCATATGAATTTAATACATTTATAAAAAAATATTAAGTTTGTGCAACCCAAATTAAAGTAAACATACTTTTTTTAGCCAGTTGAATCATTAACATGTAGCTCTTTGACTTAATAAATAAATATAATTTCATTTTCATGATTTAGAATTGTGTTACATTATGACTGTCAATAAAATATTTGTGTTACATAATGGCTGTCAATAAAATAATTGTGTTTCATTATGGCTGTCAATAAAATAATTTTGTTACATTATGGCTGTCAATAAAAGAATTGTGTTACATTATGACTGTCAATAAAATAATTGTGTTACATTATGGCTGTCAATAAAAGAATTGTGTTATATTATGTCTGTCAATAAAAGAATTGTGTTACATTATGACTGTCAATAAAGAATTGTGTTACATTATGGCTGTCAATAAAAGAATTGTGTTACATTATGGGTGTCAATAAAAGTATTGTTTTACATTATGGCTGTCAATAAAATAATTGTGTTACATTATGGCTGTCAATAGAAGTATTGTTTTACCTTATGGCTGTCAATAAAATAATTGTGTTACATTATGGGTGTCAATAAAAGAATTGTTTTACATTATGACTGTCAATAAAAGAATTGTGTTACATTATGACTGTCAATAAAAGAATTGTGTTACATTATGACTGTCAATAAAATAATTGTGTTACATTATGGCTGTCATTAAAAGTATTGTGTTACATTATGGCTGTCAATAAAAGAATTGTGCTACATTATGACTGTCAACAAAAGAATTGTGTTACATTATGGCTGTCAATAAAAGAATTGTGTTACATTATGACTGTCAATAAAAGTATTGTTTTACATTATGGCTGTCAATAAAATAATTGTGACACAGTATGACTGTCAATAAAAGAATTGTGTTACATTATGACTCTCAATAAAAGAATTGTGTTACATTATGACTGTCAATAAAAGAATTGTGTAACATTATGACTGTCAATAAAATAATTGTTTTACATTATGACTGTCAATAAAAGAATTATGTTACATTATGGCTGTCAATAAAATAATTGTGTTACATTATGGCTGTCAATAAAAGAATTGTGTTACATTATGGCTGTCAATAAAAGAATTGTGTAACATTATGACTGTCAATAAAAGAATTGTGTTACATTATGACTCTCAATAAAAGAATTGTGTTACATTATGACTCTCAGTAAAAGAATTGTGTAACATTATGACTGTCAATAAAATAATTGTTTTACATTATGACTGTCAATAAAAGAATTGTGTTACATTATGGCTGTCAATAAAAGAATTGTTTTACATTATAACTGTCAATAAAAGAATTGTGTTACATTATGACTGTCAATAAAAGAATTGTGTTACATTATGACTCTCAATAAAAGAATTGTTTTACATTATGACTGTCAATAAAAGAATTGTGTAACATTATTACTGTCAATAAAAGAATTGTTTTACATTATGACTGTCAATAAAAGAATTGTGTTACATTATGACTGTCAATAAAAGAATTGTGTTACATTATGACTCTCAATAAAAGAATTGTGTTACATTATGACTGTCAATAAAAGAATTGTGTAACATTATGACTGTCAATAAAAGAATTGTGTTACATTATGACTGTCAATAAAAGAATTGTTTTACATTATGGCTGTCAATAAAAGAATTGTGTTACATATTGACTGTCAATAAAAGAATTGTGTAACATTATGAGTGTCAATAAAAGAATTGTGTTACATTATGACTCTCAATAAAAGAATTGTGTTACATTATGCCTGTCAATAAAATAATTGTGTAACATTATGACTGTCAATAAAAGAATTGTTTTACATTATGACGGTCAATAAAAGAATTGTGTAACATTATGACGGTCAATAAAAGAATTGTGTTACATTATGGCTCTCAATAAAAGAATTGTGTTACATTATGGCTGTCAATAAAAGAATTGTGTTGCATTATGGCTGTCAATAAAATAATTGTGTTACATTATGGCTGTCAATAAAAGAATTGTGTTACATTATGGCTATCAATAAAAGAATTGTGTTACATTATGGCTGTCAATAAAAGAATTGTGTTACATTATCGCTCTCAATAAAAGAATTGTGTTACATTATAGCTGTCAATAAAAGAATTGTGTTACATTATGACTGTCAATAAAAGAATTGTGTTGCATTATGGCTGTCAATAAAAGAATTGTGTTGCATTATGGCTGTCAATAAAATAATTGTGTTACATTATGGCTGTCAATAAAAGAATTGTGTTACATTATGGCTGTCAATAAAAGAATTGTGTTACATTATGACTGTCAATAAAAGTATTGTGTTACATTATGGCTGTCAATATAAAGATTTAGGTTATCATAAATCATGTTTCCTGATTCAGAGACACAAAGAAGCCATCTGAGGTTAATAATAGCAAGACTTTGTTGAGGCGATCACAAAAGGTTTCATTGATGAATGTCTGAGATGTGGGAAGCATTAAGAGTTGGGCCTTGGGGAGATTTTATAACACAAAAGATGGGATAGGATGTTTCGGGAACTCATCACTTCTCATGCCAAAACATAACACACCTGGAAACCACATGAGTATGTTCTGTCAACACATTTCTGTTGAAGATTATGAGAATTGCAGTATTGTGGAATAACAGTGTAGACAGCATTACTTTTAAGGAGTTGACAGAAATGAATTATTACAAACAAAACTACGTCTTCAGAAAATTTTAAAGACCTAACGTAATAATCTGTATTTCACTAAAATATGCTTTTTATATGTCACATAGAGTGGGCACACATATGTAATTCACCATGTTGCACCACAATGTCTGGTGTAGTGGACTGAGAGATTGGCTGTAGTTCTGAAACTCACCGCTAGTGGCCGCTGATAATCCCGAACAGATCCTTTCAATTACATTGGACTGACATTGGAGTCATTCCATTTAAAATAGAAATGTATACAACTTTAAATTAGCAATTTTTTAAATAAGCATGATAATATAAGCTATAAAATAGTAATTGTAAAATGTTTACATTTATTTCTTATTTTAAAATTGTCTTTTTTTTATTACAAACCTAGAAACTGAAATGCCTTCAAAGTTACAAATTTTATGTTTGCATATTTTGTAAAAATGATAAATAGATGTGTATGTATTATATATGTGGACATGTATATGTTTGACTGTACAGTAACACATCTGCTGTTCACAGATATCACCACCAGAGGACATCTACACATCAAGAATGCTTTGATGTTATTTAAAATGTTATTAAATTTTTTTATTTAATATATTTATCTAAATATAATATGAACATGTTCTGCATAATTGCTTGTTTCTTTCTCTGTTATGTGGAGGAGCAACAAAAAAGACACATGGTTTCAATGCAGTGAATGAGATTTATTGTTCAAGGAATTATTCTTCCTTCACAACTCACAAAATGATCCATTTTATTAACATCCAAGGGAAGTCACATATACAAATCTTAAACCATGACATACATCTTTAGTTCCCTCGGAGGCACAACACATACCAAATTACAAAACTCATATCATGTCAATTCAGTTACGTTCTTTATATTGATCATGGGGAAATTACAGTTAGTTTTACTTTACACATAATTCTGGACATTGTTGTACTTCAGGACTTCATTTAAAGTTTGGGGAATCATCAAAGCGTAAATACAATTACTTCATTAGAACTCAATTTCACAGATACAGTATCAGTTTTGAGATCTTGATGGAAAGATCCATAAGGGTTGGTTTCCATTTATTGTTTATTAAATTTAATTTGCTGTCGGTTTTTCATTTTGCAAGTAAAGCTTCCAAGTCTTGCCTAATGCTCATAATGTCATATTAATCATTATAACTTGTTTGCACATTTAAAAATTGTAGCTTTTTACTTCTCTTAAATAATCTTGACTGTATTATTAAAAACACATTATTAACTTTTGGGTCGTGTCTCAGATGTATCCAGGTGTTGAAACTTTGATTTAAACTGTCCCATAATATAAGAAGTTTAAAAAGTGTTTTGTGAAGTATCCATTCCATTCTTTTCCATTTTTTGGTGTTTTTGAAGAGTCCACAAGTCCAATATTTGAATGATCTGTATAATTGAAAAAAAAAGATTATTTCTCTGGCATATATACACTTCTGATTCAGTTTTTATTTTTAAATAGATACAAAATATAATTAGAAATGTACTTTTAATTAAGAATTGATGTGATGGTACAGGCACATCTCAGCAAACAAAATTAAAACATTGAAAAAAACATTTTGGCAAGCGACCATAAACGCTTATGTTATACAAATAGACAGATTATCATTTAACATATAATAGAATGAGAGCATGTTTTTTATGTATTGTAAGCTGAATGTTTTCGGAGAGACAATATACCCCTTGATTTTTACTGCCCATACCTCTTCATGTGAATGCCACTCATCTGGGTTTTATCTTCTTCCCCGATAAAGTACTGGCAATAAAGAGAACAAGTTCAATCAAGTTTCTCATGTGCTGAACATTATAGAAGTTCACAAGTTCAATTGCATAATTGTGAAATTTAATAAAAAAATATGATGCTCTGAATCTTACCCATTCCTACATCACTTCCTAAACATGATACTGCAAGACAGAAAAAGAAAAAATATTAGGCCCTGCTATATAACTTTTAATGACTTAATCACTAATTTGGATCTAAAGCAACTATAAATGTAAGACTGCTACAGCATTATATTAAAATATGAAAACAAGTTAGAAAAAAACAAGCTTTCCAACAAATCATATGTTAAGAAGGAATAATAAACAACATTTATGTTTGTCAAATACATGCTGGGGTCAGAGTGTCTATACATTACCTGAATACATCCTTCTTGAGCAGAATTGAACCTTCGTTCCATCTAGATTCAATGGTGCGACGACCACTGTGTACACTTGACCACACACTATCTCTGATACATCACAAGTGTTGCTGCCGGGATGTGGGCTGCAGGTGTGTGTGCTCTGGCTTCCAGAAACCTCTGCTGTGTAGTTGGTGAGGGGACTGCTGGACCTCCAGCGCACCCGCAGCGTGTTATTAGTTCCTCTGAAAAGCCTAATGCCAGTTGGGCAACACTCACCTACAGAGATAGAAGAAAGATGTTTTAGAAACACTGTTCATATATTTTATTCACAATAACAGCGGGGATGAGAACGCACTGGTGGAGAAGCCATGATAGGTGCACTCGGCCTTTTGTCCGGTACGGCTGATGGCTTCCAGAGAGACGGTGTAGTTTGTGCCGCAGGTGATACATCCCATCAGGCATTCTGTTTCCATTGTGTGGCACTGTGCATTGCCCCGAGGTGAAGAAAGAGAGACGATGTAGGTCTGAGCACCATTGGCTGCCAACCAGGTGACATTACTCACGGCCTGGGTCACCTGATCCACTGAGAGACTCGGTGGGCAACAAGGTGCTAAGAAAACAAATAAAGTATTTTAATAACATGTACATTTGAAAACAAAAATGTATGAATAAGGGGAAAAATGAAAAATTCAAAGTAAATAAACGAAATCAGCAAAAATTTGGCCAAATTAATTTATTAACATTATTGATGAAAATGCATTGATAACAGTTGAATAGTGCTAATAGTAAGAGAGGCACTTGATGAACGTACACCTAAAATGTACATCAAATGTCAATAATGTTATTTGGCATATGTCCAAAAAGATTTTTTTTTACTTGATTTACTTGACTCATTTTTATTACTTGAATATTTCTTTTAGAATTTACCAACAATATATGTTGGTTAAATAAAGACTTTCATAATTGTTGATTTGAGAGACTTTAACTGTTGGATTTTAAATCAGTTATTTTTCATAATGTTTTTTAAATATTGTATTAGGTTAATAGAAGAGTTTATTTTCTATATTTAATAAGGTACACTTATTATTTTGTAGTGGTTAACACTACAATGTAAAAAAAAAATGATTTGAAGTCTTGCATGTACAGTAATCCTAACCTGTTTCAAATGGAACGGTGTAACTAGGCATGCTCTGCCCAACTGTGGATGATGCAACAACGCTGACGTCATAGACGGAGCCACAGGGCAGTTCAGGCACCTGACAAGAACTGCCGTTTGAATGGCAGCTGTATGTGTTGCCCACCAAGCCAATCACACTGACGGTGTAGTTGGCTGCCATGTTGGGGGACGTCCAGGAAACCAGAACACCAGAGCTGCTACTATGATTAACACTTGTGATCACAGGCATGCACGGAGCTGTTGAAAATGACAGAAAGAGACATCAGTAATGTCACATGCACATGATTTATTTGTGCTTTAGTGAACATGTGAGTGGAGGTTTACCCGTTTCATGTGTTTTGGGCCTACAGGTCATGTTGCAGCCGCTCACGTCGTTGCACGGTATGACCACTACACTGTATCTGGTGTTGCAAGTGAGGTCAGAAAGAGCGCACACAGGCGCCGTGTCATTACACAGAATCATCTCGTTGGCATCCACAGCGCGGGTCTCATACAAGTCCGCCCCACGCACAGGAGACCATTCTATCTTTAGAGTCTCAAAGGACTCCAGAGATACTGTTGTGTTCTCTGGGCAGCAAGGCACTGTTGGAGAAAGGGAACAAAACTTTGAAACTAGAACTAAAAACTGAGTATTGCGTTTAATTTTTTTCGAAATACTTATCATATAGTAGTAATATAAAATAAAAACAGACAAAATAAGGATCCCAGTTTATCTAAAAGAGGCTCAATACACGTGATTTTTCAAGCTTTGTATCGCTCTTTTAAAGCTACAAAAATGCATAACCATCCATCATAAAATGGTTCTTATGAGTCATGTGACGTATCTTCATATGCATTCTCATCACTTACAACAAATCCAAAGTATTTTAATTTGACCTGGATATACATGGGTCACAGGATAGAGATAGGATAGAAAATGAATCAATGGGTTAGAGTGCATTTTAGAACAGCTTGTTATAGAATTTAATTTTAACTTTATATTTTAACTGTAATGGTGGGCTGAAATTTGTGGCAGAGGAAAGTAGTTAAATCTACATGTTTATGTTGATGATCTGTTGTGCGAGTCTCGTAGTCATGTGACACTGCTCTATATCGGTGGCATTAAGTTAAAATATGATGTTTCTCACAGGTGGTGTAGTTGAGGACGGGACCCGGCGGGCTGGATCCGGCCTGGTTGTGTGCAAATACAGTCATGATGTAGGAATATCCGCAGTGGCAGGAAAACTGACAGGAGGTCTGGCTGGAGTTACACATTTCTTCGATGCCATCGTCACTCTTTATAAAGGTGGTATAGACCTCTGCGTGAGGGACGGCATTCCACATGACCGAGCAGTTACTGGCCACCACCTCCTCCACCCAGATAGGCTGTGGGGGACAGGGAACTAACAAAAAAACATGAGACTGTATCTTGCTTTTACACATTCTGAAAGCCACGACAATGAGAACCGTGAAGGTCACTTTAGGATCCACATGGACACTGATGTTCAAACCTGTCCCTCTTCTTCCATGCAGTCGGTACAATCAAAATGTATTTCTTTCTGATGTCAAATCTTTTTTTTTGTTTTCTCTTTTACATGATATGATCTATATGAAGATACATGATTTTTTGCACTCACATGATATAAACTGTGCCGGCTGTGATGGGATGCTGGGTCCGGCCTGGTTGATAGCAGTCACATGAACCAAATGTGTTTCTCCACAGCCCACAGAGCTCAGAATACAGGAGGTGCTGAACGAGGTACAGTTTTGACCCGTGGAACTCAGAGCGATATACTGCTCTGCACCCTGTGCCGGATCCCATGTCACCACAATCCCAGTGACGCTGGACACCAGCTCAGTGATTTGAGTGCTGGGAGGACCTAAAGAACCACAAACAGTTTTAATGCAAATCACATGTTGAAATTAACACAGTATGCATCAAGGGAATCTGGTCTTACGTGTGATCTGGCAGACGATGAAGTCATCTCCGGGGATACTCTCGGGACTCCAAGCATTTCCTTTGATACAGTAAAAGGTTCCAGGGTCCAGGTTTTCAAACCACACCAGAATCTGTGTAGTGTTGAGGCGGTCCTGGCTGTACAAGCCTTCTCTGATGATGCTGAGGCTGTAGAGGACAGCATGAGGAACTGGTTCCCATGTCACCAGGATGCTGCTGTTACTGGGAGAACTGGTGTATAACTGAGGAGCAGAGAGGACTGTGGGACAGCAGAAGAAGGATTAGAGAATGAGAGAAATGTGGTGCTTACAGATCTTTGCTAAGCCTGTGCTACAAGATGCTGAGAACTCGCTGATGGAATGGATGGATGAATCATGAATGACAAACGTGTCTTTCTTTCTTTCCTTCTTTCTTTCTTTATTTCTTTCTTTCGTTCTTTCTTTCGTTCATTCGTTCGTTTTTTCTTTTGTCCTTTCTTTCTTTCTTTCTTTCTTTCTTTCTTTCGTTCATTCGTTCGTTTTTTCTTTCTTTCGTCCTTTCTTTCTTTCTTTCGTTCATTCGTTCGTCTTTTCTTTCATCCTTTCGTCCTTTCTTTCTTTCGTTCATTCGTTCGTTCGTCTTTTCTTTCGTCCTTTCTTTCTTTCTTTCTTTCTTTCTTTCTTTCTTTCTTTCTTTCTTTCTTTCTTTCTTTCTTACTTACTTACTTACTTACTTACTTACTTACTTACTTACTTTCTTTCTTTCTTTCTTTCTTCCTTCCATTCCTTTTCTCCTTCCATTATCACTTCTCCATCCACCTCCTACCTTTTGTTTTTATCTTTATACACTTTTTATTACCCTAATCCACTTCCTTTTCCTTTACTTTTTTAAACTTTTCATGTTCTTTCCTTTTCTTTCCTTCATCTACCTCCTTCCTTACGACTTTCACCTTTCTTGTTTTTCTTTCCTTTCTTTCCCCTTTTTTTCTTTCGCTTCCTCCACTTCCTTTACTTTTCATTATTCTTTTCTTTTTTCTTTCCATCACTTCACTTTTCATTCATTCCCTTTCTCTACATCATTTTGTTTGGCTTCAGTTTGCTTTAACTGTTTTCATTTCCCTTTTCCTTCCCCTGCTTTTATTTCCTTTTATTACCCCTCCTTTCCTTCCTTGCAAGGTCTGGTTCTAGGTTCATTACGCATTACAAAATAAAGTATTTTTCTTGTATTCAGCTTTGTTTTAACTTACTGATTCCTAATCAGAGTTGATCTCAGATTGCTTAAATGCCTCAAGATATCTCTCCCATCCCATTGTCATCTTTGAAATGGATCGTGACGTAATTCTGTGCACATTTGTAAGTGATACAATGTCAGATTTTGGCTTTTCTAAGCAATGAAGTCTCTCCCCTGTTAGTTTCCTGTGACCTTCTCAGCATCCAACATTAACAAAAGCACGAAGCTGCTGAGGGCTGTTGGGTGACGGTACAGGGAAGTGTTTTCCGATCCCAGTCCCTTAAGCGGGACCGCCCTATTGTCATTGCTCATCGTCTCACATTGTACCTGCGAAGCACAGCTGGATAATGTTACTAACAGGTACATCCGTGAGAAACCTATTTCACAGGCCATGTGTGCGGTTACAAATCAAGCCCCTGAGATCATCTACTGTATGTGGCTTATCCTGATCTTTCCTCTGTTAATCTCTATTAGAAGATAAGGTTACTGCCCTGGTTGAGGGTTAGAGAATAGCCAACTCTGTCCCTGCATGAATGGAACATTTCTTTGGCCTCTGGGTCAACGAGGGTGGAGAAATGGGAAAAAACCATACCTGTCTTAGCCTCCACGGAGATGGATGGCTGGCTCCTGCCGGCGCTGTTGACAGACATGACGCTGAGAGTGTAGTCTGTGTAAGGCTGGAGGTTGGTGACAGTGCCCGGAGAGCTCGCTACCGGGGTCTCGGAGAAGAAAGAGCCATCGGTGGTTTCGGCTCGCAGGATGTATGATGTTGCGCCGAGCACTTCCGAGAATTCCACAGTAATGTTTTGGCTTTGTTTGGAGGAGGCCATCACGATGGTGGGCACATCAGGAGCTGAACACATCATGAATGCTTATATACATTGCACCAAACAACTTGAAATGTTTATCTGTTGCCTCATTATCATGCAAGAGTGCAGAAGTTGATGTGATGTGCATGTGTATGTGCATAAACCAATAGTTTTATACAGTACGCACCAGTGGATCCATCCACTCTTACATCCGCCAGCATGTTATTGAGGTTTCCAAGGGCCTCCACACGAAAGGTGTACCCTGTGTTTGGGTTCAGGGAATTTACAGAGCCCATGACGGTGTTCTGTCCGAACGTGGCGAAGACCACAGGGACTGCTGAGTTCCTGAGAGATGCCGTTACTCTGTAGGATTGTGCACCTTCATATCTGCTCCAGCGGAGAACTGCGCTCTTCGATGTGACCGTGAAAACGCTCACCGTCAATGTAGTGCCTAAAGACAAAAATGGGAGAAATATGGTAGTATTGATGCTTGAAACAACTTAATTCAGTGATATGACAACTTAAAAACCCAGTATTAAGAAGAGTGACGGGTTAGTGCAGTAAAGTTTCATCCAGGACAGAAGTACCTGATGCCTGTAAATGAGAAATAAACAAAGAACTTTATTAGATTTGTGACATTCTCAAACATATGCTTTAGGTTTTATCATAACAGCATTTTAAAGAAAACTTTTTGTATTTATTTAAATAGTGCCACATGTTGTTCTTCTATGGTACATCATGCAATTTAAATTTAATAGATTTAATTTCATACATAAATGAAAATAAAGATGTACCTGTGACACTATTCCAAGCAATAACACCAGCCACTTCATTCCTCCAATGCCTGTCATCTTATTATTCAGTCTTAAGTCCCTCTTCTTAATCAAGATATATGCTCTGTGTGTTGTTTCTTCTGTTTTGTGTGAACATACATTGAGGTTTTCTTGAAGGCATCTTAGGTGCTTGGAACTAGCCCCACCTGCTTAACAGGGCCAGCCAATCAGAACTAGATGTAAAAGTTAGCTGGCCAATCAAAAGAGGGATGAGAAGTAATCTTCAGGCAGGTGTAACAGATAACTACAGGGATAGAATGCAGATATTTCACTACAAAAACTATTAATAAATATTGCTATTAATAATATGCTATTCTGATTTATTTTTAAAAATATATTTATATTTGGACCACTTAAGGTTACTCCAATAAACAATGTTATTTTAGGTTCTTTTGTGTGAATGTGAGAGTTTTATGACTCAACATCTGTAATAAAAAATATTGAAATAATAATCATTCCAAAAATTTTACTAAATAAAAACCATACAAATGAAAATGTAAAACAATATGTATGAAAAAATAAGAAGTATAAAATGTTTTTGTGATTGAGAAATAAGTCGTTAAAAATAAATGGATAAATTCTCTCACACGATTTATTGACAGTAGAAACACATTATCATGTAATTAAATTATAAAATAGCAAATAATTAATTTTATTCATACAGATTAAATTGTAGTTTGTGCATCAATTCTTTTTTTATTTCGTTTTTATTAATCACATAATATTTACAGAAACAATGTCAACTTAATCATTGTTAAGATTAAAAGAGAAATCAAGAAAAAAGTAAATAAAAATAAATGTAAAGAGGATAAATTATTGAGTTTGTTTATTAATTCTTAACCGTTTCCTCAAACGCTCGTGCACGTGCACGTCTTTTCTTCCCGATGACGTCAGCGCGCGCTCGCGTCAAGATGGCAACGGGAACAGGACACGGTTTGAAAAGAGTAGTTTTACAAAGTATGTTTTATTTATTTAATGTAGTTTTTAACGCACATTTCTTACATGCACAGCTTTAGTGTTTCCTCCAGCTCATTTTTACGGGTTTTATTAATAACAAACACAAACACACGAAACTGTGAGAAGATATGGGCTTGGCTGGACCAGTTGCACTCATTCTCAAGTGTCCTTGCATTTATTTGCTTTTATTTCAGGACATAACGTTGTTTGTGACGTGTTGTGTCGTGTTGCGTAACGTCACATGTGGTGACGTACATTTTTCACTTTAAATGTCGCACTTTCCGTTAGCTTTGTTGCTTACGTTAGCATGTCCAGTTGTGATGAATATTGTGTTTTAATGATTGTTTGCACGCCGGACAACACCAAACTGATCTATAACTGATTTATAATAAAGTGAGTTTATGATATTGTGGTTTGTTTTAGGGTTAGTGACGTCACTGCGCAGATCACGCTAAACGTTGCACCGTAGTATCGCGAGACTTTGTAACGCGCTGCTTGGTCTGCGCAGCTCTGCACCAGTTGCGCAACACACATGACTTCCGGTTTGTTGTATTTTAGGGGAAAAGTGATTAAGTGCGAGCTGAACTGTGACGTCATTGAGTATTATTGTAAAAGTACTGAGTAGATGCAATGTTTGACTGTATTTGTTCCAGTAGAAAGGTCATGTTTACTCTGAAAAGACTATAATGTGGTCAATAAGGGGCTATATACTTGTTTACTGTCATGATGTTTCATTCATTTTTATAATGATTATTGAGTCTATGCTTGGTTACTTTGATGTAAAAAAGCTGTCGTGCTTTAAACAGGAAGTGTTGTTGTGTTTGTGATCAACTATAAGAATAAAGAACTAACAGTTTTATTCATGTGTTATTACAGAAATCAAGGACTCCATATTTGCTGACAGCAGAAAGTCAGAAGTATGGAAGGTCAGTGCTATGTTTTCATCTTCCCATGGTGTTTCTGAAAGGCCTTTGAGCAAATGTAATGTGTACTTCCTGTTTATAGAAAACAGTCTGCTTGACATGATTGTTATCAAAGAAGTACACCTACAGGTCTCAGATTGAAATCCATTTAAATCGAACTGATATATACTGATTGTGATACCAAACCCATGTAAGATATCTATCTAAAGTATTTATTTTCCAGCCGATTAAATGTGTCGCCTATTATTGTTCTTACAGATCCTCCTCCTGGACCACTTCACCACCCGCCTCCTTTCCTCCTGCTGCAAAATGTCCGATCTCATGTCAGAGGGCATCACGAGTAAGTGAGATTGGAACATCCTGTGTGTTGGGCGGAAAACAAACCGTCTGCAGTTGGATTCTTTGAGCCTCATTGTGCGATGTAAACCGGACGCTCTTCCTTCCCATTTTATTCAGGAAGGGAAGCGTTCTCAGTCCCTCACACATCAACTATTATATATACACAAAACATACAGAATGGGAATGATTGTAAACATATGTTACCTTTCATTGTTACCTTTCATTGTTTAAGAATGCCTGTCTACAAATATTTTTTTAAGGATTTTATAATCGCCAACAGTTAAGTCATATTCCACAACTTTTTTCAGTTGTAGAAGACCTTTACAAAAACAGAGAACCAGTTCCAGAAATGAAAGCTGTCTACTTCATGACCCCCACTGCCAAGGTAAGAACAACAAAATATAAATTGCGCACTTATAAGAAAACTGTGTGAACTGTGAAGCCACACCTCTAAACCCGCCCATCTGTGGTTATTCTGAAAAGGCATTTTGTAAAAGTTAAGCCAGAAGATTGTCTGAAAAAGTCATGTATTGTTGTTGTTTGTAGAGCTTTATTTCAAAATATCCCAATAATTACAATGAATTAATACTTATGACAAACTCATACAAGTTTGAATTGTTGTATTAATTATTCAGTTTACTCGCCTTACTGTAGTAATCTCACTGTGAACCTGTTTTTTGTTGTTTACAGTGTATTGATTCATTCATTGATGACTTTAAACCCAAACCCAAGTACAAAGCAGCATACATTTACTTCACAGACTGTAAGTACACTTGTTCATTTTTAAATGATTTATCTAAGTCTTTTTTTATGAAAAAAATAGTTACTGATTTGCATTCTCGCATTAAGCAAATTATTTTTTGCTTTGCAGTGTTTTTGTACTTTTGTTCTAAGGAGCGTGTAAAAACACACATTTTTGGCTTCAGGTTTTAAAGGGTTAAAGATAGTTTTGCATAAGGCAATAGGGTAAAATAGTGTTGTTGGGATCATTTTTAGAGCGATTGTGAAGGTTAATTAAAAATTAAATGTTGACAACAAGTTAAAACACGTTTAAATTATAGGGCACTCATCTTATTTTTAAGGTTTCATTTTTGATGTACTTGGCTTTCATGGTTATACAAGGGTAATCAAAACAGTTGTCCTGATTGTCCTAATTAAAAAATCCTAGTGCACAAATTCCACAGAATTCCAGTGTCAGTTCACAGCTTATATCATGTTGTTTGAAACCTTCAGACTGTCCTGATGATCTCTTCGACAAGATGAAGAAAAACTGTTCCAAATATATTAAAGTATGTAAGGAGATCAACATCTCATTTCTACCTCTGGAAGCACAGGTAAGTTTCTGTATTCTAGAAGTCTCCACATTAAATACCCCCATATTTATGAGCAAGCGTTTCCTCACATGTTTAGGTGTTCACTTGTGAGGTCCCAGAAGCCTTCAAGAACATCTACAACCCTGACAGTAAGCTCCAAGATCAGACTTTGGAGCAACTAGCCAATCAGATCGTGACACTCTGTGCCACGCTGGACGAATACCCTGGAGTTCGATTTAAAAAGTAAAGTATACATGCACATCAGTTCATACATGCCGAGATTACATCGGATGTTCAAGGGGACATTTCATACGCTTTTCTGCAGAGATTCGGAACCTGGTTATGGAAAGAAGTTGGCTGACCTGGTGGATAGTAAGCTGGCACAACATTTTGAGTTGGATGACAAGTGGGAAAAAAAGGTGAGAATAATGGAATGAATATGAGCCCTTTTCTGTGCGTTTACAAAATCCATTTACCTGAAGATAAAAGTCAGATAATCATTGATTCACTTTTAAAACCCATCTTGTCTTTCATGGAACAAAACATTAGAATTTACTTAAATAATTACCCGGGTCTGGATTCCCGGTAGTGTTCTTAAGAAATTGTTTTTATGAGAAATAATGAAGTTTGTAAGAATTTTCCTAAGAGCTATTCTCAAATATTCGTTTAATTTCTCAAATATTGTCTTCAGAACATCTTAATTTCTTCTATGTGATTAAAAGAACACATGTTTTGTAAAAACAACAACATTAACAATCACATGTTAACTATGTTTGCCAGCATTAAAATTATTATAATATTATTTTATAATGTTATTTATTTTAATACATTTCTTGTATGTTACAGCATCATTTGTGATCATATCTGTTTTCAGTCAGTTCATCCCAAGATAACTTATTGTTAAATAAACGCTGAAGTAAGACATATAAGACATAGTTATTTGGCCTATACATACATTTAAAATATAAAATTTCAAGTATACAGTCAAAATAATGATTTTGGCTCAGAACTATTACATGTGAATCAATCAAATCCATGTATAAAATATTGTCATTTTAACTTTTAAGACAACTGCGAAGCTGTCCTAAGTTTATGAGAATAATTTCAACAGATTTCAGATAAAAATTTAGGTTGTTGTTATTTCCAAAGGTATAAAGTAGAACAGTTAGGAATCGTCCTGAGAATTATGTTTGGAAATATAAAAAATCAAATGGCCTATTAAAACTAGTCCCATAACACCAGACCAAATACAATATCTCAAAATAATGTGTTTTTAAAAATCAGATTTATTTGGCTTCTGGCATATTAACATGACACATCTTTAATATGCAGGGAAAGACACAGGCCCAGCTTCTGATAATTGATCGTGCGCTAGATCCCGTAAGCCCAATCCTTCATGAACTGACCTACCAGGCCATGGCTTATGACCTCATAGATATCAAGGAAAACATCTATGAGTAAGTATGAATACCTTTGCCAGTCACTTTATATGATATAATATACTGTTCTCCAATTTTTAATGAACTACCTCACGTCTGGATGTGTTTTTTGTTATGTCTCCTCTTATAGGTACAAAGTCAAGGATGGTTCAAAGAAAGAGGCTTTACTTAATGAAGAAGATGAATTATGGGTTAAATTACGGCATATGCATATCGCTGAGGTCACTGAGTGAGTACTGTTTGTAGTTCTTAATGGAAATCAGCTTGTCTACCTAGGCAGCATGTGCATCTGCGGTTGCATCTAGTATATAAACTTTAAACTTTTTTTCTAAAAGAAGAATGATCTTAAATAAAACCCTTACACTAAAATGCTAAGTCAGGATTTGCTAGTTTAGGATTTTTCTCTTACTTTAACTTTTTCCTTACTGAGTAACGGAGTGGACCGCAACATATTTGACCCCTTTGAATCATGCCTATATTAGTTTTAAATTAAATGTTAAATTTACAAGGGTAAAATTTCGGTAACATTGTTGACATAGTTAACATAGTTTGTAAATGCAATCTTATCAAATAAAAACACACCAAATTTGTTTATCTAATGACATGAATGTATTCTTGAGCTTATTTTTATACTTGATACAGAGAAGAATGTATTACAGGTCTCTAAATTAGAGATCATTGTAAAACCTATGGCTTTTTCACCATTAAATGGTGTTTTAAAAATATATCCAATATATATGAGACCCATATTCATTTATCAGTAATGTACATTTCCAATGAATTTTCATATTTGGGTGAATTATTGCTACAATAATACTGTAAAGTGCAGTCTCGTTGCTGTAATAAGAATGCTGCCAAAAAATTGTTTTTAAAAGAAATAAACACATTGATTCTGGGCTTGATCATAATAAAGCTAAAAAATAACATTGTGTGTGTATTGTGAAGGCAAATCCCCAAACTGGTGAAGCAAATATCTGCCAATAAGCAGCAGGCCGATGGGAAGGTAATTATATCTTTTCACTTAAAGGCAGTCATGAAAAATCCCAGTCTCCACTTACACATTCTCTAGTGGCATAGATGTCATAAATGCCCCATGTCAAAGGTTTAATAATCATGTGATCATTCCACCTCTATAAGCAGATCACAATTGGAGCCCTATCACAGCTTATGAAGAAGATGCCTGCTTTCCGTAAACAGTTGGCTCAGGTAATGGAGGAAAACATGATATTCACCGCTCAAGGTTACTTGTGTTCTCTTGACAGAAGCAGGGGCCTATTGAATTATGAACTAAAGGTTTCTCTTCGGTTTCTGGCAGAAAACTGTCCACTTAAGTTTAGCAGAGGATCTAATGAATCATTTCCAGAAGAATGTTGAAAAACTCTGCAAAGCTGAACAGGTAATTTTTGTAGATGCCAGGATTTTCAGTCTGGTTCAGGCTTGATACTGTATAACATAACAGAAAGATTTGAAGGATAAGGTAATAGTGATTTTATTGATGGTTTGAATGTAGGATCTAGCTTTAGGTGCAGATGCTGAAGGTCAAAAGGTCAAGGATCCTATGAGAACACTTCTTCCTGTGCTTTTACACCCACATCCCACCTATGATAAGATCAGAGCTGTTCTCCTCTACATTTTCAGCCTCAATGGTAAATTTTTCTTCTTGTTACGCCATAACATTCTGATCCATGAGACAGATATTAATGTGTTTGTGAATGACGAGCAGGAACGACAGAGGAGAACTTAAATAAACTCATTCAGCATGTAAATATCGAGAGTGAGAGAGAGTATATCCTGAACTGGAAACATCTTGGAGTTCCCATCCTTTCCTCGGTATGTATGACAATTAGGGGGTGTTATGTTACACAAAATTAAAAAGTACCTTGTTTTTTTAAGTCATGGTTTGATTTATTTTTGGTACAGTTGGTGGGAAAAAAGAACATAAAATTGCTTTTTATTAATATTTACCAACATTTATTATAAGTATTATTTGTAATCATTTGTAAACTTCAAGTTTTAATAAAATTCATGTATGTTTAAAATAAAATGAAATAAAACAAAGGTTCTTCAATAAATTAGATTAACCAGAATATATAATATGTTAATTTATAATAGGAGGTTCTATTACAGACATTGATAAGTATTATATAATGCTCCAGTGGCATAACCACAACATGAAATACATAACTATAAAAACTGACAGCTTCTGTCCTAACAAACAACAACAGGTCCACAGTGTGGTCATCTCCATGCAGCAGTACACAGACTGATCAGCTTATGACATCAAAATACAGCGAGAGTTATTTAGAGAGCATTGCAATAAACTAAAAAGATGGTTAATACTAAGTTGTACGACGTTTGTATCCTTCTGCATCTCTTTTTACAACAGCCATCAAGTCTTTTCTCATTTCGAAAACAAACGAGAAGGGACCGCTCAGATGAAGAGACTTATAAAGTATCTCGCTGGACACCAGTCATCAAAGATGTCATCGAGGTAAGCAACACTTTTATACTACAGAACTTAACAATATAACAAAAAAATACTTATATACATGCTTATGAAGGAATTAAAGAGTAGAAAAAACCTAGTGTCTCAAGACAGAGCCAGGGTCTGGCGGTGTATTTCAAATTTCACGATCTATGTGACAATTAAGTTAATGATCATGTGAAACTATTGCTATATGACTCATATTGATACAAAAAAGAACAGCTTACAGATATTGGCTTACAGTTATTATGTACCATACTAAGACCAAGTTACATAAAGAACGTGTATGATACTCGGGGCAAAAGCCATTGACATTACGACCTAGATCTTGACTCACAGATCAAATGTCAAATTACTGGAAAAAATCATATTACAATGTAGACTAGGAATGAATTAACTATTTATCCATTCCATGAACTTTCTTAAACATGTTTTATTTTATATGATGAATTCATGTATAAGAGTTATAAACTATGACAATTGGAATATATTAAATCAGCATGTATATCTGTTTGTGTTTGTGAATGGTAGGATGCATTAGAGAACAAACTGGATGTCAAAGACTGGCCATTCCAGTCTGAATGTCCGTCTGCTTGGAATGGTTCACGTGCTGTAAGGTATGGTTGGACTGTTTGTTTCATTAACTAAAAGACTACAGTTTGCAGAATCCACACCCATATCTTAACCATGCTTAAGAATAAAATTAGAATCATTTAAAAGTGATAGTTTACCCCAAAAATTTGTCTTCGTTTACTCCCTGACTTTTGAAGAATGTTAGTTTTGGCACTCATTGCGTTGTTTTTGTGTCCATACAATAGAAGTGAATGGATACCACTGTTGTTTGGTAATCCAACCTTCTTCAAAATAAATAATGACATAATTTAATTTTTATATGATGAACAGTAAAACACTGACGACAATTTGTATTTGAAGCGCTTGTAAATTAAAAATGGTGATGTTTAGCGAAAAAGTAAAATATCACACATTACATTATCATTTGTGGTGTGAGTTGTATGATGTATGTTTTCTATAGTGTGAATTCTGAGTTTGAATGTTTCTTTAACCAATTAGGACAGACTATGGTATAGAGAATGACTAAACAGTAAACATTATTTTGAATTTATGTATAATATATTTTTGGTAAATTTTGGCATTGTCTCTTTTTCTGTTTGGCTGGGCCCACAGGGCAGTGAGGTAAGGCAAAAAGTTATGATTTGGTCCTTTGGGCGTTTTCCTTTTGCTGTATTTCACATTGTAGAGGTTTAAACACATGAGCCTGTTACCCGACCTCACAGATAGTGTCAAATATTAAAACTAAATCTCACTCACAACCTTCACTCTCACATCCTGATCTGATGGATACTTGTGCATTTATATGTTAAACTGACTTGGGACCTGGGAATAGTTTTCCGAGTCCTGTTGGCTCTGGTCAGAAAACATCCTGGCTCATACTTTATATGTCACATATTGTGAGATGGCTTTCACTGATGATTTCATTGTACTTGATATGATCACATAAGCTGAAAAGAGTGTTAGTCCTCTTTGAATAAAGCAAACTCAGACTGTTCAGTTTGGGATATTGTGATTTATTATTTGTAGAAAAAGTGAAACTGTATTTGATATAGCATGTTTATAGTTATCACTTTGACAAACATAGTGTATTAAATTAAACATCATTTTAAGAATGGTACAACAATACATGAAAATGTTTGAGCTTTAAGAGAATAATTAAATATGTAGAAAAAATAATTAAAACAAAATGTTTTGGCTTCTAAATTAATTGTAAGATCGATCATAATGTCCAGTGAGTAAAAGGGCTGGGTTTGCTTTAAAGGGCTTTTAGTTTACTTGTAACATTCACAAGTGTAAAAAAGTGATCTAACGGCGGCTTGATATTTGGGTTGCTTAACGCTGGTTCTCTGTCTATCAGTGCACGACAGAAGCACAAGGGCAGTTCTCCAGATGATCTCAGAAATGGCTCGAGACTCATCGTCTTCGTTTTGGGTGGAGTCAGTTACTCGGAAATGCGATGCGCATATGAAGTCACACAGGCCAATAAATCCTGTGAGGTCATCATCGGTAAGTGATCACTGATCTGAGAAAACAAATCTGCCAATAATGTTAAGTTGTGTTGTACATTTTCAAGTAATTATTATTTATATTATGTTTCTCCCTTAAGACGTCCTGATGATGGTGATGTGCATGTGTTCATGGTTAGTCATGTTGAAACTTTTCGGATTTTTTTTCAGGCTCTACACACATCCTCACTCCAAGTAGCCTACTGCATGACATTTATAACCTGACCAAACAGCCCATGGAACCTTTAACCATTGTGGAGGGGAAACCCTAAACAGCTCCTCAGGTGACCCTTGACCCGTTCCAGCACATAGAAGAAAAGGGAACATCATGAGCTGCTTTTGTGGTGTACAGCTTTAACTGTCACGCATTTCTTGAGAAGGTGTTCACATACAACCTTAAAAAAGTACTACAAAAATATTCAAAAGTGAGAAAATATAAATAAAAGTGTAGGCGTTCACACGGTCTTAGGTTTGTGTACTGAGCTCACTTTAATCCTACTCTTTAAACGCTTAAAATACATAAAAATACAAACATGAGCAATAATATACCATAATACATTAATACAGATGACACTTAAACTAACAGACTTCACCACATATACCAGTGCCTTACACACTAATGATTTTATTTGCATTGTGATGTTACTGGTGGTGGCGAAAACATGCACTGGATTTCATTTAAAACATTTATAATGTGTGTTTGTTTCATATGCTATGTCTGGTCATTTCTGAATCATTTTTATATATTCTTAATCGAGGAAATGTACATAAGTACTTATTTAGTGTTTTGCCTTTATGACATTCATATTCATCAGTGAACAAAGGAAGTTTTTAACAAATGTAATATATGTTTTTCATCCAATTGAACAACTGACGTGAATGAATGATGTGGTTCAATTTGCATGTGTTTTTGTAAATCTTTATAATTGTGTGCGTCTGCTATGGTTTACCTGAATACATTTTTAACCAACATAAAATTTGCCTATTAAATGTTTTTCTGAGGTTTTACAGTGTTTAATGTGTTGGAATACGGTTGCTGGGGTCTTTAAATGTGCACAAAGTGAAGTCTATATGTACCACAAAATACAATCTCCCTTTAGTTTCTTTTAATTGAAACACGAACAATTGCATCAGATCCTGTTTTCTACAGTACATCATATTCTCGCACACACAGTACAAGAGAGACTGACATGAGCTCAGATCAAAGAATTGTTCTGTTGTGTCAGTATAGTGATGCTGAGATCTGATTACTGTAGATTTATTGGCTCTGATACATATATAATAGCCCAAAGTCTCTCAAGAGGGTTTGATAATGTGCGGTATATCTGATCACAAGAATGCTTTATTTTTACTTTATTGAATTCATGTAAAGGATGCCTGGGTGTGTAGATTAAATGAAACCTTGCTCTGTGTGAATGTTATCACAGCTATATCTGTCAGGATATAGTCTGAGTGTGTGGGAAGGCTGAAATATTCAGACCCAGGTGACATTTCCATAAAACTGATGAAAGTTTTCTGCCATCTGCAGTCAGTGTTCTTAACCTACACTAGTGATTCTCAACCTTTTGGTTTACAGCCCTCTATCATCCATGTATTTTATACCCAAAGATATCACCAAAAAAGAGGAAGACCTTGAAATGATTTCCCCAGTTCTGACTTTAAATGTTAAGACCAAAAAAATCCTTACACTGTTGAATACAAGAATATCGGCCTCTCTAAAAGATAGCCTTGAAAATATCAACAATTGTTGATCAATTATATTTACTCCGTTAGCCATGTGACCTGTTCGAGGCCAATAACTTCGATCGAATGCCCTGTTTTTTCATTTATTGACTACGTCATCAAGCCTGTCATATTCATAATGCAATTCCAGTACTTTACTATTTACATTGATCACATAAACGTGTTGGTTACAGTTATTTGTATATAGACTTTATTTTCAAGCATTCATTTTCGTAATACCCTGATCGCTAATGTGAATTAACTTAATGTAGATGGAATGATCTCTTCATTAGGTTTAACACTATTAATAGTACAGCAGGACAGGGGTCTATTTTACTGTTTAATCAGATTTAAACATCAAAAAAATGATTACAAAATATTTTTGATATTTAATTATATTGCTTTTGTGTTTTGTTCTATGATTCAAATAAATATCAACATTTCTTTTATTGATAATTCAACATGAAATTAAGTCATAGCAGATCATTGAATAAAATCACTTAATTACACACTAAATATTTCACAAATCCTTAATAAAAATTTAGAAAACTAGAACAGACGTTAACAACAAGAAAATAATAAATATGTAAGATTATAAACCATTGAAATGTAAGCAAGAAAAACTCAGCTTTAGTATTTTTATGATTTATTATTATTATTAATTCAATTTATTATTATTGTTATTTTACAAAAAATAATACTCAAGGGAAAATATGTTCAAATTATAAATAATTTGTTGGTAAAATGAAACAGTAAGAACACACTTTAATTAATATAAAATATTAAAAACCTTGTTGTTTTAATCAATGTACCCTCACATAATCTCTGTATAATAATATAAAAAATAAAGCACTGGTATCGAATATATTTCTATGTTTTAGGCCTGCTGTCCCTAGCAGAGAAAAGAAAATATATAATTTTTGTAATAAAAAATTCGAAATAAACGAATAATATATTTATATTACTCTTGTGAAATGCGTGACGTCCACTAGAGATCGACAGCACCGCGTGATGACGTCTGTATGACGCGCCGGAAGTCTCGTTTGTAGTACAGCTGTAGTCTGTGTGCATGTCCAGCACATCCTGAAATAAAAAATCAAGGTAAACATTTCATGTCAAACTAGTTTCTGCTGTTTAAAATCATCATGTTTCATACATGTTATAATGTGAATGTTGTGTTGTCAATCATTCCCTGTTGTTGTTTGCTGTCCATTAACACTGGGGCAGATGAAGCAAACCTAAAGAATGTTCTGCATGACGTATGTGTCAGCACATTTATCTGTATGACGTCATCAACGTCTCCCATATCCACACTGTAGATTCTTTTCTGAGGAGATTAATCAATAACCTGAAACTCTTCTGTTTTAGATCTTTATCCTGAGGGGAATAATGGTGAGATACCAGCCTGGTATGAGTATCTGATGCTCAGCTGAATTCTGCATTTGTTTGGATCATTTTTCTGTTCTTCATTTTTAGCACGGACGTGTGAAAGTGAAGACCACAGCACAGCAGGAGGAAGAGAAGAGGAGAGAGAGAGAGAAGAAGTTAAAAGTGTTTGTGTCTGCTCGAGATGCTGTGTTACAAAAGGTTTGATCTGTTGTGTGATCGTGTAAGGCAATAGTCCACTGCATGTCTTTATCTCTCTCTCTCTCTCTCTCTCTCTCTCTCTCTCTGGTCTCTCTCTCTCTCTCTGGTCTCTCTCTCTCTCTCTCTCTCTCTCTCTCTCTGGTCTCTCTCTCTCTCTCTCTCTCTCTCTCTCTGGTCTCTCTCTCTGGTCTCTCTCTCTCTCTCTGGTCTCTCTCTCTCTCTCTGGTCTCTCTCTCTCTCTCTGGTCTCTCTCTCTCTCTCTGGTCTCTCTCTGGTCTCTCTCTCTCTCTCTGGTCTCTCTCTCTGGTCTCTGGTCTCTCTCTCTGGTCTCTCTCTCTGGTCTCTCTCTCTGGTCTCTCTCTCTGGTCTCTCTCTCTGGTCTCTCTCTCTGGTCTCTCTCTCTCTCTCTCTCTCTCTCTGGTCTCTCTCTCTCTCCTCTCTCTGGTCTCTCTCTCTCTCTCTCTCTCTCTCTCTCTCTCTCTCTCTCTCTGGTCTCTCTCTCTCTCTGGTCTCTCTCTCTCTCTGGTCTCTCTCTCTCTCTCTCTCTCTCTCTCTCTCTCTCTCTCTCTCTCTCTCTCTCTGGTCTCTCTCTCTCTCTCTCTGGTCTCTCTCTCTCTGTCTCTGGTCTCTCTGTCTCTGGTCTCTCTCTCTCTCTGGTCTCTCTCTCTCTCTCTCTCTCTCTGGTCTCTCTCTCTCTGGTCTCTCTCTCTCTCTCTCTGGTCTCTCTCTCTCTCTCTGGTCTCTCTGGTCTCTCTCTCTCTCTCTCTCTCTCTCTGGTCTCTCTCTCTCTCTCTCTCTCTCTCTCTCTCTCTGGTCTCTCTCTCTGGTCTCTCTCTCTCTCTCTCTCTCTCTCTCTCTCTCTCTCTCTCTGGTCTCTCTCTCTGGTCTCTCTCTCTGGTCTCTCTCTCTCTGGTCTCTCTCTCTCTCTCTGGTCTCTCTCTCTGGTCTCTCTCTCTCTCTCTGGTCTCTCTCTCTGGTCTCTCTCTCTCTGTCTGGTCTCTCTCTCTCTCTCTCTCTGGTCTCTCTCTCTCTCTCTCTCTGGTCTCTCTCTCTCTCTCTCTCTGGTCTCTCTCTCTCTCTCTGGTCTCTCTCTCTCTCTCTCTGGTCTGTCTCTCTCTCTCTCTCTCTCTCTGGTCTGTCTCTCTCTCTCTCTCTCTCTCTCTGGTCTCTCTCTCTCTCTCTCTCTCTCTGGTCTCTCTCTCTCTCTCTGGTCTCTCTCTCTCTGGTCTCTCTCTCTCTGGTCTCTCTCTCTCTCTCTGGTCTCTCTCTCTGGTCTCTCTCTGGTCTCTCTCTCTGGTCTCTCTCTGGTCTCTCTCTCTGGTCTCTCTTTCTCTCTCTCTGGTCTCTCTCTCTCTCTCTCTGGTCTCTCTCTCTCTCTCTCTGGTCTCTCTCTCTGGTCTCTCTCTCTCTGGTCTCTCTCTCTGGTCTCTCTCTCTCTGGTCTCTCTCTCTCTCTCTCTCTCTCTCTCTCTCTCTCTCTCAGAGGGGTGATGGAGAAAACGACGAGGAGGCTTTGCAGTTGACACAGCAGCTTCTGTCCTCCAATCCGGACTTCGCCACCCTGTGGAACTTCAGGAGAGAGATTCTGATGCATCTGGAGACGTTACGGTTAGAGAACTTTTCCTTCCGATACCCAATTTTTTTATTATACCTTTATTTAACCAGGAGATTACAAAATATTAAAAATAAAAATATAAATATAATACACAATGAGACTCTTAAGAAAAACAAGATCATGTCTCCTTCACAACACTCTTTATAGTAGCTTTAAATTAATTTAAGGACATAAGGGTTTCTACCTTTAGCTCTTTTTGTAGATTATTCCACCCCCAAGGTGCTAAATAAGAAAAGGCAGTTTTTCCCAATTGGGTTGTAACTCGTGGCACATTAAAAGCAACCACTTTGAGGAGCGTAGCTGATAGGTACCAGAGCAAACAGAGAGGAGGTTACAGAGGTACAGTGAAAATTTGCCAAGAATAGCTTTATAAATAAAGATATACCAGCGCTGTTGTCTACAAATTTTAAGTTATGTCCAACCAACTAAATCATAAAGAATGCAGTGATGGGTAAGGGAATTTGTGTTTGTTATTAATCGTAGTGATGCATGGTAAACTGAATCTACATGACGCAGGATGGAAAATGCAGCATGCATGCACAATATATCTCCATAATCAATTACAGGCAGAAAAGTAGCTTCCACAAGTTTCTTCCTAGCACTAAAAGTAAAGCAAGATTTGTTTCTGTAATAGAAGCCGAGCTTGACTTTTAAGTTTCTTAACTAAAGCAGTAATATGTTCATTGAAGGAAAGCTTATCTGACGTGTGGCCTTTAACGAAACACTTTTCTCTCTCTGGCCTCTAGAGAAAAAGATGATGTGCAGAAGCTTTATGAGACTGAGCTGCATTTCATCGAGGCATGCCTAAAAGTGAACCCCAAATCTTATGGCAGCTGGCACCACCGCACATGGGTCACCACACGCATGCCAAAGCCCGACTGGACGCGAGAACTCGGCCTCTGCGACCGATGTCTCAGCCTGGATGAACGCAACTGTAAGAGAGCCAAGGTGGCATCGAGAACAATCGGTTTAGAAATGTCAGTTCGTTTGGTAAAATTAAATCGTTGTGTTTTTTCTTTCAGTCCACTGTTGGGATTACAGGCGTATGGTGGTCAAAGCATCTGGTGTTTCCGTCGAGCAGGAGCTGCATTTTACAGACCGTCTGATCGGCTCCAACTTTTCCAACTACTCCAGCTGGCATTACCGAAGCACGCTGTTGCCACAGCTCCACCCGCAGCCAGCATCTGACCCCGCCTCTATTACAAGCTCGTCCCCCACATCCTCACCACAAACTCATTCACACAGAGTCTGTGAGGAGCAGCTGCTGAAAGGTATATACATATTCTCAAAACAGAAAAAAGATTTTTGTCATGAACTTGAATGTGTCCTATCAGAAGCAAGTACTTTGTTTTATGTGGTTTCTCTAGAGTATGAGCTGGTGCATAACGCCTTCTTCACAGACCCCAATGATCAGAGCTCCTGGTTCTACTACCGCTGGCTGCTGGGCAGAGGTCTGTTTGTGTGTGTTTTGATTTCCGAGATTTTATAAAAGTCAAGGATTCTTATCAATGCTGCTTTTGTGTATGTAGCGGAGAGAGAGGAGATGATCAGTTGTGTTTACGTCAGTAGGGAGAGTGAAACTGTCACTGTTGCTTTCTCCAAACCGGTCCATGTAAGTCCAGAGAGTAACGGATAAGAAATGATGATGAGTATTATTTAAAAACAACATGTCTGAATTAATGTCTGTCTGTCTCAGGCTCGGTCTGTTGGTCTGATGTTGGTGTTAGATGGTCAGCCGCTTCAGGTGGTGTGGAGAAGTGCCCATCCACAATTTCGTCACAGTCCTGTCTGGGTATGGTTCTTCAGTTTTCAAGAAATATATTATTTTTATTTAGTAACAAAATAACAGACTCCAATATTGTTTTAAAGTGAGGGTTCGTCTATAAATATAAATTATGTCATCATGTTTATGCCATTTCAAACCTGTATGACATACTTCTGTAGAACGCAAAAGACGATATTTCGAAGAATGTTGGTAACCGGACAGTGTCTGGAAGTGAATGGATGCCGTGGGTATCAAGTTACCAACTTTCTTCAAAATATCTTTTGAGCATGATTAACTGATGACAGGAGATTCATTTTTAGGCAAACTGGATGGATATTATTTGTGTCCCAACAAGTCATTAGGAGGGCCTTTTATATTGTTTTTATTATTTTTATATTGTTTTTATATTGCCTTTCATTTATATTCTTTTGTCCTCAAGCGGCTTAAGTGAGGTGTTATGTGAAGTGTTCTGAATGGATTGTGTACTTTTGTATGCCAACCCTGAAAATAAGCATCACGCTAGTCCCAAAACCCAATAGGATGTTTCCATAGAAGCTCATTTTCAATTTCTTAATAGAGTTGGCAAAAATAAAGAGCTAACCTCGTGCTCAAGTCCCCACACAACTAAAAGTTAAATCATTTTTTGGGTAAAAAAACAAAACATATGCAAGGAAATCCGAAATATATCATATATTAAGATTGTGGTATTTAACACAGGTATTTAACCATAATTCTATTAAATTCAAATGACTCTGGTGTGAATTTTGGTTTTCCTGGTTTTGGCGTCAAAGATATTATGACTCCTATATTACTTTTATAAAGGATGTGCATGATTTACAGCAATGATTTTACATTACTTTTATAAATGAAGGTTAATAATGATCCATATACGGAACTTCACTCCATGTGAATTGTCTCCATTAGTTGTGTGATCTTCCTGCGGGCTCTATCAGTGACATCAGTACTGAACACAACCTTACCATTCACTGGACAGAGAAACACACACACAGAGACTGTGCTCTTTACACAGGTGAGAAACACACTTACAGACTATTGTCTGGGAAAACAGGAGAGACTTTTCTGGTGGATTTGTTTTAGAATGATGCAAGAGAGAGCAAGAATATGTTTTATTGTCTTATTTTAGGATCTCTTGAAAGCTGGTGCAGAGATTCAGCCACAGACCAAGAGCTCTTCAGGTACAGAGATGTGTTTTGTCTGGTTACACTTTATATGACATAGTGCTACTACTGTAGCTGGTTGAATAGGTTGGTGTAAGGGTTTGGACTTAAATATTTAGAGTGAGCCAGATAAGAAGTGAATTTTCACCTGTTTTTTTTGTTTTGTTAAAAACTGCAGGATGTTTATCAATATAGATTACATATTGTTTAAAACTTAATTGATTAAAACTTAAATTATGCAGTGTAATTATATCAATGTCACATTTATGTCCCATTCTGTGAAAATGCAGGCTACAGTCTTAAGAATGGAGTGTAATTTCTAATAGAAGTAAACATACATCATAATTACAGTTCAACCACAGTCATTCTATAAAACAGTCGCCATTTCCAATTGGCAATTTTCAACATTTTCGTACAGAACTAATTTAAACTTGAAAGACATGTTAATCTTCCAAATTAACACATTTTCCCACCTCATACTCAAAATGAAATTTAGCACAGCATCATTGTTACAATGTCAGAATGCAAAAGTGACATGGTGATAGATTTCATCCCAAAATGCCTGCAGATCCCAGATGTGGTCAAATTCTTCTGCTAGCTTTCTTGCAATCAAGCTGAAATATCGTTTTCGTTGCATTAATAATGTAAAAGTTTTTTCAAACTATTTTCTCTATCTATTTTGCGTAGCAGGTAGGTTGTTTTAACTTTGACAGACCTAGGCCAACATAAAAAACAACAACTGAACAATGTAAAGAAGAGTCAGCCTTGTTTTCTTAGTGGCGCCAAAGATTAGATGATGTCACTTCTGCCTTGTGATGTAATTAAAAGCAACAGTACATTATTTTTTAGATAAAACTAGTGTGATGGGGTGGTAAGTCAAAATGAAGGATGCACAAAATTATCAAATATTCATCTAAAAATCTGTTCTGATTGAATACACGTTTTATGTTAACAAACAGATTATTTTTGAATACTTTAGATTCATAAGTGATGTGCGTTACCAAGGACATGTGAAAATGGCTATATACAGGCTACAAACTATTTTAAATATTTTATTTTTTCTCTCTAAACAGTCATTTTTTCAAATATGTTTTTAAAAAGAACACTTGGACACTTGTGTGCTGTATGCATCTTATCAAACTTTGCAGACTCAAAAGGCGAACCATTAATTTCATTATGATTTAAATTTGTTTATTTCTATTAATTAATCTTTATTATATTTGTATTATATAAAGTGATATATTATTCAATAACAATCCATCATGTTTTATGATTTTATGTTAAAAAGGATTTTGGCTGTGTCAGCCAACCTTACTCAAACTTTTAATGAAAATTAGCTTCTAAACATTCCATTTTTGTAGTTAAACTTACTTTAAGATGCGAATGATATTGTTTTGATTAATTACAGACTTCAGACCCAGTGTTATTATTTTTTATTCACTTTAAATGTAATTATACGTTCTCTACCAAATTTATTACTAATAAATGACTCCTTAGGTGCATGTGCTTGAACTTACACAGTAATTCAGACTAACAAAAGAAGATGAATTAAGATGCGTGTGTTTGTGTTTCAGCTAATAACCAGACAAAATGCCATAATGAGTGTGATGAGTGTTCTGATGACTGTGTGTGCGTGTTTGTGTCAGGAGTGAGTTATCTGTAGAGAAGACCTCTGTGCTTCAGGCTGAACTTCAGTCCTGCAACCAACTGCTGGAACTCGAACCTCAAAACAAATGTGAGTCAAGCGTGTGTGTGTTGGTTGGATGTGTGTGTGTTAGGTGTGTACTGTAGATGCATACTTGACATATCAATACAATTATGATCTTCATCCTGACAGATTCTATTGGTTTTTAGGGTGTCTGCTGACCATTATACTCTTAATGAGAGCTCTGGATCCATTGGGTCATGAGAAGGAGACGTTGACTCATTTTCAGACGCTTAAAGTGAGAAGTTCTTTAACAACTTCCTTTAATTTAGAACTACTGCTTACACAACTTGTTGGAAGCTTGTTTGACATCCAGTAGGGACAATATATAGTAGAAAAAAGATAGTTCAATGTTTTTTTTGGTAACATTAGCATACACAATTAATACAATTAACATGAGTGTTCATTATGTCAAACAGTTGTACATAACGGAGCTCATTGGTAGGTTGTAAGAGGAAACTAATGTTTTAAAGCATACATCTTCAAAGCAAAACTCATTTTAAATTATTTGCTGTACTCTACTGTAAAATTTAATTTGTCAGTATTTGTTAAAAAATAGATTCCAAATTAGATCTGAATATTATAAATATTAGATATTATATAATTAGAGAGCATTGTTTGGTCTTTTAAAAGTGTTTTCATAATATTAGTTGTATTTTGTTTAATATCATATTATTAGTATTATTTATTAATATGGATCTCAATAGGTCTATGCAATTAATTTTAAACAAAGGAAACTAGTTCCTTTCCCAAAGGAAATTGTGTCTTTTAACAATATAAAAATCAATAATTAAAATTGAGTAAAGTATTGGGCTGCATTTTATCATATATTGTGTAATTTCTTATTAAATACCTTTTAAAATATTTGAATTTTTGCTATGATAAATATTTACAAAAATTTAAGTTGTTGCCAAGTTAACTCAGTGTTGGCATTATTTGTTTCCAAAGTCAAGGAATAATCCTGGTAAATAATTTTGATCATAGTTTTCGTCATAATCGAGCAATCCTTAAACAACAGTCCATTCACTGTTCTAAAGTCCACAGTTATTCATCTTGAACTGACATTTTTTTTTTGCTGTGAGCATTTTGTGTTTGCTTGTTGGACCTAAAATGAATGAGAGTGGTCGAGTGAGTGCATGTCTGCATGCACTCACAAACAGTATGGAGCGAGTGACATAACTTACCCTTAAGGATGATCAATAGTGATAACAATGATATCTTGACATTTTTCTTATTGGCTGATATAAGTTACTAAAGGTTATTTTCTCTCAAAGGAGGTAGACCCTATGAGGTCGGCTTATTACAGTGACCTGTGCAGTAAATTTCTGATTGAAAACACCATTCTGAAAATGGAGTATGCCGAGGTCCGGGTGTTCAGTCTTTCTAATAAGGTAAGACAAACCCTTGTCAGTATGTTTCACATGAATATCTTCTTCATTAGGAAAAAGGAAATATCACGGTGTATAACATTTATGCCTATTACATCAGATGAGTGCATGTAAAACGTTTTAGATTTTTTTTTACTAAATTCATTGTTTAATGTGAGTGGGTTAATGTTTTACACAAACTTGATGACATGAACATAATTCCTAAACCATTGGCACATAATAGGAAGGATTACACTTATATTATATTATATATGTGTGTGGATTACGGTTAGCCACACACCCTGTATGTTCTGAACGGAGGTTCTTGACAGATGAATTAGAAAATAAAATAAATGTCTTCCTTGTATCGGCCAGCTCAGTCACAATAGCAGATACACCTCTCACCAAAGCATTGGGATTACAAGAGTCACGCCTGTAAATTCTCTGTTATTGCATCAAGGGTTTGTTCTTGCCCAAAAAAATAAATGTTCAATGTAAGTCACATTAAAACTTTATAATATTAAACCTTCATCTGCTTATTTAAAGTTAATGTTTTAAAATAAATGATGACATTCATGTGATCAGAATATTAGTCACCGTTGACTTTTTTTTTTTTTGTCCAAAATATATTTTGTGTTCAGCACATCTTAGTAATGTATACAGTTTGTTACATCTAAAGCGTGACGAAATGATGCCAATACTTTCATTTTTGGGTAAAATATCCCCTTAAAGGTAGGTTATCGGGCAAACCTGCAGGGCTTTTGGCCCAATAGTGTAAATGAAGATTCCTTAAATGTTGTTTGGTTCCACTCTGAATGTCTCACAATTTAGTCTTATCTTGTTCCTTTCATAGAACCTGACAACCCTTTGCCATCTTGATCAGCTTCTCTTGGTAACCCATATCAATCTCTCCTCCAATGGGCTTGTGAGACTGCCGCCCCAGTTTGCCATGCTGCGATGTCTGGAGGTGAAACATTCTGTTTCTGACAATCTGTGCCTGAACAATGTCACACCGTTCTTTTATATCAACACATTTGTATCAATTATATAAACAGGGGGGTTTTATTGATTTTCTAACACAGGTTCTGGAAGCAGATGACAATGCCATTGAAAATCTGGAGGGCGTGTACAATCTGCCCAAACTAGAGGAACTCTCTCTGAAGAATAATCGTATCCTTTTCTTATAGAAATACCTTATATGTATACTTTATATTATTTGTATTATTATTATTTGTATTACTATTATTTGTATAATTTATATTGAGTAAATTGTGTATTTAATGGTTTGTTCATTCATATTGTCCATTTTTTCTGTGTATCTGATTGAGGGTGTAACTGTGATTCATTGTGACCAAACAAACAGATATTTTTCTCAATGCAAGCCTAGAAATTTGTAAACAGTCTGTTCTTAAAGTATTGGCGTCCTGCCCTAAATTGGGCAGCCTGGATCTGCGTGGAAACCCTATCAGCGAAATGGCCAGTTTACAATCGGACTTAGCCCAGCTGTTGCCATTGGTTACCTCCCTGTCTCTTTGATAAACACTTAAGTGTTGATGTGTGTTAGTCTTATTAATTGTAATGCTGTTTTTAAACTGGACCGAATCCATTGGTCATCGTTAACTCATCTTCATGTCATGACAAACCTTTTAGAATGCTGGTTTTCTTTTTTTACATCAAACACAGCTACATTTTCAGTCATCACCATTCTTTAAAATGATGTCTTTTGTGTCCTGCAAAAGAAAGAAAGTCATGCATGTTTGACATGAGGATGAATTAATGATGTCATCACTCTAATGGTAGACTATGATTGAATGAGTACAACCATCATGTTTCATCTTGGATTAGCCTGTATGTGTGTGATTTTCTATGTGATAAATAATGGTTCACGTTTGACTGTTTATTGAAGACACCAAACTGCATGCTAATGGACATACTGTATATGTGTGATGCTTGGCTTTACTTTAAGCTGTAAAGTGTAATCGTAATGGCTGTTGAGCACAGTAAGCCAAACTCAACCTGGTTTTGTAAGAAGGAAGTTATGCATCTCCACTAAAATAAATATTTCCTTCACTCTGTGTCTAGCTGGGTCTTCAGGTTCAATAGCAGACATATTGAACATTTTTGGTGTATGATCATATAGTTCATTAAAATATTACCATGGTTAATGGTTGTGAGTATGTAGTTCAAGCAGATTATACACATGTTCACAAGTGCCACACATAGTACTATGTGAGTAAAACAACAATGTTACTCCTTCCGCCGCAGGGGCTTTCTTGGGTCTATTTTATGAAAGGAAGACACTTGTCTATAATAGACTTTACCTATAGGTTTAGTTCACCCCAAAATAAACGTCCATTAATGGTTTCTTTGTTTCGATGTACACAGAGAAATATATTTATTGGAAAAAATGCTTGCAACTAAACAGTTCTTGGACAACCATAGAAGATATTTTGAAGAATGTAGGACTGCGAAAAAGTTTTGGTTCACTTTTGACTTCAATTGTTATTTTTCCTACAACGGTGGCCAAAGGTGTCCAAGAACTGTTTGGCCAGAAACATTCATCGAAATATCTTTCACAGTGTTTGACCAAACAAAGAAAGTTATACAGATTTGGAGAAACTAGACAGTGATTGATTCTTTATATAATGTTTTATTTTCAGGGCACCACAGCCAAAACGGGTATCGGATATGGAGGGGTTGGAAAACAATCTTTTGTGTTGTGCCTTTAAGCTATATATTCAAAACCTTCTTGAGAAATCAAAAAACAAAGAAATATTATGTAACAATTTACTTTTGGGTTGAGTAGTCGTGTAATAAGTGAAATGTTATAAAGACAGCTGGTAATAAAATTAACATAATAAATATTGTTGGTTCACTTGAGATCCTGATCATCCTACAACCATCTGTACCAACTGTGTATGCCACTAAAATAAAGAGTTTTCTTTAGAAACATGTGGTATGTCTTTCTTTTCCTTTGAAATGCATTTGAGGTTTTTCTGCATTCCAAACATATTCTGTTAGATTCAAATCAGTTGACTGGAAAAGAACACAACATTCCTCAGATTCAAGTATAAGTGCACATTTTTCTGTTCCGGCCTTGTTCTGGGTTTGGACAACAGATATTTTCTTGAGAAGCATTTTTTCCTTGTATATCATACTCAAGCCGGTGTTTAGACTATTAAAGTGTATGAATCATACAGTTTTAGTATTATATTTTGATTATAATGTATTTACTGTGTGAGCTCATGAAAAAACAGGTTTTCAAGAAATGTGTTTATTCTACACTTAATGGAAAACTGTCTGTATATATTTTCTGTATATGTTATTTATATTTATTTTATCATCATTACAGGCCTATTTCAGTCAATATTGTACGTTATTGTACCTTTCAAAATCTTGACAAATCAAAATTTGAACTGTTACACCATTTTTTCACATTCAAGACACATAATAATCTCTATTTGAGCCACTTTTTAGGAAAAACACTGACCACTAAACATCATGTTAATACATCTAATGCTTTGATTTTCACAACAGCCATTGACAAATGTAAAAACTAATAATAAAGAATTTTGACAAAATACAAGAATCACAAAATATGGAGAGACAAGTGAGGATAGTTGAGTTAAAGTGTTGGATTGTTTAGTTCAGTTTCTCATTGGCCTGCCCATGTTATATAGTTTTCTGTTTCTTTAGTTCATGGTCAATTCTTGCTTAAATGGCAATGCCCTTTTGCTGTATATTTCACTGTTGTAGTTTTGTTCTTCATATCATCTTTATCTGTCATTAATCTGTCCTTTCCAAAAAAATCTCTGTGATATCAACGAGAATCGCATGACAGAAATGCAATATAATACACAAAACTATGTATTTAAATGTGTTTTGACTTTACAAAAGAGACATTGTTTGTTTCATGTTAGAATTACTTTTACTCAATCTACATATAGCGTGAGTCCTCTTACAGATTCGTCCGGCATGTTTCTGCAATAGCCCTTAAGGAACAAAGTGCTCTGCAAAATGCATGTCCTAATTTTGTAATCTAGCAAAGAAGTGTGACAGCATATTTGTCCTTTGTCAATCACCGGAGTGTTTAGAAAGGGGGGGGGGGTGAGCAGTGAGTAGTTGGTTACAATTCATAAATCTAGAAATCAAAAACTTGTGAATCCAGCTTCTATTTCAACTCTCCTTAATCACAAGTTTACGATCGTTCTTATGCAAGGGCAATCTGATTCAATTTCACCCTAAAAATATATATTTGTTCAATATTTGATTCAACCATAAATTATATATTAAATACTGCATGTCTGATTTTTGACACACTGTGTCATTCAAGTCTCCCCTGGGCTGGATTCCTAATCGGGCATATCGGGCATTTCCTGGGTACGCTTATGCCCAGTGGGCAGAAAGACGATTGTACACAGTGTGTATAAAACGTTGTTGTGATTGGGCCAGAACATGATCGTGGAGAGAACTAAATCAAGGATGGAATGCAATGAAAAAAGGAATGGAGTCACTGAAACTCATGGAGGGCCGCTTGGCCTATCTTGCTGCTATGATTTTATTTTTGTATTAATTTATATTTAAAAATACTGTGCATTTACAGTATGTTAAGTCATTCTGTTGAAAGCCTTTATAACACCCTTCTAAAAAATCTATATAAACACATTTTCAAGCAATTAGTCAGTCAGTTGGCATGACACTTTTTGTGTTTTTTTTATCTTATACTTAATGCAACACATAAGACACCTACTACTAGGAGACACAAGAAACATCCTGTCAAACCAGTTCTCACACTTCATTCATGCTAAATCACATCAGCACATTGTCTTAGCCCTTCCTCAGCCCTGCCCTTCATATACAAGTAAAAACTGAAAGCATGTATGAGCTTAAAAGTAGAAGAACGTGAGTCGCAGTGAAGAGCCTCCAGTCATTCACATGAGACGCGATTACTGCGGGTGTTCTAAACATAAGTCTGACCTGAAACACGACTGACATACAAGAAAGTAAGTCAAGAAACTGTCTTTAGGTCATACTTGTGAAATAACCAATAATTGTGTTTTCATACTTGATTATTTTGTAGTACAATATTTTAGTCTTTAGATCTATATCTGTTTTATTATTAATATTATATGGGATGATAATAATAATATTAATAATATCATTTCATATCTGGAAACTAATCTTAGTCTGCATGTTGGTATAACTTGTAGATTTGTCTGTTGTATATTTTGTAACTTTTGAAAAGTTTTCTTTACACGACCGCAAATCGCCATCACATAATTTCACAGATATCACATAATGTTTGCACTGTACCTCTGTAAGCGATCCGATTCATTTGATCAGGAATGACTCTTACATACATGATGTGACAATCTAATGCCAAGACTGCATGTATTAAAACAAATCTTGAGAAATCAAGAAAATCTCGACCACATCAATGTGATTGAAATTGAAAGACGTGTATGTTGAAGCCATGCTTTAGGCAGTTCTGTATTTGTGTTCATAGGACAATTTATCCAAGAGCTAATATATGATCTTCTGTATTACAATGAGTGAGTGAGTGAGTGAAGTGCTTGATATACAACTCAATGTATTCATATTGAAATACTGGGAGTGAAAATGCATTTTATCATATATGAAACAGGCCAACTCAGTTTAATACACACCATCATACCAGCCATCCCTACACAAACTGGTTATATGTGTCAAATTAAGGCCACATTCTCTGTCAGATGAGTTAAGCTCATGCATAAATACATGAGAGTAACAGCACGGAGATTTTATAATTTGTAATCTAGCCAGCTAACCTGAGTCAACATGAGTTTCTTATTTCTTGTAAATCCGGCAACAGAGTACCAAACATACCTACAGGGGTTCGAATCATTACCTGCTGAATAGAAAAAATGCGGTGTCATCATAATCTGGAAATCCTAGACTAGCTGCTATTTAAAGAATGAGAGCAATCTGTTGAGTCACACACTTTTACAACGTTTGAACTTACAGTAAATACAGATCAGACATTTATCATGCTGCCGGGAATTGAAACATATCTGTATACTGTACATAAAGCCTATTATACATGTCATATGCTGCTTCATTCCTTTAACATTTGTAAAACTTTTTGTAATTCGACAGAATGCGTGTAGAGACATTATCAATCCGGAACCACTCTGCCATTGGTCGCTTTCCATCCAGCACTCTTGAATTGGGCGAAGCTGAGAATGTGGAGGCAGAGAAGAAGTGGTCATGTTGCAGCTGGCTCCGGCAGTGCTGCCTCTGCTGCAGCCGCAAAAACCCCGACAATACCACAGACACGGTTATCACCAACCCCGCCGTTGAAGACCCCGAAGAGAACTCTGAGTTGAAAGGTCACACAATGAACACAGTTAAAGCTCACTGCATGGTACGATCAAGACCAGATCGGAAAAGCTTGTGTATCTCTTTCAGGTTTGTTGGAGGTACGTTCCGTAGACCTTCTCAAAAGTAAGACTGAACCGAACCGGCTGGAGCATCACACAGATCGCTACCACAGTGACAACCTCATCATCCGCAGAGGACAGACTTTTCGGATGATGATGGAGCTGTCTCGGCCTTTCAACCCAAACACTGATAAACTTCACTTAGAGCTGAGATTAGGTTAGTTTTCTTTTCTTTATATTAAACATTTAAGCAAAAAACATACATTATAGTCTCATGATATCTCTTGAATGAATATTTAATAATAAATTAATAATTCAATTAATCATCTTTCGGTTTTTGTATCTGATGGAACATTTGGACCTGGCTGCATTGTCTTATGTAAAAACTACAAATAGAGTATCCAGATTTACTATTTTTTCAGTGCTAAAAAAGAGTTTGTTTGTTTTTTGCTGCTGACCCTTATGCATAGGGATTTGTTTTTCTCTTTTCTCAATCAGACACAATATATAAAATATTTAGCAATTTTTTAAATTTGCATTTGTGTCAATCAGGTAGTCATCCCGAGGTATCGAAAGGCACACTTATTGTTGTGTCTTTGGTTCAGGACCTGCGGGACAACTGCTGGGAGGCCAAGATCATTGAACAGACGGGCAGAAAAATCACACTTTCTGTCAACTCCCTCTCAACTGCTGCTATTGGAAAATACAAACTCTCGGTAACAACACAATCCCTGGTGGATGAGACCATGTCATCGTACTGTTCAGAGAATGACATCTACATGCTTTTCAACCCATGGTGTGAAGGTAAGAACAAGCCATGGGTCAAAACACAAGAAATACATGCGTGGAATCACGTCCTCATACTTTTCTTCTTCCAGCTGATGCGGTTCATATGAAAGGGGAGGAAGAGAAGAAAGAATATGTTTTGAATGACATGGGTATAATCTATTATGGGACCGAAAGCCAGATCGGAGACAGGCCGTGGCATTTTGGACAGGTGAGAGGACCGCAGTTGTCCTTCAATGATTTTAAGATGATTTAGAAATTTGAGGCTGAGATGTTCTGTAAGTCATAAGCAAGTGAGTAAAGCAAAAATAAGCTTAAAATAACATCTCTAGGTTTATGTTTGGTTTTTCTATTAAGCGATACATCAATACGTTCTGATTCTGAGAAATGTACAAAATATAACACAATATGTAACGGAAAAAAAGGGACATATGTTTTATAATTAAAATGAACATTTTTATTAAGAAATAAATCAGATGGTCAAAATGTTGGTATTGGGTTAAGATATTTCAAAAGGAATAAATATGTGATCAAACTTTTATTTTTAAACTTGTTTTATAAATATTTCAAACGATTTTTGAATCTCAGCATGGAAGATGCAAGTTTAAAATGTATATGCCTGTATTTGTTTCTGTTAGTTTGATAAGGATGTGCTGTCAGCGTGTTTGTTCTTATTGGAGAGAAGTGGAGCTCCAGCATCAGGATGGGGAGATCCGGTCAGTGTGGTCAGACTTATTTCTGCACTGGTGAGTCTAAAGTCATCTTAAACAAACAGGTTTTCTAATAATGTTAATAACTGTGTTTAGGGGTCCAATATACAATTCTGATTTTAATATATTTTAATATAAATATTAAATAAATAAATAAAAAAATAAACATGTTGCTAGCTTGGTGACACACTTTATTGATGCTAAAGAAAGAATTATGATTTTTCAAGAGTGAAGGACTTTATTTGAAGGAGATTATTTATTAGAAAAAACAATTTATGGAAGTAAGGGCTGTACAGCAATGCAACAGAGTTAAATATTTCTATACATTATATTTTAGTTGTAATGTGCACATTAAATCTCTTTGTTAACCCTAATTCCCCACAAGAATATTTAGTGAAGTTTTACAGGTTCTTTATGGAACATTTAGATTAAAGGGTCATCATGAAGCACTTTTATTTTCAAGAATCTATTAAAATGAATTTCGTGTTTTACATTAGATTAACTCACCCGATGACTATGGTGTGCTGGAAGGTAGTTGGTCCGGTAAATACGAGGATGGGACGGCCCCTACAGTCTGGACGGGCAGCAGTGATATCCTCAGACAGTACCATGAAAGTGGAGGAGCATCCGTCAAATATGGACAGTGCTGGGTCTTCTCTGGAGTCGCCACCACAGGTAAGACTAAACATTCAGCTTTTGCTCCAAAGAGACAAACCCCACCTCTGAAAAAGAATTTGTTTAGACTAAATAATGGCAAAACATGATTTGTCTTAAAAAGCTTTACGTTACCCAGACAGCAAATTTTCTTAGGCCCAGATTGGATAGTGTTTGCCGGCCCAGATATGGCCCTCATCTTCTTTGCCAGAACTGAACCAAAGGAGTGCCATAACTCCACCGAGCATGAGCCAAATAATACAATTTAAGGTGGCCCATATGCAAACCTTGATTGCAATTTTCGTATGGTTGAGTTCTGTTAAAATCTATGTGGCCCACATGCATCTGACAGTATGTAAAACTTGTAATAACTCAAAGATAAATTAAACACTCATCAACAATGAATGTGCTCAAAACAATTTACTTTTGAAAAGTGTTTAAATCATTCGAGATAGACGGTTGTTCTTAATGATCACAGTAGTTTTCACCTGAAAACATTTCATAAAAATTGAAAAAATGAATTAAATAATTACAGTAGCATTCTGTCAAAAACATTTCGTTAAAATAATTACAGCAGTCAGTAACAGTTGTGCCCTGCTTACCTTAAGTACAGTACATGTTCAACATTGTGAATCTACGTAATCTTCAGTTTTTGAATGATTATAATCATCTATTGGAAACCATTTCATTCTTTTAGATTGAGATCTCTCAATCATGAGTCATTAAATAATACTATCCAGCTCTTCTTCTGTAATCAACTGTTGTTGCAAAAGAAAAGGTTTTATTTCGTATTTAGGGCTAGGAACGTTAGGTCTACATTTTTTCCTGCTGTGTTTAAACATTTGCAAAAAAATCTTTGAATTTGGTTTGGGATGAGCCTGTGTGAAAACAACATGAATGTTGTTGATGGTATTGTCACAACCCATCACTGTTGATCTAATTGTGTTTAGAGTTTTGCAAATGTGACTACAGAATTGGACAACAGGATGTTAAGAATCGAAATAAAACTGTTAAACAACCCAGTGAAGCGTATATTTAATAAAAGAGGCCTGATATGTCCATATCCACATTATGGTAAACATCTTCCTTTTTATCAGTTCTCAGGTGCTTAGGAATTCCCACCCGTTGTGTAACAAACTTCAACTCGGCTCATGACACCGATGTTTCTCTGACCACAGATGTTTATTTAGATGAGAACTATGAACTTATTGAGGACCTCAATCAAGATTCTGTCTGGTAAGCTTACGTTTCTTATTGTACAGTACTCAGTATGAATAGTATTGTAGTATACACTTGTCTATGGGATAGACTTGTGTATGGATTGATGTGTATAGATAGACTTGTGTATGGATTGGTGAGTATAGATAGACTTGTGTATGGATTGATGTGTACAGATAGACTTGTGTATGGATTGGTGAGTATAGATAGACTTGTGTATGGATTGGTGAGTATAGATAGACTTGTGTATGCATTGATGTGTATAGATAGACTTGTGTATGGATTGGTGAGTATAGATAGACTTGTGTATGGATTGGTGAGTATAGATAGACTTGTGTATGGATTGATGTGTACAGATAGACTTGTGTATGGATTGGTGAGTATAGATAGACTTGTGTATGGATTGGTGAGTATAGATAGACTTGTATATGCATTGATGTGTACAGATAGACTTGTGTATGGATTGGTGAGTATAGATAGACTTGTGTATGGATTGGTGAGTATAGATAGACTTGTGTATGCATTGATGTGTATAGATAGACTTGTGTATGCATTGATGAGTATAGATAGACTTGTGTACGCATTGATGTGTTAGATAGACTTGTGTATGGATTGATGTGTACAGATAGACTTGTGTATGGATTGATGTGTACAGATAGACTTGTGTATGGATTGGTGAGTATAGATAGACTTGTGTATGGATTGGTGAGTATAGATAGACTTGTGTATGCATTGATGTGTATAGATAGACTTGTGTATGGATTGGTGAGCATAGATAGACTTGTGTATGCATTGATGAGTATAGATAGACTTGTGTATGCATTGATGTGTATAAATAGACGTGTGTATGGATTGATGTGTATAGATAGACTTGTGTATGGATTGATGTGTACAGATAGACTTGTATATGGATTGATGTGTATAGATAGACTTGTGTATGGATTGGTGAGTATAGATAGACTTGTTTATGGATTGATGTGTACAGATAGACTTGTGTATGGATTGATGTGTACAGATAGACTTGTGTATGGATTGATGTGTATAGATAGACGTGTGTATGGATTGATGTGTACAGATAGACTTGTGTATGGATTGATGTGTACAGATAGACTTGTATATGGATTGATGTGTATAGATAGACTTGTGTATGGATTGGTGAGTATAGATAGACTTGTGTATGGATTGATGAGTATAGATAGACTTGTGTATGGATTGATGTGTATAGATAGACTTGTGTATGGATTGATGTGTACAGATAGACTTGTGTATGGATTGATGTGTATAGATAGACTTGTGTTTGGATAGATGTGTATAGATAGACGTGTGTATGGATTGATGTGTATAGATAGACTTGTGTGTGGATTGATGTGTACAGATAGACTTGTGTATGGATTGATGTGTACAGATAGACTTGTGCATGGATTGATGTGTACAGATAGACTTGTGCATGGATTGATGTGTATAGATAGACTTGTGTTTGGATTGATGTGTACAGATAGACTTGTGTATGGATTGATGTGTACAGATAGACTTGTGTTTGGATAGATGTGTATAGATAGACGTGTGTATGGATTGATGTGTATAGATAGACTTGTGTTTGGATAGATGTGTATAGATAGACGTGTGTATGGATTGATGTGTATAGATAGACTTGTGTGTGGATTGATGTGTACAGATAGACTTGTGTATGGATTGATGTGTACAGATAGACTTGTGTGTGGATTGATGTGTACAGATAGACTTGTGCATGGATTGATGTGTACAGATAGACTTGTGTATGGATTGATGTTTATAGATAGACTTGTGTATGGCTGGATGTGTTAGATAGACTTGTGTATGGATTGATGTGTATAGATAGACTTGTGTATGGCTGGATGTGTTAGATAGACTTGTGTATGGATTGATGTGTATAGATAGACTTGTGTATGGATTGATGTGTATAGATAGACTTGTGTATGGATTGATGTGTATAGATAGACTTGTGTATGGATTGATGTGTATAGATAGACTTGTGTATGGATTGATGTGTATAGATAGACTTGTGTATGGATTGATGTGTATAGATAGACTTGTGTATGGCTGGATGTGTTAGATAGACTTGTGCATGGATTGATGTGTACAGATAGACCTGTGTTTGGATTGATGTGTATAGATAGACTTGTGTATGGATTGATGTGTATAGATAGACTTGTGTTTGGATTGATGTGTACAGATAGACTTGTGTATAGATTTATGTGTTAGATAGACTTGTGCATGGATTGATGTGTACAGATAGACTTGTGTTTGGATTGATGTGTATAGATAGACTTGTGTATGGATTGATGTGTATAGATAGACTTGTGTATGGCTGGATGTGTTAGATAGACTTGTGTATGGATTGATGTGTATAGATAGACTTGTGTAAGGATTGATGTGTATAGATAGACTTGTGTATGGATTAATGTGTATAGATAGACTTGTGTATGGATTGATGTGTATAGATAGACTTGTGTATGGCTGGATGTGTTAGATAGACTTGTGCATGGATTGATGTGTACAGATAGACTTGTGTTTGGATTGATGTGTACAGATAGACTTGTGTATGGATTGATGTGTACAGATAGACTTGTGCATGGATTGATGTGTACAGATAGACTTGTGTATGGCTGGATGTGTTAGATAGACTTGTGTATGGATTGATGTGTATAGATAGACTTGTGTATGGATTGATGTTTATTGATAGACTTGTGCAAAAATAGACCGATTCTTAGCATGAACACACCCTGGAATGCTGGAATGGCACTAACCAACCAATCTGTCTCTGCAGGAACTTCCATGTGTGGAATGACTGTTGGATGACCCGTCCAGATCTACCAGCGGGTTTGGGGGGCTGGCAGGTGGTGGACGCAACTCCTCAGGAGACCAGTCAAGGCGTCTTTCGCTGCGGTCCTGCTTCTATCACAGCTGTCCGGGATGGACAGGTTTACCTCAAACATGACACGCCGTTTGTATTTGCAGAGGTACTATACATTGCTATATAAATATGCCCATATTTAAATGGTTTCGTAAACTAATCTGCTCCTGTTTTAGTCCTCCACTTTCAACACGTATCCATAAAAAAGTCAATCCTATACACAGGTCTATGATATACACATGCATCTATACACAAATCTATTCCATTTAACCATACATAAGTGTATCCATACTGTACACTAGTGTACCATGCATAAGTCTATCCTTACACAAGTCTATCTATACACAAGTCTGTCCATACAGAAGACAATTGTCTTACGTTTCAACACGTTTCAACAGGTGAACAGTGATAAAGTGTTCTGGCAGAGGAAAGCTGACGGGACGTTCACTCAGGTCAAAGTTCAGAAACATTCAATCGGTCACTGCATCAGCACTAAAGCTGTTGGATCTGATAACCGTGAAGACATCACACACCTTTACAAACACCCAGAAGGTAAAAACACACCTAAACACTGTAGTCTGTTTTGAAACATACAGTATGTTTAGATTATTTATTCATGACAGGCCGAAATAAATTTGCACGGTTTGTTGTCCATACAACTTCTGTGTTCTGCAGAAGACAAGAGGGCCATTAAATAATAAGAGACTTTTCAAATGTAACTCTCCTTTGCATGTGTTAACATGAACTGTTCTGTAGGTTCGGAGGAGGAACGTATCGCTGTGGAAACAGCTTGTCTATACGGCAGCAAAGCAGGGATCTACAGTCCCTCTGGAGATGGTGACGTCACCATTGAGATCACAATGGATGGAGAAGGACCTCAACTCGGCGCAGATGCTAAGCTCATGATCACTATAAAGAACACAAGCTCAGAACAGCGCAGTGTAACTCTCCACGGTCAGGTGTCTGTAATGTATTACACTGGTGTGTACAAAGCTACAGTGAAGAAAGATCATGTACCCATCGACCTCCAACCCAACGAAGGTGAGAGACCTAATGTCCTAAAATGGTGTCTCTGCCTCTCTTCAGAAGTTGATACAGAAATGTTTGTATTTTATAGTTGAGACCGTGGACTGGACTCTTTTGTACGATGACTATAAAGATGAGGTGGTGGATCAGGCCATCTTGATGCTCACTCTCACGGGACGGGTCACTGAGACTAAACAAGTTCTGGCAACCCAGTACAGTTTCCGACTTCGGACACCCAATATTCAGATAACCGTGAGTTAAATCGGCCTTTTCGATTAAAACCTTACTAATGGATATCAAGAACGTTAGCTTATTGCTTTGTGTTTTCTTACCTCTCAGCCTGTAGGAGACGCTGTGGTTGGTAAAGAGTTGAGCGTTAGGATTGACTTCCGAAATCCTTTGCATTGCACACTACAGAATGTCAAGTTTCGTATTGAAGGACTCGGACTCCAAAGCATTAGAGAGATTTCCTATGGGTAAGATTAAAGTCAAGTAAAGTAATTTATGCTGATTAAGTTCAAATAAATTGTGTCCAGCAGGCATAAAGAGTTTTTTTTTTCTACACACAAAACTTTGTTGCCTTTATAGCAAATTAAAGAATACCATTCAAAAGAATATTTTGATTTTATGAACTGCTCATTTTAGAATACAGTCGTAAGTACGTATTATGATATGACACAAATGTAACACAAATTATATTAAAAGCAAAAAGATTAAAGTCTAAACTATTCTTATTTTACTTTTACTCCAACACTGTAAGGTACAGATGGCATGAAAACCCATCTGATTAAAATATGTGACTCTCCTGATTTATCTATACTTTCCAGTTTTGAAAGATGTTAAGGTGTTTTCATATCTTATTTATTCCCTCAGCGAGATAAAGAGCTTAGACTCTGCGATGTTGATGGAGAAGTTTATTCCTACTGAGTCTGGATCGCAGAAGCTTCTTGCTTCACTTGACTGCCATCAGTTAACTCAAGTGCATGGAGTCGCAAACATTGAAGTCAAAGATATGTGAAGTCTTGCACACCAAAAAAACTGAAGAACGTTTTTGTACTGGACGTTCAGTCACTCATAATGATTATTTTTCACACACTTTTTCAGACACATTTAAATGTTTGAAATATGTCATTCAGTGTTTTATTGCTGTAGCACTCTTAAATATGTGCTGTTTTAAATGTTCGGCTTTTGTGATTTGAAAGTATTCATTTAAAGTATTTATTTTTATAAAAGGCATATAGTATTTTTTGCTTTATCGGAAGTGGAAGTTTTTAATATTTAAAACATGTATTTACATCTTTTTATTGACATTGACATTGTTGTTGTTTTAATGTGATTTATTTTTATTATTCAAAGTATTAATAAATCCTGCTCTATGTGTTTTTCAGAGGATGTGATGTTACAAAAACATCATATATAATAATTATATGGTTTATTGAAACACATAGACAAGATGAAAACACATTTTAATTTTCTTTCCCAAATCTCAAATGCAACTTTAGGTGTGTTTGATAAAAGTTGTAACTAAATAAGAGACAGAATAGATGGAGGTAGCCGATCCTGCTCATAGAGATTTACTGTTCTGCACAGTTTAGTTACAACCTTAATCAAACATACCTTAAGCAGAATTAGAAATGTTATAAACACTAACAGGCCAGGGTGTTTCATAAGAACTTGAGATGAACTTGGCAGGACAGTACATCTTCAGGATTATCATATCAATTTTCAAGTATATTGTAATTTCTATAGCTTAAAATGATTGCATTTTGTAAATATTTTACGTTGACACTTGAACTCCAAACTTTTGTAACTCGTAACTATAATATTAATATCATTGATGACTAATTCACAGGGTTGACATTCCAAAATAGTATTAATTTCATTACCTCTGCATAATTGTTTGTATATTTTCTCTGCAACATTGCAGCATTGTGAAAATCTAATATAAATAAAATTGATTTAAACATGATCAGTATTTTATCCGTAAGGATGGGGATCCATGATAGTCTAAGATATGTTTTATTCTTTATGAAGGCCTTTATTGTTGGCTTGGCACAGATTGGTAAAGAGGAAAGTAAGTATGTGGTCTAAATCAACTCACATTTCCCAATTCCTGTCTCTATTTAGTAGACCTGAGTCTTGGGGAACGGGCTTGGTCAACTTTATCTGCCCATCCGGAATAAAGAACTGCGTTTTTAGTTTTTCTGGATGTTTTGGGGGATGACATTAACCGCAACTTGCCTGGTCTCAAGCGGTGCAGCCAAGCACCTTAATACTTAATTTTGGCTTCATGAATATCTCCCCTGCTACAAAGTCTTCTTGCAGTCCACAAGAATATGTTTAAGATTTGCTGAAGCTGCAAACAGTGGCAGACTGGGTCTTTTCCACATCATGACTGCAGATTTGTTGGTTAAAGCATCATATGTGGCTCTGATGATGAAACTTACGATCTTTGTTTCAATAATCCACAGCTCGCTCTAGGTTATATCCCATTGTTCTATTCTTTCCCATCTCATCCATCGCCCTTTCTGGGCTAAAGAGATCGCTCTGGCACGGCATCTCCAATGCAATGCCTGGATTATGATTTTCATTCCTAAGCGCATGCCAGAGGTGAGATGGTGCCTTCTGATATTATTCTAAAATCTAGCTGTTGCCAAGTAGTGGTACTGTCTTGTATGGCAATACAGATTTAAAGCTCCTTACAGTACGCCTTGATAAGTTGTGTTATCTGCCCTGGAACATGAAAGAAGATGAAACCTGTCCAAAGCAATTTGTGTGACACTGATGTTTCAAAAATCCTGAGAAACCCCCTATGTCTGGCTTATGCATTGATGTGCCAATGAACTTCTTGTCTTTCTGGAGAGTCTATGTTCCACAATACTGAAGAAAATCTTACATTTTATATTCAAGGGGTCCTAGTTTTTCCTTACCAAAGATTTTACTAACATGTAGGGATCTTTATAGAAGGAGGTCTGAGTTCGATCCTTTAACTTATGTTGCTCTCTTAAGCTCTCTGCTTTTGTAGTGAGGCCATACTATCACCTTGAAGAACATCTACGCCTACCCTGTCTTCCTTTGTGGCCATATTCCACTATTTCTACAGTCTCCAACTTTTTTTTACAAGAATTTCCAATTTCATTTCAACACCTTTTTTCTCTTCTGCTAATAGATCAATGAGATCTGAGTCAAAAGTTGACCAGCTTTTGTCGCTGGATTATGGCGAATGTATCTGAGATTTCCTTCCAACCATTTCCTTTTGTACTTGTTGCTTTAGCTGGGTGGTCTCTGGGTTACTGAGCGCTGAATGAGCTTTGTCTTGGGTTCTGAATCCTTGTGGGCTCTTGTACTTATCCCACCATTGGGCTCCACCATTGGGCTCCACCCGACTTATCCACCATTTTTCTTTTTGAACATTGGTCAATGAGGCGCCCCTCTATATTAGGCACTTCTTCCTGCCCTGATAGATTTTAAGACTTTTCTCTAATGCAACATTTGTCCAACCACAGGACATCCTCTGTAGTTTCAGTCCTCTTATGCTTACATCTGCTGGGCTGCTGTCCTGATTCTTTGTCATTTCCATTCCAAAGTTAATACGGTGTGTTTAATCAATGAGTCTTATTGAACCCTCGCTTTCACAGACACCAGGGGTGTAGCTTTGATCTAAGAACCGAGCCGACATGGGTTGCTAGCCCAGGCTTGCTCCAGTGTGGTCTATTCCCTCCTGCAACAGTCTTTCCATGTGTCACCCGGTCTTCTGCAGGTTGTTAGCTGCCCTTTTACAGCATTCCCTGGTTTTAACCATAAGTTCAGGTTCCTTAAGTAGGACTAGGTATTAAAAAGGTCCAGATTAATATACTTGTACAACATTGTCTTAGGGTTCATTTTACTCATGCAACCAATCAGACTCTCAGGATCACCATGAAGCTATGAAGCTGTGTCCATAGCAACCAAACACATCAACAACTATTCTGTCTTCTCATCAGAATGTCAGGGAGACAAAGGGGTTGGTTTGTATTTCAAGTCACTTAAAATACTGTTGAGTAACTGGTGCCATTGTACTTCCATAGCAAACAAACACAAAAACATTTGCAACCGTTTACGAAGACCTGCATCTCTGCATCTTAGAGATACTGTTCTGTTCTGTTCTGTTCTGTTCCTACTACTGTGTACAAGTCATTGATGTGGAGTGATGAGATTTCACACTGACTCAATCTATTATTTCTTTCTGGATCTTGCCCTACACACAGGGACTAGACCAGGCCTCCTCATCCTCTGGGAATCCTCTCTATTTGATTCCTTTTCCTAAAGGGCCAGAAGGGAGAGTGCAGGGTAAACCCCACCAAAACAGAGTCAACATTTCATAAGACATTTTTTCAACAATAAAATGTTTGTAAACTATGCGCATTATTGCACATCAGTCTCTTTACACAAGAGCCATGCCATCTGTTTCTCGCTTCAACGTATTGTTCTCCCGACGAACACACATAACCACTCATGATGGGATGATGACCTTTAAAAGTTGAATGTTGTATTAGTTAGCAGGTTAAATTGTCCCTCTTTTATCTCAAGTTAAATTTACCCACTTCAGGGTTGCTATAACCGTTGATCGGTCTTATATAAATTTTTGATTTAGTAAATATTCTTTGGAATTCCTTAGTGAGTTGTGCCTTTAAGACCAGGGGCCTCATTTATAAAACTGTGCGTAGGATCCTTACTAAAACTTTACGTACGCACAAAAGCCAAAAAGAGCGTACGCAAAAAAATATTCAGATTTATAAAACCATGCGTACGCACACCTGCACGCAATTTTCACTTTATAAATCACAACCTACCGGATAATCTGCGCACGCAAAAAAATCTCTTGTACCTTCCTCTATCCGCCCACATTTAACCATATATAGTCAATGCAAATGAGCTCAGTGGCCATGCATATTAAAAAGAGAGCAAGGAAATATAAAAATATGTGTTTTTAAAACAAAATCATGACAGAAATGGAGAGCAAGGCAGAAATAGAGATTCTATTGAATTAGGTGGATGAAAGAAAGGTTATATTGTTTGGTGGAATTACTAATAAAAATAATATTCAGAGTGGACACATCACTGCTGTGGTAAACAGGACCGATCCTGGTAAAAGAGAAGTGTTCCGATCTTAAGATGGGAATAAAGAAACGGTTTGTCTCTCACCGACAGAATGTGTGGGTGACTGGTGAGGGCAAAGGTGCCCCCGATTCTCTGCCAACCCAGTGTGTGTGGCATTGTGTCTGAGAGAGAGACACACACATGTGCTGATACAGGGGAACCTGGTAAATAACTTTAATGCTTGCGTGCTCAATTAAATAAAATAAATCACACAATTGGTTCAGTTCTTGTTCTTGCAGCGCAGAGTCTGCGGGGTTCTGGAGTTTCTCGAGGTCCCCAGCACAAGTGCGGGAGTCCCGTGCCATACGCACGGCTGGAAGTTGTGGGAAGTTGTGGGTCCCTCCGAAGTCTGCCATTAGCATAATCTGCCAGCAGTGCCAGCTAATCCATCACATCACACAATATGCATTGAAGTGTTGCTGCAGTAGACTACTTATGTTTCAGTGATCATATTTAATAATTTACAACTTATCACATTAATCACATAATGAGTGATATGCGTACATCCATTTAAGAATGAAAGTGAAAGAAATTACATTTACGTACTTTCAGCATATATTTCCTTTTATGTCTTTAAACTAAACATGCATATGGGTTTCTTTAGGACCCATAATGGTGATTAAATGTTATTTGTATTTTTTGTTGTAACCGGGACCTATGAGCAACTGGTAAATATTGAAATATGTTAAAGTAAATTAATTCAAAGGGGTAATTCCCTTCATCCGAGTCAGTTCCTCAAATCCCCATCAGTGTCGCCAAACTGCTTTGTCTTCAAACTGTGCGTACGCATGGGTCAGAGTTTGCGTGTAGGTGCGCATGTTTTCACGTCAAGTTTTTCTTTATAAATCCCAACTTTTGCTGGCGTACGCATGTTTTCAGCTCCGTTTTGTGCGTACGCAAGCTTTATAAATGAGGCCCCAGGTGTAAAAAACAGATGTAATGCATACTATATTCATTTTGCATATCAATTGTGTAACTACTCCAAATAATACTTTTTTCCATAAACAAATATGATACCAAACACATAGGACTTTTATTATTTCAAGTGGCTTCCCCACAGAAGATTTCCGTTATAGTCCAATTATTTTTATTACTATTATATTATCATTATTTATTCATTATTAGTTATTATTAGTTGATGTCATTCAATCAGAACTATGGCTTTGAAACACATGTGGGGTTGTGTTTTCTTCATCATAACCTTTTCAGAAGTTTCAGAACCAACTATTGAGAAATCGCTACCCTTGGATTATTTTCACAAATATTATTTATATAAGGAATATCTTCTGACATACTGTCCTTTGATGGTCTATTTTTGACATTATATTCTTTCTTCATTTTTTTAACAGTGCAAAACAAGTTTAACACAAAAAACAATAAAAAAAACAATAAATTGAAATGACAAATGGTGTTGGTGGTACTAGCATGTTTAGAAATCACAAATATAACAGTAAGTAATCATAATGGAAGAAACAACTATAATAATACTAATGGCCGTGATGATAATGATAATTTTTGTGATGACAGTAACAGTAATAATCATAATAATGGTAAAATGATGACAGTATTAATACTAAAGATATTGATGATGTTTAAAATAATTTTGTGATGGTGGTAACCGTTATTTTATTAATGTTAACAGTAATAATAATAATAATGATACAAACAACAGCTATAATAACAATACTAGAGACTGATAGAAATTTGTCAGAATACCTTAATGAGATTTTGTTATTTTAGGATAATATTCTAAAATGTTGTTTTAAAATAATTTATTTTGAGATTTAGACTATTCTATGATATACTTCTGACACATGACGTATTCTAGAATTGCCATATAAGACAGTATGTTTTAGGATTTTTTTTTGAGATATACCTGTTCTATGATTATTCTAGATTTCATCTATTCTAATATTATATTCTCAATTAAAAATAAAATCAAGATTTGCATGTTTAAGTGTTTCCTCACCCCTTGTTGTTCTCTTTCCCCTCATGAATAAAATCCCGGCCATGCTCCTTGTGTTGTGTTAAAAATACTACAGTCCTAAACAAATTCACTCGATGGCGACAAAGCTCCTGTGATTGTTTGTTATTAAATAAGGAACTGATGTGAAACACAATCTATGAAAATAACTTTTATGGTCATTAACAGTTTATCACTTGTTAAGTATACATTAATGCAAGATAAAATGCCGTTATTGACAAGGTGAGAATAAACTTTTTTTATTGCAAGATAGTTCGGTTTAATGTACCATAAAAAATTTATTTTTATTTGATTTGCAATTTAGTTATTAAAAAATATTGGATATTTTGTTTCTTCCTCAGTCACTTACCATACACCGTAAAATTAAGTTAATAAAACACACGTCTTGTGTGTTACAATGGACTGTTCCAATGTTCGTTTTCCTCGGTTTATCACATTGCACTGTGTTGAACTTCATTTCCCGTCATCCTTTGTTCTTGTTTCCAATTCCAATTTGTATTAGAGAAAATGTTAATGAGTGCATGGATTGTGTCAGCAGTTATTATCAGTATAAAATACGCTGAATCCTTTAATTGTTTCAGGTTTTGTGGCATTTTATGAAGTACAGAAATGTATCGTATATATTTTATGCAATCAAACATAATAATCTAGAACACCAACCCGTGTAATAGATTTTCCAGCTTTGTATAGTTTTTTAGTTTAATTTAAATTCCCTGTTTACATTGATTAACTCTTTATTTGGGGTTAACTTCTACAGCCCATACACCAAAGCTTTTTTAATATCTTAACCCTTGACACACATTAAACTGTCGCAGAAGAAAAATGGCAAAGGTCAGGAGCAGCAGGGTCACAATATCAGATGTTCACTCGTATATGACTACAGATTTTTTCCCTGTGTTTTATACCGAAGTGTCAATCCCATTGAAAAGTTTACCCTCAGGTCTGAGCACTTCTATGTCATTTACCCATGCCAAGGAGATGCAAATATGAAACAACAAATCCGCACAAGGATCATAGGGGAGCAATGACAAAATTCTCTTAATTTGCCAGTGGGGTGATCATTTAAAAAAAACCAGAAAAAAGTTGGACCCGTGGTTAAAAATACCCAAACACACCAGTAAACATTGTATACCAATATAATATACGCTCTAAATTTGCCTATGAATAGGGCACAATATGCTGTATGCATATTGCACAATTGCTTTAAGTGCATTTTACATATTCTTTATGAACATATGTGACATTCTTGAACAAGACACATTCAAACTGCTTTTTAACTTCCGTTTTATAAAGAAAATCCCCAGCAATGAATCAAATTATGGAAATTCGCGTGGTTTGTGTAAAAGGATATTAAAAACATTACATTAACATAAAAGCAACAAAATAATCATAATTTTCACTAAATGTGTAAGAGTCATTTTCCATATCCAACTTTTTGTAAAAAGGAAAAAAGTATGTCGCTAAATTCTGAGCTCCCAAATGAAAATACATCATCCATAAAGCATCTTTAATTTTATATTCGCACACTTTATTTAAAAAAAACTATTACTATTTAGTTTACAATCAGCACCAAAAGTTTTATTTACTAACATGTATTCACTCAAAGTTTTGATAATTTACAATATTTAGAGAAAATATATAAATATTTTTATAAATACTAAAAGAGGGTAAAATCTAACAACCAAAATGTGCACATAACTTAATAATTGGATTATTTGTATGAATGTGTACACTGTGAACAATTCAATAATTGTATGATTACTTTTAAAAAGTAATACTGGAGCTCCATCCTTAACTCCACCCCTTATTCTAAATCATACTAAAATGTTACTTGGTAAAATAGTTTTTCGCCATGAGATTGTTTTGGGTGAGCAGACAGAAGATCTTGGGTTAAGAGCAAGGCTGTAGATGCAGTGTTAGTGCCCCCCTAATGTGGAGCTGCAGTAAGTTGAGAAACTCCTTTGGCATTGAATGAAAACCCCGTTTGGGTCCAACATTATCGAAATAATGATGTGGAACATCTCGCTGCTGCAGATCCATGTCAAATGGCCAAAATCCATAAACGTGCACGTGATCGCACAGCTCTAGTGCCACATTGATTAACATAAAACCCGTGGAGAGGCGGAACACCCTTAGGCCACGCTCCTTCCAATAAACAGCCAAATTCTTAAGGTAGCTGGGTGAAAAAAAGACGACTCGCTGCTGAGGTCTGATCTTCTGGAGCACTCTGAGTGTGTTGACTGCTATGCCAGTGTAGGGTGAAAATGCAAATGCTGGAATGATGATTGATGAGTTACCGTACACACTCAAACCCTGAACTAATGGATCTGGATTCACTTTAACATTGCCAAAGCTGTGGAAATACAAAAAAGAGTCACATTCACGATAAAATTAACATTTTGACATGCTCAATATTTGGTCAACCTCAATGATGATAGTGCGTTTAGTAGTAGACAAAAAGAAAAAAATAGAAATGAAATAGGAATGTCCCTTTGGATATAAGCATGTACAAAATTCATCCATATACATTTAAATAAATACCTAGTGCACTAATTTAATGGCCTCCAATTCAAGAAAATGCAATTGTAAATATGAAAAACTTGAAAATGTTGTTTGTACACAAAAAAGAGTGCATACAAGACCACCCTAAAATGATAAGAATCTACCCATTAATTTTTTTAACAAATCTTGAGTAAACTCTTAAATTACTTTCAATCTCTGTGCAATGAGATGTTTCATTGCTTAAGCTCCACCTAAAAAAGCTATTTTTCAAAGATAGAGTTTCTTATTAAATTGATGCTATAGTACTAATTTCTTCAATTTAGTTGTAACTGGAAGCAAATACTCATCCAGGCCTACAGTCCTGTGTTTTGTCCATTTAAAGAGACAAACACCAAAATGACAATTTTTTACCTAGACTCATACATTTTGTAAATATTCAATTCATGCTGTTATACGGCTCCGTCTGAACATGTTGAAAAATGTTCGTAAAATGAAACAACAACATTGCTTTTATTAGATCGTTATTAGAGTTTAAAGCACTTATTTTATAGACTGAGGGCAAATGCTTTAAAGCATCGGCATGTTGGATTGCATCAAACAAATGCCAATTGATGGAAGGACTTATTGCATTGAGACTAATAGATTTGGCTTTAAAGCTTTTGGAAAGAAACTTCATTTTTTTGTTTATTAAAAAATAAAGCGATTTGGCATGAATCATGAATTGAGCAGTGCATGGGTTTAGTAAATGCTTTCATTGCATTTTGGAAAAAACTATTGTACAATTTAAATAAGTGCTACTGGACTCTCACCGTTTGAGCAGACTTGGATTAACGGTGAGCAGATCAGTCTTTAAGCCAACATCACTGTCATTAATGGGCGGCATGTTAAACCTTCAGAAACACCAAAAATACAGGGGAAAGTTAAAGATTGTTAGAACTACAAGAATATGTCTTATCTGGAAACACATTTCAAGTTTGTACGGATGGAAATTGACCTGGCTTCATGGGATGTTTTACCTGATGACATAGTCTGCACTGTCGATCTCTCTTCCACAACTACTGTTCTTCAGAATCCCTCCACTGCCGACCACAGCACAACTGCTGAGAGCACCCTTACTCCAGGGGAAATCCTTCAAAGAAAAACTCCTTAAGATGTATACATATCTGGCATAGCTTATTAAAGCGTGTAAAATGTACACACGAAATTAACTCAGCGAAAAATAACACAATATTTTAATTTTCACTCATTCTTTATGTAACCACAATGATCATTGTGAATGTTATAAAAAAGTTTGTCTAGCACAACAAATTATGTGATGGATGTCTGAATGTCAGGCTTCTAACAACTGTAGTGGATGTGGTGAGATAGTGAGGTGTGTAAGGTCAAAAGCAATGTGCATTATGCTCGTTTTGAAAAATGTCTTATTTGACTTTATTGTTCTTCGGGTCTTTTAAGCAACATTCATCTTTATATCCTGATCAAGGTTCACGCATACCTCAGGCAGCATGTTGTGAAGCTCATCATTTATTTGGAAGCTCCGTCGTGAGCTCACTTCAAAAGGAATTTCCTCATTGACTGCCGTGTTTTTCTTGGTCAAGTATAAAACACCTGTTGCGTTACAACAGGAACGCATTCTGACTCTGTAAATACATTAAAAAAAGAGTGAGATAATTAAGGAAAACTGATTAGATTGATTAAAACTGATTAAAAACTAGTGTTGTAAAAGTGCAACATGACCCAGTATATTTGTTTATGTCTTGTTAAATAAAGATTTCCTTTATAGTAGTTACCTAAAATGTTTGATTAAATGATGACTTTATTTTTGGGGTGAAGTATCATTTTAAAAAACATAACATTTCTAATTTGATTAGAAATCTCTTGATGGCATCGTTTCAATCAATAGGGTAGGGAACCTACAAGCACTCTACTTGTCCAACGAGCGCCTCGATTTCGTATTGGCCTGCTCTCATGTTATCCTGAGACCTCAGCCTGGCTATGTGCCAAAAGTTCCTTCCACTCCCTTTCCGGACCAAGTAGTGAACTTGCAGGCGCCCCCCACCAGGGAGGAAGACCCAACCACGTCAATTCTCTGTCCGGTACGTGTCTTGGGCCTTTACTTGGAACGCACGCAGAGCATCAGAAGTTCTGAGCAGCTTTTTGTACGTTATGTTGGTCAGCACAGAAAAAAAGGTTGTCTCCAAACAGAGACTGGCACATGGACCGTGTAGGTCATTACCATGGCTTACCAATGACCTGGCTGCTTACAGTAAGAGCTCACTCCCTCCGGGGTAAAGCCTCTCTGCTAGACACCTACAGTGCTGCGGGTTTCGCTATATGACCAACTCGTTTGCGAGGTTCTAAATCTCAAAGTGGAATCTGGTGTCAGTAGGGGTCTTATTGATGTGAGACCAGTGAAGGATCAGGCGTATGCCTATAAAAGTGCATTCTCCCCTTTTCAGGTAATACTCAAATGCATGGGGCAGGAATTGCATGCAAATTTCAATCGCCAATTTCATTGGCCTTTCAAATTAAAGTTCAGAATCGAGAAGTTCTGAAGTTCAAACCCTTTACTGTCGGCTCGAATCCACGGGTCCTCTGTAACCCAGACGTTTTTTTATTAAAATAACAATAATAACAATTTAGTAATTTAGTTTGATATGTATTCCAACTTTCCATTGCCCAAAAATATACAGTATGAATAGCAACATACAGTACATTTAAGCACAAAGACAAGGAACATAACAATACCCAAGAAAACAAATGAGATTTATGTTGAGATATGAAGTCAGAAATATTGTTAATGCAACAGTGTGACTGGGAAACAGAATTCCAGAGTTATAGGTGCCATAACCCTGAATAATGATATAGTACCATTAGATAAAGAGAAACCGTTGGTCAGAGAGAAAGCAACAGTTAAGGTAAAGTATTTAGCTAATAAATAACAACGGGCCAAGAACTGATCCTTGAGGGACGCCCTGCTTAATTATAACAGTGAGATTACAAGAACAATTAAGAAATGTGATATATTAGAAAGAAAAGAACCCAGTGTGTTCAAAACCAGAAATACCTACAAGAAACAAGTTTGAATAGCAAATCCACCATGGCACGAGCGCCAATGGCTTTAAATGGTAATGGGAGATGGTTCTCTGATTTTTTATGGCAGATTACCACCGAAAATTTCATTAAAACTTAGAACTTTTATACTTTTAAATATAAACTAATAAGTTATATAAAATATAAATGTGTATTGTAAGTGATCAATGAAAGCATAAATTATAAATATTTGGGTGGGCCCACATTTCTCATTTCTCGCAATCTGAAGTATGATTTTTAACCATGTCCTCTACATGTGTGGGGAAATACAAGAAAAACTTTGATCATACAAAATATCGTACTAAGGTCATGTTTTTACTGTTCTAAACGTGTTTTTCCTGTACAAACAGAATTTAAAGGAAGGACAAACCTTTGTAACTCCTTATGGGTGATATTAGACGTCGGCGGACAGCTCATCAATGTTGAGAGAGTCTTAGTGAAATATTCTATATCAATTCTGAGACAGTAAAAACACAATGTATATTTATATATGTTACATATAGTGTATTATATATTATATATGTCTTTTTTGTATAGGTTTTATATAAATAAAGATATGTGTTTTGAGTAAAAACAAATAGCTAAAATGTAAATTATTAAATCCATTGAAATATTTTTTAATAGTTCTGTCATTCATTTTCAATTCTATTGGATTCTATTGTATTACAGATATATCACTTGTACTGATGTGAATTATTTCTCATTTTGCACAAACCTGGTTGAAGGTATGATGGACAGCTTGTGACGGAGATCCAGGCAGTACGCTGCTGGGATGACAATACTCTTACTGCAGGATAAAATTTATTTATTTATTTATTTAAATCACACCATCAGTATATCTTTTTCTCAGAAGTAGAGAAAAGACCAGTATCACATTTCTTCTGTATTACAGTTAAAGTTAATCAGATACATGTTTTCTGTCAGAACCACTGTTCCAATCTATGGTTCAGTTCATTGAAGATGAGGTATGCACTTTAAAACTTCACCTGTGGCATTATTATGTGACATTAAGCTGTTCAACCAGTTAAACAGCAACTCTCTTGAAAGTTCATGGGCGAGCGTTCTGCAAAAATCCATAGGCTATTCAAAGCATTGTAAGCATTGTCTTGTAATCTCACTTATTTTGTTAAAAATAAATATTGCCTCATCCACTGCCTAACCCCAATTATTATGTATTTACTTTGGAATCACTTAAAGAATGTATTCACACTCTTCAAATAGAAACAAAGGCTTGATTTGCACTGAAGTCCTTTAACAAGACTATCATCTATTGAAATTAAATGAATACCCAAATATGGAAATTAATTTTTTATTGCGCCAAACAGCTGCCATTCTTCTCACACGGTGTTGTAAATGTGTTTGATTATTCAAATATCTGACAGATGTCCGGTCATAGATAAGGATGTTTTATTACAATATAGTTCTTAGGTAAATCATTAAATACACAATGCTTACGCTCATTTATTGTATTTGTTTATTGGATAGATTAGATCACATACACTTTTTATTGTTTGGGAAAGTTATACTTTAAAAATTACAAGATGCTTTTGACTTTGTTTTCGACAGAAAAATGACCCGCTCAGTTGTTGATAATCACTTTATGTCACCTAAATGACTTAAAAGTACAACAAACAGTTTATTTTTGATAATTATGTCAGTCCATTACTATATTTGTTAACAATGGAAAAATTGTAACATAGTCTAAAACTTTTTCTGGGGTTCCGGCTGTGTTGGTATAACAATTACACTCCATCTGTAATCACATTACATATTAGCACAACAAAACGTGGCATCAGCCCAATCACAAATGTGTGAAAAACAATTTCGAATAAAATATTTCTATTTGCATTTATTTGGAGAGAGTGACAACAAGCGGAACAGGTAAAAGATGTAATTTTATACCTTAATCAAAGCAAAGATTTATATTCACTCTTACCTAATAAAACAGCAATTTAATGAAATCTAATCGTATTTATAGTATTCTTATTATTTCATATGATAACCTTGCACCCTTTATGTAACAAACACTGGACTGGCATGGGCACAATACATCTAGAGATGCTCTAAAGATTTAATAAAAAATGAAATTGTTCTTCCAAATTTGTTTATTGCTGTATTCATCAACTCCTGCTTCTGTGATATTACCAAATTATAACATTCTGAACACTGTACATGGAGTGACCTTTAACTGAAAACCCCTCCTGTTACTTTATATTTCACTAAGGCATCAAAGCATGGCTCAGTAGTTTCACAAACCCACTGGCATAAACATTTAAACAAAGAACATGATGACTGTGTTTGGTTTTATTAACCTGCGTTTACAATGAATTCCAACAAGACTTGCACTACAAGGCAGAGCATATTAAAGCAGGAAACACTGGGTTTACACCATTCCTGAATGAAGGATGAACGTCACTTTCAAACTGACTGCAGGAGACTACATTGCATCTCACATATGGTCCATAAAAACAAACCAGTCCTACCAAAGAGCTTACGTGTCATAGTGATTTATGGCTGTTTTAAAAGGCGAACTCATACAGTCAAGTATGCTTTGCTTTGTGAGAGTAATGCTTATGTGTGGCGTGGGACCACATAATTGTTTCTTTCTAGAACTCTTATGAACATGTATGAATTATCGCTTTTATTGATTTGTGTCACCATGCAATATTGACAATATTTAGATTTGACTCAAGATTAGGAGAGCACAAATATAACACTGCAAATAACAATAATACACTGTAATGATTACATTTAAGCATTAAGTAGACTTCCAAAAGATAGAGGAATCAAGCAGTAAATGATAGAGCCTTCATTACAAACAGGTAAATTGGATGTTTATGGGAAAGTTTTAGTTCGATTTCGTGTTGTGATTTTTCTAGAAACTCAAAATTCCACCTTTCTCGAATAATCTTTAAAAGAAAACACAACACTACAGAGCCAACATTGGTTTCATTTGAAAAAAACACAAAACCGAAAAAAATGTATTCCATAAATGATTTTTTTGTTTTTATAATCATTTACCAATGTATTCTTGCTGCCTTCTGTCTTTATATCCCAAGTTTATTTTCAAATTAAATAGCAATTAAAATAATCAGAAAACTTGATTTTAAATTTCCTGTTTTCTGTTTAGTGGGTTTCTGTTGTTGTATTTCTATTTTGTATTAAAATGACCGTCAGTCAAATGGTGCCAGTGTTTTTCAAACACTAGTGTTTTTTAAAACTATTATTTAAAAAATGAATCAATGAAGACTAACAGGTCGAGGAAATTAGCCAGAGATGAAATAAAATGAATGAATTTCTTACCTTGTGTTTGTATTCGTTTGGAAGTTGATGACAATTAGACTTGTGAAAAGTATCCCAGCTGTCAGCAGGGTGAAGACCCGTTTAAAACACCTCTGATCCATCTGAAACTTTGAGTGTGAAGGGAAAAAGTGGATTTCCGATAAGGTAACAGGATAGCCCAGTTTTTACCCCTATGAATGTTTGCCCAGATCAGAGCGAACATAATACAGAAAAAAGAAGAAAGGCGGAGCGATGCCTGACAGTTTTACAAGTGTTTGCTCTTTTTTGTAAAGGATTAAAACCATTTCCAGAGAATCACTTGAGTTTAAAGTCTTAAAAGAAACAGCTGTGCTGAACAACAAACAGCCATTCTTGTGTAATGATCTGTAAACCTGATTGTGTACATAGAAACATAATATATCTTGATAAGCACTTGATAACTGTGACAATAATGATGAAATAATGGACATGGTTTTAGTGACTTCACATCTGTAACCGTGCAACAAGAACAAAACAAATGTATGTTAGAAATGTTAACCAGACCAGATTGGTTTGAGTGACACCGTGGGGCTGACCTACCATTTGACATCTCAAATGAATGGCAATTTAAAGTACTATTTTATATACCGGTTATTGATTACATATTCAAGTAAAGTCTAGGAGCCTTTAGGAGCTGTCATAAGTGACCATAGACTTCAATTAAATATTGCTGCAATAACCAATTTTGAGATACCATATCTCAGCTACCCTTGAGGGTGCTTCTAAGTTTCACATTATAAGTTTATATAAAGTAACCCCTTAGCTACGAGCTCGTCAGGTTCATACCTGGATGACGTACCCTACTTTGGACCTGGATGACATTCTGGATCTTCCTCTTTCAGCGGCTACGACTCACGATGACTCACGATGACTAGACTCTGTCACTATGTGTGCGCGACTCACAGGAGAGCGTGCACGGTCATTGCTGGCGTGTTTGGCTCAGACCTCACGCACAGTGGTCCCGCTGAAGACTCTTCAGAGGCTCCTGGGGCATATGGCATCCTCGGCTGGGGTAATTCCCCTCGGGTTGATGCATATGAGACCACTTCAGCTTTGGCTACAGAGTCGGGTTCTGAGGAGCGCATGGCACACTGGCAACAGACGGATTCACATCACGTCGAGATGCCGGAGTCTTCTCGCCCCATGGTCCTCAGTGACCTTTCTGAGGGCAGGAGTCCCGCTAGGGCAGGTGTCGAGGCACGTCGTGGTGACGACGGACGCCTCCCTGCTCGGCTGGGGCGCAGTGTACCACGGGCACGTAGCTTCGGGTCGATGGACAGGTCCCCGACTACGTTGGCATATCAATGCCTTGGAGCTTTTGGCAGTACACATGGCCCTCATGAGGTTCTTACCTCTACTGAGGGACAAACACGTGCTTGTCCGCTCGGACAGCACCACCGCTGTAGCGTACATAAATCATCAAGGTGGCGTACGCTCGCGGACACTGTCATTGCTCGCCCGACGCCTCCTCAAATGGAGTCAGCGGGTCATCAAGACCCTGCGCGCTGTGCACCTCCCCGGGGCTCTGAACGAGACAGCCGATGCGCTCTCTCGTCAGCAGATCCGGCCAGGAAGCTGGCGACTCCATCCTCGTGCAGTCCGGTCGATATGGGATCGCTTTGGCCAGGCACAGGTAGACCTGTTCGCCTCCCGAGACGACACCCATTGCCCGCTTTGGTTCTCCCTGACCGAGGGTCCCCTTGGCACGGATGCCTTAGCGCACGACTGGCCACGAGACAAGCGGAAGTACGCCTTCCCCCCAGTGAGCCTCATTGCACGGGTCCTGTGCAAGGTAAGGGAAGAGGAGCACCAAGTGATCCTGGTTGCCCCATACTGGCCCAACCACACTTGGTTCTCAGAGCTGAGGGCTCTGACGATCACTTCCCCTGGCCAATTCCCCTGATGAAGGACCTTCTATCACAGGGGAAGGGCACGTCATGGCACCCCAGACCAGACCTATGGAACCTCCACGTCTGGCTCCTGGACGGGACTGCCACCAGCGGTCGCAGGTTTAATTGCTTAGGCTAGGGCCCAGCCACTCGGTGTCTTTACACCTTGCAGTGGCGCCGCTTCTCGTCTTGGTGTGCCTCACAGTGTGAGGACCCCCGGAGATGCGAGATCAGAGCATGTTATCCTTCCTACAAGAGGGGCTTGAGCATCAGCTCGGTCCCCCCTTCGAGCCCTCGGATCGAGCTAGTCTTTCTCATTTAACGATGAGGACAGCTCTCCTTGTAGTGCTCGCCTTGATCAAGAGGGTCGGGGACCTACACGCATTCTCTGTGTCCAGTGACTGCCTTCAGTTTGGGCCGGCTGGTTCTCACGTTCTCCTGAGACCCCGGCCCGGCTACGTGCCCAAGGTTCCCACCACTCCCTTTTTGGGACCAGGTGGTGAGCCTGCAGGCGCTGTCCTCAGGAGAGGAAGACCCAGCCTCATCCGTGCTGTGTCCCGTGCGCGCACTGTGCCTCTACGTGGAACGCACGCAGGGCTTCAGAAGCTCTGAGCAGCTCTTTGTCTGTTTCGGAGCGGAAAAGGGGAGAGCCGTCTCCAAACAGAGGTTAGCACACTGGATTGTAAACGCCATAACAGAGCGTATCAATCCCAGCTCGTCCCTGTCCACTGGTAGTGAGCGCATATTCCACTCGGGGTGTAGCCTCCTCGTGGGCACTGGCGCAGGGTGCTACTCTGGCAGACATATACAGAGCAGCGGGCTGGGCTACGCCCACCACTTTTCGCGAGGTTATATAACCTTCCAGTGGAGCTAGGTCTCAGCTCGGGTCCTAGGTGGCAACACTTAGGATCAGTGTGGCGTACGCCTGCGAAAGCGCCATCTCCCCTACAAAGGTGAGTAAGTGCGCTCTCTTTTTAGTCCCTCTACTCCCCCTCTTCAGTGTGAGTATGGGCACCTTATCCTTCACTAAGCTCACTCTATAGTAGCAGGCCGTGCGGAGCGGCCCTGTTACTCAGCCAGGCTCAGGAAGTGTTCACCCCCATAGGGCTGACCCCTGACTTGAGCTGGAGCTCCGTACGATGTGGTTCCCCCAGAAGGGCGACCCTGTTACGATGTAATATATCACTGAGAACTTCCCTATACGGCGAGTCCGGTGATCTCCCCCAGGTGGGCCTCCACCTAAGAGCTGTGCGCCCCGCAAGTGGATCCGCACGCTATCCTCCCCATGATGTTCTCCCCAAGGTTGGCGAACCATGCGGTATTCTTCACATGTTACCCCCCCACATGGGTGGGATGTGATCTCCGCAACGTAGGCCCTCGATTAGAGGGGTAACGTTTTCCCCAGTGTCACGAGACAGATGGTTTCCCCACCAGCATGGTGGGATGAAAGGCCGCCGCCTGTAACTCGTCGGTGTGAGTCTCTCAACTTCCAGTAGAAAGCTCTGTGGATACCATACCGGTTCCCACTGGAAGGTCATGACTCGCGTAGAGCCTCTGCGGCTCCGCTGACGTCAGGACACAGCCGTAGTGTGTCGCGTGATTATACAGGGACCCCAGTCAGTCTCACAACGTCTCGTTCCCTCATTCAGGGAACCAAGGTTACCATTCGTAACCGGAGACGTTTCTGTTCATATAGTATGCAACAGTATCATGGACTTTATCATTCTTTAAATTAAACTTAGTTCTTCATTTCTAAATCTGAACATCTTGAGTTCTTCATAAAGGCGCTATCAAAATAAACCTATATATCATTAATGTTTTATGTATTTCGGTTCTGTTTCTTCTTCTTTTTTTTTACTTGCTTCAAAGAGATAATTTGTTTCAAAAATGTAATTTCTTTGTAAATGTTTCACCCTCTAGAGTTGGCTCAGTGGTCAATACATGAAATTTACAATTCCAGAGACACGTGTTTCGATCTCAGGGATGTCACATACTCTATCAAATATGTAAATGGTTAATGTCTGACATACTTCAAAATATATCTTCAAAAGAACAAATTGAGGAACAATTTTTTCTGCTATTGTAGCAACTGGGGTCCAAGAACGGTTTGTTTGCAAGCATTCTTCCAGACATCTTTTTCTGTGTCCATTAGAAAAGAAATACAGAACTCATGCGTAAATAATTAATGCCAGAATTAATATTTTCGGGTAACTATCCCTTTCACACATTTTAACTGAAGAAAAATTCATAAATAATTAAGGTTTGTTTTATCAGGAACACAGAGATTTTTGTTCTATTAAAGGTGTCTATATATTTCCTGTTATTCATTTCCTGTTATTCTGTTATTCGACAACAGACACACAACTTTACATGTGCAGAAGTTTGTTGTAGTTTTTGCCAACACAAATTTAGTTGTAGGTGTGAAAAGGTGTGAAAACTTGAATGAAGTACATACAGTTAGTAATGCCTTAAAGTAATAACTAAATGATAACAGCGAAGAATAAAGTAAAAGAATAATGAAAATAAGAAATACAATAAAACAAAACATGTATGTATGTACATTCAAGTCAGGATTACATCATCTTTTGGAAATACACACAAACACAAAGGCTGCTTTTGAAAAATTCATAGCTTAAGACCTATCAGTAGCAAAGCTTATGTTTCTCTATTCTGAATTGTTGGACCTTAAAGATGGACCTTAAAGAAAAATAAAGTATAAACAAAATAATTTGTTTCATGTAGGTCAACCTAATAAAAATCAATCTGTAGATGACAACACAAGAACCGGTGATAGCAATGCCAGTCGAGAGTACCAAAGGTTATTTATCTCTTTTTCTGACCTTAAAGATGGCAAAACCTTTTTTTTGACATTAACGAAAAATACAGGTGTAATCAAAATAATATTTTTCATGAAGATCAATCTAATGAAAATCAATCCAGAGATGACAACACAAGACCCGGTGAAAGCAATGCCAGTCGAGAGTACGAAAGGTAATTTTCTTTTTGGACCTAAATGATGCCGTATCCTATTTCCTGTACATTCAAATGTAAGTCTATATTCTGTATTTTTTTAGCTGGGAATTTAGGAATGCCATACCGTATTTTACATTAAATAAAAAATACAGCGTTATCACGATAATGTGGTGGTCAGTCAAGATCAACATGGAGATGACAACACAAGTACTGGTGATTTTATATTTTAAATTGAGTGGCAAATGGAAAATAATAAATAACCGTGTTGGCATGGATAGATCATATAAGATAGGGTTGGCATTGATATAGCGATTAATGATAAACATGATCTAAAGCTGACCTTCATGCAAACCCCTTTGACTGAAATCATTAGTTGCTGAGTTTGTTAAATCCTATTGTAATGAACACAAGCCACCACCAAAGGGCATTAGAGATCTTTAGGTGCTGTGTTCATTCTGTCACTATCCATCCCTATACTAAACCTTAGGGCTGAACCTGTAAATGAAAAACTACCTAATACATAAAGGCCTCAATTACATCTGTATTTTTATGCTTATTTCTGTGCGTCTCGTGAGTATGTATGTATAATCTACAAATGGGACATTTGTCATAATTGTGCGGCCCTACATCACTAATTCTAAATTCTTCTTGTCCCTCTTATAGGGTCTCTTGTTACCCTCTCATTGTATTCATTAGAGGACCAGGATTGTGACCTCTGAGGACCATTTTGGAAACAATAACATTTTAATGAAATGTCATATATTTATTTTATATTTCTTTATATGTATTAGTATCAAAACAGGGTTTTATGTTGTTTCTACTCTGTTTTGTTCGGCTTTGCATGTTGTTTTGATGCTTATCCTTAAAAATTCATTCTGCTTTATTCCACTGTTTTAGTTACATTGGATTACAATAAAGAAATATTTAAAATAATAAAGCAAGCCCATTTTAACTTTTGAAAAGTAAAAGTATTGCCAATCTCTAGGACCTGTAGTATGGAGATTCGTTGTTCATATCTCCGAAAAGTATTCGGTTAATTAACATTTACAGAAGATGGATCCAGCTTTTCAGATGTTTCCAGAGAAAGCAGATTTCCCGAGGGCTTCTCCAGGAGTGTACACGCTGATTCTTGTGCTCTTCCCAGATCTGTGATTGGGCAGATTTTTACAGGAGAAGGGCCAACAAAATTACCAGCAGTTTCTCATAGATAAACACTCAAACAATTACATTTTTCATTTGAAACATTTTACAAAAATAAATGACGGAAACGAGTCCTGGGGGTTGTATTGAGAACAGAAATATTAATGCATTCGTCAAACTTGGTTTTTAAAAAATAACCATGTTGAACATAATAACACAACATGTTTAAAAGTCTAAGACACTTATATATAAGCACAATATATATATTTATATATATATATATATACCCCATTAATATTTTTTACATTTACATTACATTTTGGCATATATTAAGCAAACATTTTCTCCCAAACTGGCAAGGATTGAAGAGACAACAAAAGCAATAAACTGCAAAAATAACAAGTGGCAAGAATGTGGAGAAAGTGCCACAAGAAACAAGTTTACACAGAGTCACAAACTTGTTAGGAGAGGAAATGGGTTAACATTATTTCAAAACCAGAAAGATTGTTTGAATTAAAAATGATAAAGAATGGTAAAATCTTCATTAATCTATCATTAATGTGTCAAGTAAAGTATTATATTGTTGTTTATTGATAAACAGCTCAAAACATATTTATCACATTTCAGTCGGAGTCTTAAACACAAAAACACACATTTCAAAAACAGCCATTTTAGAAAGGCCTAACTTGTTGCTCTTTCTTTTGTCTCTATGCAAATTATGTAAATACGCATTGTATGGTCACATTTACATTAATATATTTGTCAGATGCTCCAATCTAAAGCGACGTACGTCATATTACTATACTACTGTGGGACAACAAAAAGGCAAAAATAATGATGATGAGATGAATAACACATGGATTAAAGGATAACGAAGGATGGTTCTGAATGCAGTTACCCTGTTTTAACACGTCTAGTTGCTATTGTCATGGTTTATCATGGTTTATTAACAGTTGTGCTAGAGGCACAAATATGAAAACAATTAATGATCATCGGTGTCAGTAAGAAAAGTCAAATGGAAAATGAATTTTTAATAGCCTTTGTGTGTAAAAAGCCCATGAACTACAGTAGTATACAGTGAATATATACAGGACGATAAAACTTGGATTAATAATATGATTCAATGAGTGTTATATTATAATGGCCCTTACAGCATGTCAAAAACTAGATCAGGTAAATAAGACTTCAGATAAACAGTTATTTTTAAAAAAGCTTTAATTTAATTGCAATTGCAAGCAATAACATTGCATTTTCTCTGTACATAAAATTATTCTTTGCATTACATTTTTTACAATGCTTTATTGCCAAACTACATCACTGTATGAAAATTTTCACAGCAAGAATAGCAAAAGATAAGAAAAAGATAACACCACTATTTGGAACAAGAAACACACAAAAAGAGCTTTGGATGGGATCCAAATATTAAAAAATATGAACATTGACAGATTTGCTGAAATAGCTGATTAAAAAATATTTAGATGCAAATAAAGGTGGGATGTACTCAGCAGCGTCCTGCCCATGTTTGTTTTCCAATTTGGATGTTAAAAATGGAAACATTGAATCTGGACAGCCCTAGAAAGAGCAAATTCAGTAGCAAGTTGTTCAAACGTTTGAATGGTTTACCCTTCAAAAAGTTGAAGCCCTGAAACCCGGATCTATTAAGGGAGTGAAATACTTGATCAGAATCAGAACAGAACGGATCATGTGCGGATGAGAATAGAAAGTGAAGTGTCTGTCCATAATATCAATTACTGCTTATACCTCACAGTTGTTATTAATAATTCAATTCAATTCACTTTTATTGTCACATCACCACGGCACATGTGCCCTGGTGAGTGGAATTCTTGGGAGCTTGCTCCAGAAAAAAAATTGCAATACAGTTAACATACAACATTTAACATTTAGTACAGACTTCAACATAAGACAGTGTGCAATATGCACATACATATAATCAGTACACACAGTGCACTATTGGACAAACACAGTCGAAACATTCAACACAGTGTGTACATACATACATTAGGCACTAAATGTATATACACAGTGTGCACATACATACATTAAGCACTAAACAACTAATAAGGGGTTTGTGCAATAAGGGATTCCACCTCCTGGGGACAACAGACAATTAAAGTCTCCACCCATAAACAACTAATCCTTGTGCATTCTTGTTGACCAAACCGACAATTTTTTTTCATAAACCTGTTTTTTAAAACTCCTTAAAATATGTTAAAAAGTGATATCATAACACCAAATAACAAGCCATTAACTAAGTTCAAATCCCTCCTCCTTTTTTTATTTTGAACATGAACTGAATTGAACTGATCTATTAAACAATATTTCCTCTTTTTAGGAAGACTGTGTTCTCACAGACGGTGCTATATGTCAGGTCATAGTTCCCTTAAAGAGAGGTTTCTCAACTTTCCATGCCAAAAAAGTCAAAGTCAGGTCCAAATGTTTTTTTCATTTATTGGGAGGACACATAGCAAGAAATGAGTGTTTGTGTTAACTTAACATTTGAATTCCGTTTAGAAATTAATCTTGTTTTCATATTTATCCCTAGTTGAAGTATCTCCGCTGACAAAATAAAAAACCTGCCTAAAATACATTAGAAAAATAAATTTGTTTAATTGATTTAACTAAATAGATTTAATGGTTCTGGATGGAATTGAATTAGTTTTGATGGAAATTATGTTGGTGTCCACCAGTATATGATGACGTGATAAAACAGCTCAGAAATACATAGGCCTTGGGATAATGAAAATAATAAGGCTTTATGATTATATATTATTATGAGTTATTAAATATATTCACAAGGTTGCTTTAGAGGCATAAAACATGTGATGATAAAGCATTCGCGGACCCATAAGAAATGTACTTCTAATACTTGAAAGTGTGTACTTCTGTACTTAAGTGATAATCTGTCTTCACAGCTCTTACTTGTAGTGCAGTAATGTTTGACCTGTCGTATCTGTATTTTTCCGCAAGTAATTTAGTTGTGTACTTCATCCATCTCTGCAAAGCATCCTAAATCCATGAGCATAAGCAAAGCATAAACACCATTGCATTACCAAAGATTGACCATATACAATGGAAATGCAATGGAAGGAATCAATGAAATATCATGGTAACATATAAGGTGGGTGTGGTCTGTGATTATTGTGCTTGGTAACCAGGGTGAAGGGTAAACATGATACAATGAAACCAGATCAACAAGAAACAAGACAGGATAGACAAGACCCTTACAACAACATTATCAGAACCCAAAACCAATCAACTTCATCGATTTAGGAATCATTCATTGCCCACTTTTTTATGGTGCAGAACTGTCCAATGGCATGTGCAATGAATGCTTAACACTAAATCATAAAATGCAAAATGTCAACCTCACAGTACTATTAAGTCCCTTTGGATAAATGAGTCTGCCAAATAAATAAACGTAAATGTAAATGTATTCCGTCCTCAGGTAATGATGCAGTACATGTTCAGATAAGGAGTAGAGTAGTAGACTCTATTGAGCATCATATTTTGAAGTAAGATTTTAATAAGGCCGAAAATAAAAGATGTGAAAAGGCGTACCGCCAAACGCACTGCTTATATCTGGCAAGCATCAAGCAGAGAAGCCGGTTCGTCCACAATAGAGGGAATTTTAGATGAAAACCAACTCTGTGCAGAATGGCGCCTCCCCGACTCCTGCCCTAAAGGCCTTTTGTGGTTGATGACTCATTGTTGTAACAAACACCATGTACACACAGACAAACACCCTAACTGATCCTCAACTAGACAAACGCTGTGGGATGGTTTATTGTATGTTCGTTGCAAAGGTGAAAGTTGAATGTTATTTCATTTTAGGAGTGAGGGCTAAGAGGAGCATTTCAGCATGATAAAGATCACCTTTTTGTTCTGTCTGCTCACTGTGAGTACCATATATTTGACTTTCAAATGACTAACATTGAATGTAATTATACTTAGTATTCCAACAATGACTAATCGTAGACGTGCTGACTCAAATGTAAGTATTTTAAATCATTGTTGAATTGCCTTATATTAAAACACAGCAACACACGCACACACGTTGAATCAGATCAATTATTTTACACCCATTTGCCTCAAGGATCTACAAAAAGAGAAACCTGTGCACCCTTGAGCTCTCCCAAACTGTCAATGTAGAAGGAATGCAATACTTTCTCGGTTTGAAACAGAAATGTTTGAACGTTGGAATTAATATTTGTCAGATCTTCAGTTTCATCACAACATGATGTACAAGACACAAAGTTCTAAGTAAGTAGAAGCAACATTAGAAGCGTTGGTTGCGAATAGTGAGCATTACTTATTTATACTGTAGGTCTTTCTCTGTATTCACAAATGCTGCCCACAAAATAACAATATATATCAGAGACATATATTCAAACACAAGGACATTTATATAATAACTGTGTATTGTATATAAAACTGTATATAAAACATATACTGTTCTGTATCTGTAACTTATAGAAGCTTTGGCAGTGTTATCGGGGATTAGTATAGAGTCTGGTTTCAGACACTAAAGTGCATTAATTTTTTTAATGAGTTGGCGGTATACAAAGAAACATGATTTATATACAGTAATATATATCAGTACATTATATATATATATATATATATATATATATATACTGATATATATATATATATAATCTATATTGATATATATAACTGTTAATTTTCCCCAAATAAAACCTTCAAGTACACACAAAAAAACATTAAATTATTCTTATTGTATGTAATGAAGTGAATATAGACATTTAATGTTTCATATTTACAAAAATCTTGTATATTATTTTAGGTAACCTCAAATAAAACTTTGAAAAACGATCCACCTGTTCCACCATCCACTTTTCAAAAAACCCACTTTATCACTTGGCACTCGGTACATATGTTGTTTTATTCTTGCTTGGACTGGCATAAATTTAGCTTACGATTGCGTTGTCATCACCCGTTGTAAATGCTTCATTTGTAAACCTCATATGTAAGTCGCTTCGGATAAAGCGTCAGCTAAATGACAAATGTAAATGTAAATGACTATTGCGATAAAATAATTATTTGCAAGAATAAACTTAACGAAAAATTCAAAAATTTAAATGAGTTTTAAATAAACTGTGATAATAACCATAACACATTTTAAAATGATTTGCTCTTGGTTAAGCAGCCATCATTTTATATGCTTATACTGGGATTAAAGATGAAAAAACTCTAATCCTAAGTAAGCTTGTACAAGAGCTTTTTAAGCTCACAGACAGAAATTCACTTCACATCATGGTGTTTGCTGGTGTGTCAATATGAAAGTCAACAGACAGGAGCAAAAATCACAGGCATCAAGTGGATCAACCAGTACCAACCAGTCAGAGTTAACACATAATGCAATGCCAAAATAAACTGGACAAAAGACAACTGCACACGTAGAGACAAAAAAAATCTATTTTAAAGTAAAAAACCCAAATAATTATTCTGTTTCTACACCCACCCTCACTAATTTCAAACTTCTATAACTCATACACAATTTAAATAGACTTTTGAATATGATTGGTAAACATTCTTGTTGGGTCCATGCAACATATCTCTTTGGTGTTCTGCTACAGAAAAGGTTGTACAGGTTTGAAATGGATCTGATGCACACAAAGCTGTGTATATTGTGTATTCATCTGTATTTACCTGTTTACAGTTTGATTATCAACTTGTTGCTGCGGCTGCATTCAGCACAAATGTCACACACCTACGAGAAAAGCGGGTACGTAAAGAACAGATCTCAACATTAAAAAACATGCCTCACACCTTGTCCATCGTTTAGATTTCTGACTCTCGGTTAATCTCACAGGATGCTGTTCTCATTCGCTCAAAGAGAAGATGGGTACTCTCTACGATTGATCTTGAAGAGAACATGGAAGGACCTTTTCCTTTTAAATTAACACAGGTACATTTCAAGAGTAACAGGTTGGGATGTGCTCTATTTAAAAGGTATCCCAAATAAAATGATTAATTATTAATGGATGTTATGATGTCTCTACCTTCAAGCTAATTTAAAGTGACAGGTAACTCGAAATTGTATACGTATATTCTATAAACAAAGGTAAGTAAATTCTTCTGTTGTTTGAACAAAAAAGGGACTGGGTGCCAACATTCCAAGATTCTCTAAAATCTATTTTATGTGTTCTGCAGAAAAATGTCATACGGTTTTAAAATGACAAGAGTGAGAATATGAGAAAAGAGTTATCATTTTTTGGGTGAACCACGACTTTAAGTGGTACAGACCCTTGGTATAAAAACAAACAAACAAACAAACAAACAAACAATCAGATATTAATTTTCCAATTTTTTTATAGATGTTCAATGACAAAGACTCAGACTTCAACCTCAAGTTTCAAATCAAAGGAGAAGGGGTGACGCTAGAACCTTTGGGTTTATTTAGCATCGACGAAAGCAATGGAGATGTATTTGTGCACCGGCCCGTCGACAGGGAGATGAAACCCATCTATCACGTAAGCCTGCAAAACACACCTGCAGTTATACAATATCACTGGGCGTCATTTGTAATGACAGCAATGCAGAACTACACAGGAATTCCTATGATTCGCTTCAATTGACAATCTGATTCGATTTGATTCCATTGCAGGTGGACTTTGACGTTCTGGACAAAAGCACCGGTGCTGTGGTGGACAAAACACTGTCGTTTAATGTGGAAATTAAGGACAAGAATGACAATCCACCTGATTTTCAACCTTCAGTCCTTCATGCAGTTATTCCAGAGAATGCGCAAGAAGGTTCAGTAAACGATTCAATGATCACTCGATGGCAGACGGGCAAGGAAATACTTTTCTCATCGCTTTGTTTTCTTGTTGTAATAGGAGCCGTCCTGGCAACATTACAAGCTCAAGACAGGGATCAACAAGGCACTCCTAACTCTCAGTTCACTATGAGGATAAGCTCTCAAGAACCTGCTTTCCCAAAAATGGTTCTTCAGAGCCTTACGAGTAGTACTACACTCAACCAGCTGAGTCTCACGGGCTGTTTAGATTATGATGTGAGTAACTTCCAATGTTGGGCAGGCCTGAAAAATATTGCGAGCTAGGCTACAGTAACACTTACTCTACATATTTAGAGGAATGCTTGCCCCATTGACAACCATAGCAGGGAAATTAACTTTCTATCATTTTTTGAGCTGTTTAACTCAAAATTATATATCACAGATGACATTAAGAACATTCAAAGGGGGGGTATCGAATTGTTCAATTTGCTTAAGACTGTTAAACATGTTTAGTTTCATTTTCAAGATGGTCCAGTTCCTTAAACATTATACACAATGAAAGAATTTTAAACGTGATTTAAAGACTCAAGGAGGTTAAACACGAAACGGTCTTGTTATCATGAACAGTGAATAGGACATTCATACACTAAACTGTGATTGGTTGTAATGCTCACCCATGCAGTGCATGAAAATTTAATGCTTTTATCCTCATAAGTTCAATATTCACTTTTTAGATTTCACTTTTTACTACTACTTACCAAAATAAGATGCTTCATTCTTGTATATCCATATCTACAACTGTGCTACTACCAAATATCAAAGTAACAGCTTTGTTCAGTGACAGGTGAAATCAGTTGTCAATCATTATCAGTTTCGACCGAAATTAAGGTTGTAACCCAAAGTTGCCAATTGGATGCCACACAGGTCCTTGTATCGTGGAAGCATCACTTGCTGATCCAGCATATGTGATACTTGGAAAATATGTGATAGATTTGAAATGCATATTAGTGTTTGTTTTTCATATTTCAGAAAGTGAAACAATATAAACTGCTAGTTATAGCGGAGGATCGAGGAAAGCCTTCAATGATGTCAACAGCAACAGTCCTTCTTGACATTACAGACTCCAACACACATCCCCCTGAATTCACAGCTGCCCAGGTATTTCATGATTTTCCCAAGCATTTATCTTTGCAACAATAAAAGTGTTTCGATGAAATACTCTTAAATACAGAATCGATAATCATTAAGATAGATACTAGATATTGTAAAGTTGTAATCGAACATGGATGCCCTATGAAGCACCATTTGTCTGCATTTAAGTGAAGGAACTTTACAATTAAACTGCTTAAAGAGGTGTTTACTCTAAGAGGCTTTTACCATAAATAACTTTTCTATAAAACTAGAGACTAGTTTCACTTTAGGTTCTGTATACCTCTGCACTAAAAAACAAATTAAATATTGTTTTATCTTTTTTAAAATTGCTTATTCTTAATATTAACTTAAATAACTGACAGCCGATGTTTTAAGTGCATGTCATACCTAGGGACCAGAAGAGAAATCACCTAAAAATAGGTTTTGGCTGCACCAGGATATAGCACGTTTCATACAAAATATACCCTAAAGGGCCAAAAAAAAAATACATTCCATGAGTACAGTTGTCAGAATTGATTGTTAACTGATGATTTGTGTTACAGTACAAAGCTAAGGTCACGGAAATGGAATTTAACAAAGAGATCTTAAGAATCGGCGTAATAGATAAAGACACACCGAACACACCTGCTTCACGAGCCGTGTTCACCATTGTAAAGGGAAATGAAGGGAGGAACTATTTGATTGAGACAGACCCCAAAACCAATGAAGGTGTGCTGCATGTTATCAAGGTAATTCTAAAGAGAATTATAAAAAAAATAAGGACACTTCTAATTTTCTAATGAAGAATAACATTTACATGTATGGATTTTTCTGACACCTTTTAAACATCTAACTATGATAACATTACATAATCTGTGAAATAAATCTATGAAACCAAATTGTTTTCTGTATAAAATGGAGTGGAAATGTTTGATTTAGTACCCCAAATTTCAATTGTTTTTCTTGTAAAAATTTCAGACTATTTATGTTATTTAACTTTTTAGGAAAAAAAATATTATACAATTTTATTTCAGTTTCAACAGTGCATATTTTGACAACATTTTGACAGATTCAAAGTTGATTGATCAAGTATTTCATTTTATCACTCCGCATAAGGATCACTAAGCTTTGATGTGCCATAAGGGAAATAACCATGGCCCGTCCAAAATAAAATACAAAAAATATGTCTATATTGTCACAGGGAAAGAATTTTGAGAAAACCAAAGTCACAGAGCTGGAGATAGCTGTGAAAAATGAAGAGGAAATATTCAAATGTGTTGACGGGAAACCTGTAAAAAATTTCCAATCTCAACCAAACACTGTTAAAGTGGAGGTAATGGTCATTGATGTGAATGACCCCCCTATGTTTAAGAAGGAAATTGAGACAATATTCCGACCTGAAAACTTGGATCCAGGAGATTTGCTGTTCACACCTGAGGTTAAAGATGAAGACTCGGATTTAGCCAACATGAGGTGTGTTCAAGCACTTTATTTACTTATTATCTGATTTATTTAAACATACATCTAAACATCTGATGTTCATAAATCAGTTTTGAAATCTGTTTGTTCAGCTACTTGTGCCATTTATGTACGTGATGTGTATTTTAATGTACATTTGATTTTTAGGTATGTGTTAGTACAAGATCCAGCAAATTGGGTGAGCATTGACCCAAAGACGGGAAAAATAACCACAGTTAAAAAAATGGATCGAGAGTCTTCATTTGTCAAAAATGACACTTACACTGTTGTCATCCATGCTTTAGATGACGGTATGTACATAACTCTGTTTTTTCTTCTCTTCATGATAAGAATTAGAACTCTTGGGACAGGACATTGAATTATTGAAGCTTAAAAGTTCAAAAACTAGAAAACGTAATAATTCTTACTGTTTAGTGAATGCATAATGTTTGAAATCTGTTAATAAACCAAATTATTTTGTATTTTTCAATAAAATTTTTCCCACCAGAAATAATATTTCTGACCTTTGACTGAATTCTTTCAATGTGGTTTTCACAGGAAAGCCACAAGGCACTGGTACATGCACCGTAGTAATCTACCTGGGTGATTTAAACGATAACGTCCCCCATCTGCTAAGCAAGACTGCGGTCCTGTGCGCGGACAAGGTCGACCAGGTCAGCGTGAACACAGCAGACATTGACAATCCTCCGTTTTCGGGACCTTTTTCGTTTTTCTTGAACGGGGAAGAGGAACTTAAAGATCACTGGAAATTCGAACCCACCACAGGTCAGGGCATATGCTTCCGCTTAATGCATATCTACATCAAAGATAACAAACATGTCAATCCTCCATTTCAACTGTCACGATAAATCTTAAAGAAAAGTTATAAAGGAATATTGTTGATTTCACAAGTTTACAAACACGATACATGTTACCTTTGCAAACAAATTGAATAATGGTGTATGATCATTCAAATATACACTAATGCTTTGTTGGGTTTACACTTCAGGGCACAGCACGTCTCTGATACATTTGAAGAGTCTGCTATATGGAAACTACTCGATTCCCATAAAGATACAGGATCAACAGGGCTTGGCAGCAGAAGAGGTTTTTCATGTGGTTGTGTGCGACTGTTTGAAAGAAAATGTGTGTCGAGATCGGCGGCCATCCAGCTCTAGGTTGGATTCTGCAGGAATCGGCCTCATATTGGCCAGCATTCTCCTTTTTGCCTGTGAGTTGAATTTCTTAAAACCAAACTTTTAAAACATGTTATAAACAAAATAACAATATGTACACTCATCCATTACACATTCTATACATATATAGACGGTCTTATCTGACTCATTTGCCTGACTCGAAGATAATATCAGATCCGTGTTTCTCTGGCCGGCTTTTGGCCAGCAAACTATTTATATTAATATACATTTATAATCATTTAGATTTGTATAATAATTGTATTTAGTCTAGGATTGCTTATTCTACTGGTAACCCCAAAATAATACTTGCTTTCACTTACAATAATGTCACTTATTTGCTTTTTTTTGCTTGTTCATGCTTATCAGAAGTCAAGTTAAATGTCAAGCTGTTTTAACAAACCGATTATTTTGTAAAATACACAGAATAGAAATATGCCAAAAATATTATTAATAAGAATAATTATTGTATTAAACAAAATTCTTATTTCTCAATATGCAGAAAAAATGTTTAGGCATTGGAGTATAATACACAGGGTGACAAGCAAAACAACATTTATTTAATGTTTTAAATATTCTTGCATATATATTTAATACATATTTTCCATGGTATGAATAATTTACAATAACAAATGTATTTTTCAACAGTGCTACTTCTTTTGGGTTTTTTGTGTGAGTTTGGAAGCAAAACTTTCCAGCACTTGCCCCTAAACCTGCAGGACGAGGGAAACCAAACCCTAATGAAATACAATGGAGAGGGAGGAGGCTCTGTTTATAAGGTGTGTTTTTAACATATGTCAAACTGTCTGTCATGCATGAGTTGCAATGCGTAACCTTTAGCAATTTCTTTAGGCTTGCAGGAACAAAGGGGAGCAATTACCACAGTTCTATGTGAACATGCATTTATATAATCAAGTCCCAGTTTCAGTTTTTTTAATTTATTACTTAATTTAAACAGATCAAAATTTATTTTATTTTTTACCCATTTCAACTAAATTATGAAAGTTATTTATCTACTACATGTGATGGATAATTCTTTATTATTCATTTTGTTTGTTACAGTCTTGGAAAGAATTATAAACAACAATAATTTTAATGCGGTATTATGTTAAACAGTGTCAGATTTTTATCCTCCCAAAAATGTTGTGTTATATAAAAACATCATAGGAATTTTTTAAGCAGGCCCTTCTCAGTTTATAACTGACAAATATTTATTCGATTTTCTGTGTTAGCGAATGAAAACATTTTACTTGATTTTAATTTCACTGCTGATGTGTTTATGTGGACTGTGTAGAAAATATTTAGCTGAATTAAGATATAATGTTAATACTTGAAACTAACCAGCTATTAACGCATCACTAGGGTTCATGAGGGGTCATGTGAAACCGTTGGTAATTCTTCTGTAATAACAAACTTCCCCTTTAACGTTTAATATTCTTTTGTTTTCTCATTAGCCTGAACACCTTATATATGGCAATGCTGTTGGCATGAAGATTCCATCTGCACCGGTACTTTTCTTTATATGTTTTTTGCCAGATTATTTTTCAATAAGCGATGTCAGTTTGCAAACAGATATAGTTCACTGTTCAGTACACATTGTGAAAAGAAAACTTTCACTTACTTCAAAATGGGAATTCAAAATTGGAAACGAGTTGTTTGATCCGTGGTTAATATTAAAGGGCTTTAGGAAACAAGAAATATGGATTAGAATATAAATAATATAGTGTTGTTTTTTGGAACAAATCACTTAATGGCCAAAAGCCTTTGGATCAGAGACAGCACTTTTAGTTACGAGTCTCTGCATGCATTTCAACAAAGAGACTGTATTCTCGCTGTCAGCGTGCTTCAACATGTCAGAAGCTAATCTTTTGACTATCTAATGGTAGATGATCAGAATTTGCCTATAAAATATTGTCTCATTTTTCATTTAAATTCAAAAACACATTTGTTGAACAACATTCAATTGTAACAGCTTTTTGTAGTATGATGGAAATCCAGACTTTAAATCACTGGATTTTCAGTGTAAATATAGAAATGTATCATTCATAATATTGGAATAAATTATGATTAATTTAGATTGGATTTATTTAAATAGGATGCACAGTAATATGGATTTTCAACATATATTGATCTGTTGGGTTAAAATCCTTTATATAAGCTTTAAAGACACCTTTATGGCAGCAAAGCCCTTTGTTTGGGGTCCGTCCTCTCCCCAGACAACATCTTTGAGAACTCATTTATCATTGGATCTAACTCTTTTATTGCTGTTTTTAGCTAGATTGCATGACTGATGGATTCAGAAATGGTGAAAATGGCACACTGAGAAGCGCTTTTGGAGTAAGTGTCAAATCTTGTCAATATATGTTTTAAAAAACAAAACTAAAAAGTAGTCTGCAGCACAAGTGTCGAACTTCTGGAGGGCCGTTGACATGAAGAATGCTGATCCAACCTGTCCCAACACAAAGTGCCAAAATTTAAATAATCCTGTGGATTATCTGAATAAAGGGTTTTTGTATTAATGTTGGACAGTGACCTTCCAGGAAAACAGACTATTAACCAAAGTAAAAATGAAACAATAAAAGCTCAACAGACAACATCTAAGCATAGATTTTGAAAGAAACTAGAGGATATCGTAATATATTTTATATATATTGTAAAACTGAATTGTTTGGATGGATAGTTAAGGATTATCAAAATGGACCTAGTGTTTACTAAATGAGCACAATTTGCCTGCAGATTCATATCAATACTGCAATAATTTAGTATGGTTTATCAGTACAGCTGATGCAGAATGTGAAATTTGAGTTTTGCTTTTATTTTTCACAGCACTCCTCCCTGAAATACAGCGAAACATCCAACGGCAGAGGATTGATGAGTAGGGTGAGTGACAGCTTTGTACAATTGACACATGGGTGTGACCCGTGAGATTCCGGCAAGTGCTGGGTGGGGCTTGTAATAAATGTGGTGAAAGAGAAGCACATACCAGAGAAGAGTTTGAATCCAAAATAATGTAAAGATAAATACAGAATCACACAGATTAGTGTTGTTTCAACCCTCAAAGGAGGGGTATCACAGGAATCAATCTTATGTTCATCTTGAGCACTGTAGTGTAGATTTGCAAGGTGTTCATATCTCAGAAAGTATTTGATTTACTTACATTTTCTTAAGATGGATACGGCTTTCCGAAATCTCTGATTGGTGCATAGGCTGGACTTTTCAAGAGAATTTGGCGATAAAAACTTCAAAAGCTGATGTCAGTAATAGGTTGAAAACTTGAAAGAACCTTTCCGAAGGCTTTGTCTCTGATGGATGAGTGCATTGAGTACAAAAAGCTAGGTCATGCTTCTAACCCTGTTTTTGACAAATGAACCGAGTCAAACATGACAACTCAACATGTTTAACAGTCTAAAGCACTTATAATGATGCCCCTCCTTTAACCTACATCTATGTTTCTATACACATATGTTAACAAAGACCTTGAAGAGGTGGGATTGATTTCAGTAGATCAAATAAATTAAAGAAAGACAACAAAATTCAGTTTAACTATAATGTTTACAAGAATAAGCATACTTTTTGACATATTTCTCATAAAAAGTCCCCTTTTTATCATAATGTACATTAATATTCATTCACTTGTGGAAAACTGCACAAATGCGAAGATGTTTTTTTGCGGTGATGACAAATGCATCATTTAAATTATGATGAACTGATAATTGAACATATATTTTGTTCCTTTTTTCCCAAGCCACATCACAGCTTTTCAATGGCCCGCACCAACACAGTAAGGGTAAGTTTTGAGAATAATCAAAATAAATACAAATAAGAAATTCTTTATGACACGTGATTTTATAAGAGACTAATAATTGTTTTGATTTCATTCAACTGTTTCTGTTTAAAAAGATAAACACAGACAATAATGGCACAGAATAAAATAGATAAAGACCCTGCTTGACTTGAAGGAAAACATGATAATTTCCTATATGTAAAATTTGTTTTTTCAGAGTGGACTGAGTCAGTCGTCTCGTTCGTACAGTTTGGCACAATCTGAAAGACACCTTGCGGGTTGTATTGAAAGGGTGAGAATCTCTACTGAACATTTCAAACACTCCTGAAGTCTTTACTGTAGTGACTTTAGTGCCACAAGCACAGACAGAATACACAAAGGCAGATGTGTTTAGTTTGGCACACCTGAGACAGGTGTAAAAACAAGTAGACATCGCCACCTAGCGCTAAAAACACAAAATGAAAGTTTAAGATCAGCAGCCCATGTTTCACTTCACACAATGTAAAATACATTAATGGTGAGAGTTCATTTGTGATTAAGATGTGGATTCAAATATTTCTCTTATTGTCATAATTTAGAAATGCTATGGGCTTACAGAAGACCAGAATGACTATCCGCAATATCTGCCGTATGAATTTCAGTATGAAGGGAACGGAAGTGATTGTGAGTCACTTGATCAGCTCTCCATCAGCAATGTTGGAGATAACCTGGAATTCCTGCAGCATATCGGACCAAAGTTCAACACCCTTGGAAGAATCTGTCAACAGTCAATGAACCAACTTTAAAGATATATGCAGATTTTGGGATTTGGAAAAATTCTCTTTTCTTATGAGCCTTGCCTCTTAAGAGAGACTTTTTACATGTGAGGGCCGGTTTGGGACACAAAGGTTTAGTTGGGTTTTATTATGGACGTTAAGCTTTTCACAAGAGTGTTTTCACACTTAGATCCTTCTTCAAAGAACTGGACTCGGACCAAAACATAGACCAAATGAAAGAGGACGGAGCTCTTTTCTTTTTTATAAGATGATGCTTTTCAGTTTGAGGATCCCTTTTGTGATTCCATACTATGGGTTCATTATAGGAAATATAGTAAAGATAAACTATTGCAATGGTAAGCGGTTAGTAAAAGTGCACTAAAATAATGACATAGATAATTATAACTAGATTCTCCAGATACCTAAACATGTCGCCATATTGGAACAGTCCACTGATGTTATTGCTATTGTCCCAGAAGTACCTGACTGTAAGTGATTTTAAGTGTTATACATGTTTCAATGTGCAAAGACTCAACAGCATATGAAACTAGAGATGCAATGTCAACGAATGCCAGTTTTTAGTGAATAGTAATATAAGAGAAACATACCTAGAACTCCCTGGATGGTCAGTTCAGAGGGGTCGGTTTATTCTAAAGGGGTCTGAGATGGCTTGAAGTGTTAACAAATGAGCCAAAAACACAGTAACCGGTACTCAGACCCTTAAAAAGGACCAAGTATGAAAACACTCAATAGTCTTTCTATGAAGGATCTCTGGGATGTGCTCTTCAGGTGAATGTATAAGGGTTTTGATGCTTGAATTTAATATCACGGGACCTTTGCTCCAAAAAAAGTTACCAAACTAGTATTTTAGTTTTTTAGTTAAGTTTTGTCTTTTGTTTCAGGGGCGATATCCTAAATATGCCTGTACAAATTTAGTCAACGACCAAAACTGTGACTTGTTTCAAATGTAGTTTGTTTTTTATGTCATTGGCATCTTTGTGAAAAATATCCTGTTAGATTGAAAAACATTTGGTCATGAGCCTTTAGTTCACACTTTAACTATCCGTTCTCTGTTTCTTTTTAGGCCTTTTATTTCACAGGTTATCTTTGTTGTTTGGCACATTACAGCTTTCATTTGTGCTCACATATGTAAATGTTTATTGATGTAATATCGTCTTTACTACATTACTGTACATGTCTTTAATTTGATGAAAACAGATATTTTAATAAAAGTTTCTTATGTAGCCCTTTTGGGTCTCCACTGACCTTTGTTCGATTGGGGCATAAATGAAAGTGGACCCAATCACTTGGAATTAAAGTTTTATTTAAACATCTTTATTGCAATAAAAATTGCGTGTTGTTGTCAGACAGACACTTGCTGGTTCATGTCTGCCGGACACCAACCTTCAGATCCCTTTCCCTCTAACAGCATTATCCATCATTTAAAAGCATACATAAATGTCTAAAAGAAACTTGAAATAATTGTGATCTCTGCCATAAAAAGACATAATTTGCTTGACATTACAGTGATGTACAAAAAAGCAATGACTTGTAAATTCTTGTATTCTTTTAGGATGCTGGAGTTCAAATGAAGTTAAATGAGTGATGAATAAAATAGCTGATGTCTACAAAAACAAAATCTTCATGATCCGTTGTTTTTTGAAGTCACAACAGGGTCTGAGCTTTTTTTGTCTATATTTGCTCGGCATTTAGGTTCTGATGGTACTACGGATTGGTACGTAAGCATTGTGCAAAAAAGTGGACTAATTGACATGGTTTGTTGTCTGGAATAATAAATGCTTGCTTTCTGTGTAGTCATGGCTAAAAGTACCGGCAGTAACATAAATGTTCTCTTTTGTCATAGTTGTGCCTCTTTTGGTCATGGTTTTCCGAGTTTTGGTAGAATCATGACGGACCCATGTGTTTTGACATGCCGTGTGCTCTCTTGTCTCGTCTCCTGACCCCGCCCCATTGTTGTCCTGTCTATCTTCCTAGCATTGTTTCGTTCCCCACATCCGTCGTGTGACGTTATCCTATTTTATGTCTCCCTATTTAAAGCCCTTGTGTTTGTTGTCCTATGCATTTTGTTGCTTGCGTACTCTGCCTATGTTTGTTGCTGATGTTCTCTGCGGAGACCGAGTTTTCAGAAGGGGAGATGATGCTCATCTTTAATGGCTGCCTGAAGGACCCCCTTTTGTCCACTGAGCTAAGGAAGCTGAGTTCACTGTACTTTGGAGACATGGTCAGGCTTGTGATCAACTGGAATGATCTTTGACCAGCAGTTCCAGCCTGGGTATCCACCCCGCTGGCCTCAGTCACGGACAATTGTGTACTGCTTAAGGCTACTTTGGGGGACTTAGCTCCTCCCACCACCAGCGCCGCAAGCTCCTAGGCCCCCGATCAAAGCCCAGACTGGATCCAAGCCCGATCACAGAGTATGACCCAAGCCCGGTCACAGAGCCGGATCCAAACCCGCTGACAGAGCCGGATCTAATCCAGGTCAAAGAGCCGGATCCAAGCCCGGTCACAGAGCCAGATCTTACTCAGGTCACAGCGCCGGATCCAATTAAGGTCTCAGGGCGGACATTCCCCTCGGCTTTAGCCCCAGTCCAGCTGGCTGGTGTAAAATCCTGACTCATAGCAAACCTGAAGATCGAATCCTGACTGATGGCAAACATTACTTGTTTTGTTGGGGTTGCTGAGGCACAACTGTGGCTTGTTCTCTTTTCAGTATCTTTTAATCCTCCTGCATTTTACAGGAATAGCTGTGTCATATTGCACAACATTTTGTGTAATCCAAACTTATAGGTGTCTGGTTCCATGGTTCCATGGTAGGAAGAGTTATACTTGTCATCCAGATTTACCAGAAACCCGATTGAGTTTTGTTCTGTTGTAAATTTCTTTTTTATCTTTGTTGACCTATCTTTAGATAACCCTTAATTTAAGAACTGCATTTAGATCCAAGCGCTGTATGGGATACCCTTCTGTTGCTTCTTTTGGTTGCCTTACACTGAGAATAATTCAAGGACTTTCCTATATATGTATGTCACATAAATAAATGCAACGAGTGTATAAGTTTGAGACATAAGCAAACATCACAACTGCATTTCTTATGCAATGAAGGGTTTTACAAGTGTTTTTACATGAGATATTTATCCAGAAAGCAAGTGATTGAGAGATTAAGCCCCAGTTAAATGAGACCAGTACCTTCAGTTTCAAACTATGCAAATGACGGGAGAAGACATGCACTTCACAAACCATAACAAAATATACAAAACAATGAAGCATTAAAACTCTTTTGATTGTATTGTATTTTGTAGATTGCAATGCATTTTGTTGAGAGATGACAAGACAGCATCGGTTGGAAATATAGAGGTCTGTCTAGACAAGAAATGAAATCAGAGTCGCTATGAGCAAGTTGACCTTTTAACCTCTAGGATATAGACTAAAATTGTCTTTTAAAGGGCAATAAAAGATTTAAAAATGTGTTTAAAATGAAACAATATCAGTCTTTATGAAAGTAGTAATTAATATTTATTTCCACTTAAAAATGTTAATAAAGTAAGTAGACATGTTTCTGGAAGATGAAGTCATTAACATCTGACTGAAGTAGCTTGTATCATATATATATATATATATATATATATATATATATATATATATATATATATATATATTTGTAGCAGGATAGATGTGTAAAATGTTATTCAGGGTAGGTTTGAATTATTATATTGTCTTCTCAATATACATATCTGTATATAGTCTCAGTGTATGGTTCCTTTTTTTGTAAAAGAAACCAATAATGTGTTTTTAATTTTCCTTAATTTTGGAACACATCAAAAATTGATTCTACCTGTTCAAAGGATAATAAGTCATCAGTGGACCAATGTGTAGTAGAAATGATCATACAGTATAATTGGTAACAATGGAATAAAGTAGGAAATATACATTGAGGTTGCCCAAAATGTACTCAAACTCATTTCAAAATATTTTTTTATTTCTACAGGACAGAAAAGAAGATATTTTGAAAATTGTTGGTATATATATATATATATATATATATATATATATATATATATATATATATATATATATATATATATATATATATATATATATATATATATATATATATATATATATATATATATATATATATATATGTATATATATATATATATATATATATATATATATATATATATATATATATATATATATATATAGCACCAATTCACTTCTTAATGAACACAAAAACAATGACTGTAAACACAAATGACTGTCATTGAATGCCAGTTCTGAAGTCATTCAGGTTTGAAATGACAAACAATGATTTTTATCCTACAAATCTTTTTCATGAGAATTTAGCGTATTAAAAGTACATGAGGTCAACGTAGAATTGTTCAATGAGGAATTCCAGACACTCATTTCGCATCTTTTGAAATCAATTCATGTGTGCAGATTTCTTCAGAACCAAAACCTAGGACAAAAACAACATTTCTGTTGATGCAATTCTGCTCACACCCTGTACAAAAATCTACTACTGTAACAGTGTTAAAAAGGTTCAGTATGAATTTACACTTCATGCTGATAATCCTTATACAAATTAAATCGAATGAAAACTGGAAAGTAGTGATTCCCAGCATTGATCGCCGTGGATTTTGTGTAGCATTGTGTAATAAAATCTCTGTATGTATTTACAACATGCTAAAACATGAAACACACTGTTCGGGCAGGTTTGTCTGTTGCAGATTAATAATGCAAATCGTCCATTCCCCCTCGTCCTAAAGCTGAGACAGTGGATTGGATTTAGATCGTCCATGTGAGGAAACCGCTCTGACTGTCATATTCATGAAATGTTAATAGGAAATTTCTCCTAAAATGAAAAGTTTTGTTCTTTCAAATATGTATGCATTATTTTTTTCTTGGTTAAACACAGAGAAAGTTATTTGGACAAATAATTGTAACCCAACACCATTGACTACTGTAGTTGGAAAAATGTCAATGGTAGTCAAAAATACCCCAGAACTTTTTGTTGTTCTTCATTTTTTTTAAACAAAAGAAAATAGCTATTTTGCCACTATTGCATGGTAAAAATGTCTAAGCTGCTTCTCAAACTTATAACAAAAATATAGTTATATTTAGTTTCCCAAGCAGCATTAAAGAAAATGACATTTTTTTTACAGTTGTCCTGTCCGATCTCATTTGAATGTCTCCTCCCACCCTCATCCTTTTATATGAGAAGTCTTAAATGATAAAGAAAGATGATAACTCAGTGTCAGTTGTGCCGGACTGTATGAGCATTCAACATGAGGATCACTTCTGTCACTATTCTTCTGACAATGCTGGTGAACTTATCACAAATTATTCTTAAGAATATGGATTTGTAATGTGACATTGAGCAAGTAACATGTCTTTTGATTTTGTCTTCTTCCCTGCCATTGGTGCATCTTGAATCTCAGTTTGTCTTGAGCATGCATAGGTGGGCTGAGACGGGAAAGATAAGACAGAAGCGTGCATGGATCATTGATTCTTTTTCTATTGAAGAAGAAAATCCCGGACCGTTTCCGTATAAACTCGGAAAGGTGAGTTTCATTGGCACTCTCACTGCATTGAGATATTTACAAACTTTCTTTATCACAGGAAATGCACGGATTCATTTGAACTAACTATATAAATACAAGTGATTTCTGTTTTCAGATTGAACTCGATATGGCATACTTAATCCGTTTCAAACTGAATTATAAGAATTCAAATTTGCAAGATGTTATAAAAATTAATGAGGATAATGGTGAACTTTATGTACATGAAAAAGTGGATTACGAAGTTAATGTAAATTCTACTTTTATGGTATGTGTACAAAATATGTATGGCATAATAAAAATTCTTAATTTCATTTAAAGTCTGTATATTGAATTTGATCTGATTCGAATGCAGATTTATTTTGAAGCAATTAACAAATCAAATAATGAAGTGGACACAAAACTCGGTGTTTTGATCAAAATTCGAGACATCAATGACAACCCTCCCAAATTTAATCCATTACATCATGAGGTCACTGTGGAAGAGTCACATGATCAAGGTAAAGATTTCTAAACATTCTGTACCTTTAAAATGTTTCTCATTCATCACATGCTGTTTATTTTTCCTTGAGAAAGTTATTGCAAAACCTAAAACAAAGATTGATATATTTCATGAAAAAATAAGATTAAAGATTCTTTGAAATAAATAAGTAATGAACACAATAATGGTAAAATAAAAGCATGTAACTAATGGGCGTACGATTTTTTCTTTTTTTCCCTTCAGGTAAAAAGGTTACGACGGTGATGGCATCTGATAAAGACGATTCCAAAACGCCTAATGGAACTTTCTCTTTCACCATCAAGTCTGTCACACCAAAAACAGACAATGTGGAGTTTTATATTCAACAGACTGAAAGAGCAGGGAACATTTATTTTAAAGGATGCTTGGACTATGAGGTATGAATTTTAATTGTTTATTTAAAAAAATTACTTTTAAATGTGCTACAGTGTGTGTTTAATCCAAATCTGTACATTCACTGAAACACATTAATGAATAAAATGTTTATGTGATGTGTTAGTATAGTCTATAGACGTATAGTCGAAGTGGAGGATTTAAATTTAAAATGTAAAAAAAAACGTTACGTCACAAAAACTTTTGAGAGTTTTAAATGGAATTCTTTCAGAAAGCGCAGAAATATAAAATTGTGGTTGAAGCAAAGGATCATGGAGAAAAGATCCAGCTGTCAAGTTCAAGTACAGTGACAGTGATCATATCTGACCACAACAACCACCTTCCAGAGTTCTCCAGTCAAACTGTGAGTTTCTCCGTCGATTATAGATGAAACTTTTGTTCTAAATACCTTACTATCATTATGATATAAATATCAATTAATAAAATGTGTAATGTTGTATATAATAACACATGATATTCTGTTTTAGGTCACTGGGAAAGTAAAGGAGAGAGAAGTTGGAACTGAAGTTTTGAGACTTCAAGTAACAGATAAAGACAGTCGTGGTTCAAACGCCTGGAAAGCAAAATACAAAATCCATGAAGATCCCAAAAATATCTTTCATATAGAAACAGATCCAAACACAAATGAAGGAGTTTTGACTATTGTTAAGGTACGCTGATGATTTCCTTATGAACATTTTAATTATATTTCTCATTTATATTTATTTTGCTTTATATTTTACAGCCAATGGATTATGAAGAGCAGACACAGCTAAATATGTCCATCAGTGTTCAGAATGAGTCTCCTTACTTCTCTTGTAAAGTTAAATCAAAGCCACGGGACGCTCTGTGGGAATTGGACAGATTTTCGGAAATGCCCGGAACAAATGATCCAAAACTCTATAAGAAAATCCCAGTGACTATATATGTTGAAGATGTCAATGACCCGCCAGTATTTATCCCTCCGGTTAAAGATGTTTCTATCAAGGAAAACACAGAAGTAGGAACATATTTAACAACAGTTTATGCCAAAGATTCGGATGGAGCTCATGGAAACACAATAAAGTAAGAGATGCTAAAGTCATATGATACTAATATCACTGTACAACACACAAGATCATATTAATCACTTTTTTTCTCAGATATATTAAAGGAAGAGATGTTGATGGTTGGATAACTCTTAACAAAGAGACTGGAAACATATCAATGGCTAAAATTCCAGACAGAGAATCAACACTGGTGATAAACAGTGTCTATGAAGTGATCGTGTATGCGGTTGATGATGGTATGATGGTATATATATATTGCATGACATACTTGTGTTACCATACATACATTAAATCAGTTGTTCATTTGATTGACAGGTAAACCACCTCTGACTGGCACAGGGACTGTACGGATTCATGTTCAAGATCAGAATGATAATGTTCCTCTGTTGACTGTGGATCGTGTGAACATATGCTTGGATAAAGAGCCCACAATAGTTAACATCACAGCTACAGATCGAGATCTTCCACCATACACTTCACCTTTCTACTATGAGCTTCTGGGAGATGTTGAGGGCAAATGGAAGATTGAGCCGGATTTCGGTAAAGTGATCTGCTGACTTTAATACTCAGAATGGACCCAGGGCTGGAAATGACAGATGGGATGGGATGTGATAGGAACGGGGTTGTTATTATTACATTGGAGACATTATGCTTCTGCTTTTATAGCATTTATAGTTTGGTAAAGTTGTGTCGCTGTATAATTAAAAATCATAATTAGATTCTGTTTTTTTTCTGTTTTTTCTTTATTAAAGGGACGACTGTGAATCTTGTGAAAGAAAGCAACATTTTTTCAGGTCATTATTCCCTCCAGATGAGAATATCAGACCAGCAGGGATTTTCCTCTGTACAAAATCTTTCAGTCACTGTGTGTAACTGTTTAAGAAATGCCAACTGTCATAAAAAGATGGTGGCGAGTGTTAGGATGAGCGATGGACTTACTGGCAGCATTGTCCTCGCTGTTCTGTTACTCACAGGTAAGATGGAGTGCAATTAAATCAAGCATATATAGAATTAGTTTTTTCAGATCATGAGAGTCAAACTTGTACCATATGATCGTCTTTTGCACAGAATTGTACAACTAATTTATACTAGGTGCTATTATCCATTGTGAAAAAGTCAAATGAGGCCAGCTGATAATACACGTTTGTTAAATTTTTGATCGTAAGTTAAAAACTAAATATCAAATCTGTTAATGAATAGCATCACGGAGATGTGTGGCCCACATCACTAACAAACTTTCAACTTTATTATCATCAAAAAGCTTGAGGGCTATTCTTACACCACAACTATTTTTTAACATTAACATGTGTATGTTAATGTGTATATTTAATGTTAAAATAAATGCTTGCTTTCATTACAGTAATGCTTCTCATGGCTCTGTTATGCAAGAGAGGTACAGAAATGTTAAGAGTATATGATGAAGGCGTCAGTGATTTAATAAGATATAATTCTGAACTTGGCGGAACAGACTGTGAGGTAATATCATCACAAAACTCTTACTGACATTTATGTGTTTATATTGTGAACCACTGCTGCCGTTTAATGGTCTACTTTATTTCTCTTTTCCTGCTTTAAATGTGACGAATAGAAATTTATGTCAGCAATTAATGTTTGATTTACACAAACAAAGCTATTCACACGGCAGAATGGTAATTGTCATGATAATTATGTTGTCAATTGATATTATACAGATGTCATGTTTGAGTCAGAAGGCTGTTGCTCAGATTCAGAGTTCAGGACACTTGATAAGGTCGACAAATTGGGTAAGCTTTGTAAAGTATTTATTTTTACCTTCAAGTTCTCTGAATAAATATATTCTTTATATTATTGTTATAATATATTATAATATGAATATAATATTATTTATTATGTATATGTCATTTGAGTAAATTATATGGTTTATGTAGGATGCTTACTTATTATTGTTTCATTATATTTATGTTTCACAAATTTATATTTATACTTTGTGCCATTTCAGAGTTCTTCAAGGAGTTCATACAAAGTGAATAGAAATGATAGGGTAAAGAAATCATTGATTTTAAAAAAATATTTTAATAATTAAGCAGCCTTATTCACATTATCACCATTTAATGTGTTCATATAGAGATCAAACTTCAGATCAACCTATTCTCACAGTAATACCATGTGGGAATATCTCCGTGTGTTCATCAATAAGGTGATCCATCTCTCATTTATAACTTTATAAATGTACACTTTCATTTGAAAAGGTTTGAATATAAATTAAGAGAATAGGAAGCTGGGAATGGTTTATAATGCTGTTTTGTGATTTGTCTTCATATTGGTCTTTAACAGCGATTGCTTGCTCTACAAACCTGTGATGAGGATCATGACTCTAATAAACCTCACTGCTACACACATGAAGAAGAATTTACATCGAATTATGATCTGGATAAAATCTCCATCACCGAGACAGACTTTCAGCCAGAAATTCTTGATAATCTGGACTACAAATTTAAAGAGCTAGCAGACCTGATTTCTTCGTGAAAACATGAGCATTTCATTAGAAAGGTTTTATGAGTATGACACATGATACCGTAATGATAAAAAAAAACATAACAATTTTAAAATCACATTGGAAATGTCACAGTTATATTTGTTTGGGCTGGTCAAGCCAATATACTGTTATGTTTTATAATTTTTGTATTATTATGTGGGTTGACAGATCTCTCTGATCGCTATTCATCCTTGAGCTTTAAAACTACAACCACCAAACTTTCTACCATCCATCTGTCTGGTCTGGCCTCATATTTTACATCTCTCCAAACTGATCCAGGTTGTAGTTTTTGAAAACCATCAAAATTCTTATAGGCACAACATTGCAATTTTGACGACTCGAAAGAAACTCAGCGATAAAATTTAGTAGAAACCTGTGGTTTTAAGATCTGAAGAGGCTGGCAGGTTCTGTAAAAACATATCTCACAATTGGGAAATCAAACACATTAGCTAAGTCACATAGGAAAGATTTATATCTCTGAAGCAAAATATCGTAGAGACACAGGGGTCGGTTCTTTTTCTTGTTAATTGATCTATTATTATAAATATCTCAAAAGCAAAGGCCAAAGGAACCAAACACATTGTGAAATGTATTCAGGGAAAGTATGATTTACATTTACATTCATTTATTTGGCAGACACTTTTATCCAAAGCAAGTTACAATATTATATATATATATATATATATATATATATATATATATATATATATATATATGACCCATTATATATGTGTAACCGGGTCAAATGAAGTTATAAAAACATCCGTATCCTCTGAATCTCCCAATGTGTTTGGTACTTTTGTATGACAATTATGCAGTGCTGTGATGTGAATATAGCGTTTATTAATATGCACGTTGAAAAGGTTAGCGTTTCCTTTCGAGGGCGTCTATGTGTGCGTGAAGAGAGTGAGAAGTGTCTGGGCCTTGGGACGGTGAGAATATAGTTCACAAAGTTTGTAAAACACTAAAATAACCATAAATATCATCTTATCTGTGGATGATGTTCACTGCCTTAAAGGTTTCTATGGCGGATAGTGACATGTTGCGTAGCCGTTTAGCTTGCTAGTGATTTAAGTTGAGGTGTCTTCACGGAAAGTGTGCTCTTCAACGGTGCCTAAAGTTAAGAGCGTGAGTGTTATTTCAGTTAAATGTAAAAATTGACCCTGTAATAAAACTCATGTTACATATTTTCATGTAAATTTGGTAAAAGAAACTATGTGCTCTCACATTGTATTAGAGGGGAGAGATGAAGCACGTGAGCTCACACGTGAGCTGCGGACCGCATGTGCACTTGGATTTAAGAAACGATTGACATGTGAGTTGTAATGATTTGTTTCATTTGATGTATTCGTGTTTTTCATGTTCACAAATGTAATTATAACATGGTTATGTATGTAAATGTATGTAATGCAGCAATGGTGTGTAAAGGAGTTATAAATGTGCTGCTTACTGTTGTATCGGCTATTTACCGCTTCATTGTCTCCTCGACTATTGTAAGTCGCTTTGGATAAAAGCGTCTGCTAAATGACTAAATGTAAATGTAAATGTTGTAAATGTGTAATGTTATTGGCCCATTATCCATATTTTCTGCTTGTATCTTCTTTATAGAGAGATCTGGTGGGCAACTACAGTTGTTGTTTTTCCGTTGTTGTTGTTGTTTTACCGTTGTTGTTGTTTTTCCGTTGTTGTTGTTTTACCGTTGTTGTTGTTTCTGGATGTTTCTGTGCACGTTTTCAGCTCCCCTAGCTCTTTTTTCTCTTTTTCTCTGTCTTCTGGTACTTTTGATGAAGTTCATTAAAAGGCAGGTAGAGGCATGGCTAGGTAAAGCAGAAACAATGTATGTGTGGGAACAGTTATGAGCTGGCCTCTTCCTCTTCCAACAAGATCCATAAAGATATGATGACAGAGTCGGAACTTGACTGGCCAGCACAGAGTCCTGATAGAACACCTTTGAGATGAATTAGAGCGGAGACTGAGAGTCAGGCCTTCTCCTACAACATCAGTGTTTAACCTTACAAATGAGCTTCAGGAATAATGGTGAAAGATTCCCATAAACACCCACCTAAACCTTTTGACAGCCTTCCCAGAAGAGTTGAAGCTGTTAAGAGTGGAACGACATCATATTGAACCTATGGATTAGGAATAGGATGTCACTTAAAGTTCATATGCGAGTCAATGCAGGAGAGCGAATACTTTTGGCAGTAAAGTGTATGTGAAAGCACAATGCCGCATGATGGATCAATACTGCATCTGTTCTGCTCTTTATATACAGCTTAAATCTGAAACTAGGATCTCTAACAAGATTTTTACAAGCATGTGTTGTACCATATGCCATCAGACTCAAAGTGTAGGAAGAAATTGAGTGGGCAACTGCAATTGTGCAGGTAATCAAACCTACCTGCCAACAAGGCACCTGTACATGAAAATTGACATAAATACCTCACTATCACGTCTCACAAAGGAATGTTTGTATACAATAGATTACCCTTTGGCAGAATAAAGAATACAGGGTAACTGATTTAAGAAGATGTAATGTATTTGCATGTAAATGTTGCGATACATGATGGCCACTAAGGGGCACTCCCATGTTGTGTGTTGTTATTGTTCTGTGTGTTGTGTAAGGCTTATAAAACAATGTATATCCAGTCCTGGGTTCGGTCTGTGTCTACTCTGTAATTGAAATAACATAATGTAATCTGGAAAAAATTGATGTGAACATAACAAAGCCAACATTAATGTTTGTATTTCAACTTTACTTTCTAGTTTCATTTGTCTATTTAAACACAACAAAAAACAAACTAACACAGGGCTCTTCTGAAAAATTATCAAAATTTTTCCGAATGAAATATTATTAAACTCCGCTAAATCTAAATCTAAGGCTAACTTAACATTTAACATATAGAATATAAAATAAATGAGTTTTAAGGCGTTTTCACAAGATAGAAAGAGTGGGCCAAACGTGTTGTAAGGGGCAGACCATTCCAGCATTGAGGAACTAATGCAGATAATATGTAAGAGAGCGATTTCTTATCCCGTTAGCAGAGATTATGGATCTGGAGTGTATATACGTGTGAATCAGTGAGTGAAGGTTGGGGGGCTGAACCTGTCGAGGTCTTGTGGCTAGGAGAAGAGCTTTGAATTTAACACAAGTGGTTTTGGGATGCCAATGTAGCTTGATGACGAGAGGTGTTACATGCGTTCTTTTTGTTTCCGGAAAAAACACTCTTGCTGCTGCATTCTGTATAATCAGCAGAAGTTTGGTTGTGCAAACAAGGATTCCATCAAGGAGAGCATTGCAGTAGTCCTGTCAGGATAAGAGGAAGGGGGCGATGCGGGCCCCTTTAAAAGCTGTGGGAAATCTGCCAGAGTTTAGAGATGAGTTGACGATGTGGGTGGGAGGGTTTGAGAGATGGCTTGAAGGAGATGTTTGGGGTCTAGCGGATGGTGATAATTATTACGATGTCATCCTCGGTAAATGGAGAGAAAAAAAGGGAGAGAGAATGTCACGGACCAGAAGAGGCTGATCCTAGTACTGAGTGCTGATGATGCTAGTTCCATTTCAGTTGGCCTCTCAACGTTATGTTAAAGCCGACAGTATGGGGTTTGAACTTGAGAACCTATCAACTCTGAACTTGAATTTGAAAGGCCAATGAAATTGGCAAACTAAATTTGTATGCCATTCCGGGTACTGTTCTTCCCGGAGGTGAATAATGAGCTTACGAAGTCATGGAATGACCCCTTCTCGGCAAGTTCACAACAGACGGCTCTTCCACCCTAGACAGAGGAGCAGTTAGGGGCTATGTCGAAGTTCCCCAGTTTGAGTGTGCTGTAGCAATGCATCTGTGGAAAGATGCTGCTACCTGGAGAAATCGTCCAGGCTCAACCGTTTCTCTAGGAGAGACTATAGAGCAACATTCCGCCATCCACGCTCAAGGTTTATGCAGCCGCTATTGCCACTCACCATGAGCTGGTGGAAAGGAATTCTCTCTGGTAGCACTACCTGGTCACTAGGTTCCTCAGGGGTGCGTAGCCGGTGAATCCCCCTCGACCACACAGAATAATCTCTTAGGATCTCGATGTGGTCCTTACCAGCCTTTCCTGAGCCCCTCTTCGAGCCCTATCGGAAAGGCTGAGCTTCCTCTTCCGTCTCGAGACACAGACAGTTCTCCTGATGGCGCTCGCTTAAGTCAAGAGGATAGAGGACCTTTAATCACTCTCCATGTCCAACGAGTGCCTACAGTTCACTTTGTGCTGAGAACCTGGGTCAGCTACGTGTCCAAGGTTTCTACATCTACACTGTAGGGACTTGGTATTGAGCCTGCAGGTGGGGAGGAAGACCCAACCCCTTCAGTGCTGTGTCCAGTACGTGCCCTGCGCCTTTACTTGGAATGCACGCAGAGCATCAGAAGTTCTAAGCAGTTCTTTGTCTGTTATAGAGGTCACCAAAGAGGGAGGGCTGTCTCCAAACAAAAAGTGGCGTACTGGATTATGGATGCCATCACCATGGCTTACTGATGCCAGAACCTGGCCTGCTGGCTTGCAATGAGGGCTCACTCCAGAGTGTAGCTTCCTCGTGGGCATTTGCTCAGGGCTCCTCTCTGGCAGACAGCTGCAGAGCTCCGGGTTGGGCTACACCCAACACCTTTGCAAGGTTTTACAACCTCAGGGTGGAGCAGGTGTCAGCGACCAGCTGGATGTATGTCTGGGAAAGCACAATCTCACCTTTTGAGGTGAGTCAGTGCTCTCTTTAGCCTTGCAGCCACCCTAGCCATCACTTAGCACCTCCCTGATAGCGGCCCGAGCGGAGCGGCCCTGTCTACCAAGCTGGACATCGGAGAGTTACCCATTTCAGGCGAACCACTGTATTTAGCTAAGGCTCCTTCAGTCGCCGGTCAAGTGTGAGTCTGAAACAAAACGAGTCAGTGGCACTGTCAGTGTTTAGAGGAGTGATTTGGTTTGATGGAGAGTGTATAGAATAGACAGCAGAGGATAGGGTTAGAGGAGAGAGTATTCGTAGGTTGCATGTGAATGTTGCAAGTAAGGAGGGCGGTGTGGTGTCTGATGTCGTCATATTAAGATCAAGAATGATGAGTAATTGATTGGATGTGTGCAGCGGGTACCTTGAGTGTGATGAGTTGATTATAAGTATGTGTAGACAAGATCAAGAAGATAAGCAGACATGTGGGTTGCAGGGGTGGGAAATCGCTTGAGGTCAAACTATGGCGTGGGGTTGTTGAAGTTAGCAGCTTTACTATCTATCCTCCAAAAAGTGTCCATGCTGATATAGAAGCCGATAGATGACTGCAAAGATTATTTTAACAGGATGAATAATAGTTACCGCATGCAAGAAGTTGTTTTCCCTGGACGGAGTGAGTTCGGGATGAGCAAACCGGTTCCCCCACCTCTAGCAGATGTAGATGATAATAAAGATTGTTTCTTATTTCTCGAATCAACAAGATACAAATGACAAATAGCAAAGTGTAATAATCCAAAGCTCTGTTGCGCAGGTAGAGTTCTTCACTTGGATGGCAATCACAAACAAATAGCTCCAACTGATTCCTCTTACAGCTCCACAACTGTTCTCTAGCTGGTCTACACACTTCTCCATCATCTAATAAAGGAAACGGAATAGCCTCACTTTGAGCAAAAGGCACACAAATAAGAGATATACATTTAACAAGAAAAACAAGTAACAGGTGCACAGAAATATTTAAAGAATTACAAGAGGTGTGAAGGACAAGACATTGACAGTTAAGCACATGGCCACGCATCAAAACATAACCACTACATTAACACAGCAACACACATGACCTCACTTGGGTAAGCCACTGTACACGGAAAAAAATTTTTTCACCCTTTACCTGACACCTACCTTATGTTAAAAGTGAATTATAGAAATAGATTGAAGGACCAAAATCACTCCATTCAATCCTTTCTGTTTTTCCAGAGAAAGAAAGAACACATCAGTGTCACGCTATGAAAGAATGCTGCCAGACAACTTGGTCATACGTAACCTTCATTATACACAACAACAGATCCATAAATTGTTTAAATCAAAGGTGCTTTACTAGTGACATGTTGAGTTCCTTTCACTGTAGGTTATATAAAACCTTACCAAGCCATAAACCTACCTGAGTCCAAGCTACAAATGTCCTAGTGAAAGTCTGCTAATGTTACTAATATTCAACAAGTAAATCATATCAAGACTTTTCAATCAAACTGAAACTCAGACACAGCTTCTGTCAGCTTTCCTTCATTTGATTTGACACTTCAATCAGATCAACATTGACTAGCGCTGACTTGGACCACATCTGAGATCTGTCATCTAAGCTTTTGGGCCTATTAGACATTTGTTTAGTCGCTTTTATTACTAACCATGGAAAAACTACAACAAAGTCTTTGGTATTGCAATGCCTAGGACAACATTTTAGATGTTAGGAATAACTTACTGTTTATGTGAAGTTTAAGCATACAACCGGGCTTGTACACTAATGTAAATCATGTCATTTCCTTCAGATTTTAACGATAATTTGGGGTAAAGTCAAGTCTCCTTTATTTATATAGCGCTACATTGCGTCAAAGCAGCTGAACAACATTCATTTGTTAAACAGTGTGTCTATAATTCAAGATGATAGTTAAAGGCAGTTCATCATTGAATTCAGAGATGTTATCTCTGATCAGTTTAAATAGTGTGTGTGCATTCATTTTAAATCAAGTCAACGATATTGCTTGAAATGCAGTGACCCCAACTTAGCAAGCCTGAGGCGACAGAAACAAGGAACCAAAACTTCATCGGTGAAAGAATGGAGAACAAACCTTAAGAGAAACCAAGCTCAGTTGGGGGGCCGGTTCTACTCTGACCAGACGAATCCAGCAGTTCCATTCCAGTCTGCAGAAGAATGAAGAAGAAACATTTTTATCCTGTGGTCATATCCCCATCGTCATCTGAGGCAAGGTGTTTGTAGGGGATGTGTATCCGGGGCTCTAGTTGACAGACAACAAGATCCCCGGAGTGGGTATAGACATTCTCTACAAAGGTGATGTTGAAGGCTTAACAAAGTAAAGTCCTCTCTCACAAAGTAAAGTCCTCTCCCTCATAAATCTGTTTGAGTGTTATGGGTTTTCGGTTTATTGATGTTATATAACAATTTTTGTACTGAGTCAACCAAAAGCATCTTCAGTTTGTTGAAAGGTTTCCGTTCTGCGGAACTCCGAACTACATTCTTCATGTGTTACTATAATGTAATGTAAAGAATTCTGTGGAAGCAAAATAAATTAATTATGGAGTTCCTGTTAATAATCAGTTAATTATGACAAAGAAAAAACACATTCTTTTCATGTTATACTTCAAAGGAGCCGATTGTTCCGCCCACTCTCATTTAAAAATACATTCTTCCTCCCCATAACTTGTCAGAGAAGGTTTAAGTACTGGAGCTGGGAACACTAAGAGTCAGTCGAGTGTAACTGTTTAAGGATTCAACATGAGATCTCTTACTGTCACTTTTCTTCTGATGCTGGTGAGTTTAAGGCTTGTGTGATGTCTGTAACTGATCATGATGTTTGTGTGGTCTTCAGAATATGATGGTTTATGAAATCTTGACTTTGGTTTGGATTAGTCAACTAGACTTATTTAGGTTTTGTCCCTTCTTTCATTTCAGTTTGTCTGGACCGTGCATATGTGGGCTGAGACAGGAAAGATAAGAAAGAAGCGTGCGTGGATCATTGATTCCTTTTCCATTGAAGAAGAAAATCCAGGACCATTTCCATATAAACTTGGAAAGGTGAATTTCTGAATATTCATTAGTTTAGTTTTGTTTCATTTGTAAGTACAGGCTCATTCATTTTAAGAAAAATAAGATAACATGAATTTTAACGTGTTTGCTGTATTTGTTTCAGATTGTACTCGACAGAACATATTTAGTAAATTTCGCCCTCCATGGTGAGGGTGTGGATAAAGATCCCAAAAATATTCTGTCCATTAATAAGGAGACAGGTGAAATATCGGTACATGGAACAGTAGATTACGAGGCTTTAACATCTCTTAATGTATGTATCTATTAATTGAAAAATAACAAAAATGTATTATTTAATAATTACAAATTTTTATTTTTGTTTTATTCATCGTAATAAACTGCAGAAGTATCTGAATATTGATTCTCATCTGATTCGCTTACAGCTCTATTTTGAAGCCGTTAACCGATCCAATGATGCAGTGGACACAAGACTTGGGATTGAGATTAAAGTATTAGACGTAAATGACAACAGGCCTGAATTTAAACAGTCAAACTTTGAGGTCATCGTGGAGGAGTCACATGTCCAAGGTAAAGATTTCAGTACTTCACATCATTTAATGTCGGAAATGACAAAATCACAGAAAAATAAAGCATAGGTATAATGTATTTCTATTTTTGTTACTTGGGTCACATTATGCCTATTTTCCTTCAGGTAAAAAGGTTACGACGGTGCTGGCATCTGATAAAGACGATTCCCAAACACTTAATGGAACTTTCTCTTTCACCATCAAGTCTGTCACACCAAAAACAGACAATGTGGAGTTTTATATTCAACAGACTGAAAGAGCAGGGAACATTTATTTTAAAGGATGCTTGGACTTTGAGGTAAGAGGTTATAAACTCATACACACTGGGTTGTTACCACCTGAAATGGTTTCATCATGCCAAACTTTTCAGGGCATTTCAGATATTGTAAATAAGGACTTCCAAATAAGCCACCCAGAAAAACATCACAAGTGGAAAATCAAGAGGAGCATCATTTAAAGCTTGTTATGCCAGTTTCATATGTATTACGACGTTTTCATAGCATGAAGGAAGAGCAGAAGTAGATGCTTTTGATATTTTAATTGAGATCAATAAAACCAGCCAGGTCATAACCCGTGCCACAAGATATAGTATTTCCACATTCTCTATATATTGTGATAAATATATGATATTAATTATTTAATTGCCTCTACATTTTCTCCTGTGAAATACCCGAACCAGACCAAGGACATATTCAATATAAAAAAAAATCGACAGGGATGCCAGGTACAATAAATCTTTTGCCCAAAGGCAACTAAAAATCTTACAAAAATAAAAACTAGCCCAAGTTTTATCTTGTCCAAACAGAGCTAACAAATGTGTGATTACCCCAAAATACGGAAATATTGACATTATTTAATTACTTTTACATACGTCTCACCATAAAACAATGATTTGTGTGGCTGCCACTAAACAAGCATGTGGTTAAACAATAGATAAATAATTAACAAATAACTTAAACTTCGTTTAAGGCCAGAAAAATAACAATTATTAGAAATTAGAAGAAGACCAAATCTTCCCTTCCTAGCTCCAAGGTCTGATCGCCGCTCCTGAGCTGAGCCTGAATCCTGGAGGCTCCATGTCCTGTGTCTCCCCCTGTGTAGTGTACCGTAGAGCCTCTTCCTTGTTGGATTCTACACACAACTGTAGTACATAGTACTTAGTAGATTTCGTGTTCTATTTTGGGATAAAGAGCTAAAAAGTTTCTGAATATTTAGCCAAAATAAATTCATTGCAACTGAAAACGAGCATTAACAACGCAGCAAAAATAAGCTTGGGCCGAAAGGATCTGGTCCAACTACTGGTGATGTGAATGATCTGATTTATTAACATTGGCAAATGGGAACATTGGAAATGGTTGATAATACGAAACACTATTTCATTGCATTGCATTGCAATTTTAACTGTAATTATCCAGAACACTTGGAAAGCCACAAACATAATGTTACAAAATTCTCACCATTGGCTTTGCATTGTTGGTAGAATTTGACCATTGATGAGAACTCGTTCAGGAACCATGCTTTAGATGTTAATTCTTCTCAATGAAAATCTTTCAGAAAGCGCAGAAATATAAAATTGTGGTTGAAGCAAAGGATCATGGAGAAAAGATCCAGCTGTCAAGTTCAAGTACAGTGACAGTGATCATATCTGACAACAACAACCACCTTCCAGAGTTCTCCAGTCAAACTGTGAGTTTCTCCGTCGATTATAGATGAAACTTTTGTTCTAAATACCTCATTATGATGTAAATATCAATTAATAAAATGTGTAATGTTGTATATAATAACACATGATATTTTGATTTAGGTCACTGGGAAAGTAAAGGAGAAAGAAGTTGGAACTGAAGTTTTGAGACTTCAAGTAACAGATAAAGACAGTCGTGGTTCAAACGCTTGGAAAGCAAAATACAAAATCCATGAAGATCCCAAAAATATCTTTCATATAGAAACAGATCCAAACACAAATGAAGGAGTTTTAACTATTGTTAAGGTACGCTGATGATTTCCTTATGAACATTTTAATTATATTTCTCATTTATATTTATTTTGCTTAATATTTTACAGCCAATGGATTATGAAGAGCAGACACAGCTAAATATGTCCATCAGTGTTCAGAATGAGTCTCCTTACTTCTCTTGTAAAATTAAATCAAAGCCACGGGACGCTCTGTGGGAATTGGACAGATTTTCGGAAATGCCCGGCACAAATGATCCAAAACTCTATAAGAAAATCCCAGTGACTATATATGTTGAAGATGTCAATGACCCGCCAGTATTTATCCCTCCGGTTAAAGATGTTGCTATAAGGGAAAACATAGATGTAGGAACACAAATAACAAAATATGCTGCCAAAGACTTGGATGAAATCCATCCCAACACATTTAGGTAAGTGGGGCTGATCTTATATAACAGTTATTCCACCGTAATTTACATAATAAACGAGACATGATCATGTATAAACAAAGGTCTTTCTATCAGATATGTTAAGGGTGAAGATGTTGATGATTGGTTGACCGTTGATGAAAAGACTGGACAAGTATCCATTGCTAAAGTTCCAGACAGAGAATCGCCATTGTTGTTAAACAGTGTCTATGACGTGATTGTGTATGCTGTGGATGATGGTATGATACATACATGTACATACATATTTGTAAATTCTTGAAGGGTCAGTCAATGAAAAACAGTTATAACCAACGGTTCAGTTCTCCTCTCCCCAGCTCTTTTAAAGCTTTACAGATGCTATCCAAGCACAATCGTATATTTATCTTTTTATGTTCATTTATGAAGAATTTGTAGCTTGACTGATGTGATGATCCTCAAAGATTACCCTTACTTTAAATGCTACCCTTACAAATGGTTTAAAAGTAAAGAGATGACGTACATTGGTTTTTATAACCTCCAAATGTTGATACATGTGCTATTAGTATATGCTAGTGTAGTATATTTGTTACAAACTTTACATTTTGTGTATTTAATTGACAGGTGAACCACCTCTGACTGGCACAGGGACTGTACGGATTCATGTTCAAGATCAGAATGATAATGTTCCTCTGTTGACTGTGGATCGTGTGAACATATGCTTGGATAAAGAGCCCACAATAGTTAACATCACAGCTACAGATCGAGATCTTCCACCATACACTTCACCTTTCTACTATGAGCTTCTGGGAGATGTTGAGGGCAAATGGAAGATTGAGCCGGATTTCGGTAAAGTGATCTGCTGATTTTAATACTCAGAATGGACCCAGGGCTGGAAATGGGGTTGCTATTATTAAATTTGAGATAGTATGCTTCTATTTTAATTGCATTTATAGTTTTGAAGATGTATCGCTGTATAATTAAAAATATTAATTAGATTCTGTTTTCTTTCTGTTTTTTCTTTATTAAAGGGACGACTGTGAATCTTGTGAAAGAAAGCACAATTATTTCAGGGCATTATTCCCTCCAGATGAGAATATCAGACCAGCAGGGATTTTCCTCTGTACAAAATCTTTCAGTCACTGTGTGTAACTGTTTTGGTGACTACAACTGTTCTGAAAGGTTTTCGTCAGGAAAAGGATCGATTGTTGGGATGAGTGGTGTAGGAATTGGTGTCATTCTCTTCGCAGTTCTGTTACTGACAGGTGAGATGGAATGCATTCTTAAATCACTTTTATAACCGTTTACATCAGAGATGACGGGACACACAGGATTGAATTTTACTGTTACACTATTGATTCTTTTCAAGTAGAGGCAGAACAAGAACCAAACCTTAAAAATGCTCGCTTTTGTTTTTCAGTAATGCTCTTATTGGCCGTTCTGTTGAAATGCAAGGAAGAAAAAATTATGATTCCATTTGAAGAAGGCTTCGGTAATCTGAACACAACCAATACAGAAATGCCAGGAACAGACTGTGAGGTAATTTTATGACAAACCTGTTAACAACATTTTATTTTCTATTGTACTGTACATTATCAGTCTAAAGTTTGAACAATTGCACAAAAACTGTGGGAATAATAGGCTGCAATCTAACATTTTTAGCATTTAATAAGCCATGCTTTCACCTTTATTAAAAGTTTATTCTGCACATGCAGGTCTCTTTCATTAAGAACAACTTGGAAAGTCAGTTACTCTCTCGAAACGTATATCAGCACAACACATTTCAAACCGTGAGTTGAAAACCCTTGTTATATTAAACACAAAAAGAAACATGACAACATGTGATACGACAGACTGTCTTTTAAACATCCTTCTGTTATTCATCATTTTATTGATGATATTGTAAGCTTGGTTCAATTAAGTTATGTAAACTACTTGTTATTTTATACTAAAATCATAGTATTAAACTTATATTCACTCACAGCATGTAAAACCTTTCTTTTCAAATTATATTTTTTTCCAAACAATTTTATCCACAAGGCAAACCACAGATATCAGGCTGTTGGACAGACAAAGAACACAGAGTCCTTCTATGTGTCAAATTCCAACTATCAAAGGGTAAGAATTCATGTTTTTTCTTCCAGTATTTTTGGTTAAACTTTCAATTATATATGAGGCCCAAAAAATTGCGATTCATTTCAATTTCTTGATTCTATTACTGTACAAATTTATGTAAAGAATAATATCATTGTATCTGAAAATTCTGTGATACATTTTTAAAATGACGTCTCTTTTTCTAATTGTTATGCTTTAGAAATATCCAAACGATCAAAGGGATTATAACAGATATTCGACATATGGAATTAGAAATATTGAGTTAATTGGAAATAACATGGACATTCTGCAGAACCCCAGGCCCTGTGATTTCCTCTCCAGAGGATGTTCTCGAAATCTAGTTATTCCAAGATGGTCGCTCTATGGAGAGGTATATGAAGGACCTCATTGAACTTAGAGAGTGGGCGAGTTGGGATGACCTCTCCCTGTCCACATGCTTTTTGGTTGGATTGGATGACGACTCCCATTGGTGTCTTTCACCTGAACTTCAGAACAGACCGATGGTCTAGTTTATAAATCTCCCCCTGGAGATGAACTGCTCTCTCTTTTGTGGTGCTTTTCCGGATGGGATTGACTGGCATCCGATCTCTTTACAAAGCCCAGCTTCACAGCTCACCCCACCATCCCGGCATAGTCCTCCACGAAAGCACAGGGCCGTACTAGACTGGTAGACGGTGTCGCTCTGCATTTCCTGTGTTTCCCATGTGTCTGTTTTCCCCATGGACTTCAGTTCCAACAAACCTTCACGCTCCTTCACCTTTTCCCCTTTGTTAATCACCCCACCTGTCAGTGACATCCTTATCTCCAGGACTATATATATATTCTGTGTGTTTCCTTGGATGTAGTCTGGTTTCGTCTTAACAAGGTGTGTATTTAGTGTTTTGAGTTCTGCTGTTCTTATCTTCATGATCTCTGTGTTTATGAAAATATTGAGTTTATTCCAAGCTGTCAGTTCATTTCCCCGTTGGATTTAGGTATCCGTTAAACTGTCTTTCCATATCAGTTCACCATGAAATTTTGTTCAAATAACAGCAATACTTGTAGAGACACAAATACATTTAACTGAATTAAATGTAGTGGTTGGACCAAAAAGTGTCCCTATGGTATAGGGCTGTGTATTAAAACATATTTTTACAAATTAAATTATTATATACATAAAATGTGGGGATTTTGTAACATGGCATTTAAATTGTGAATTTGTTTATGTAGCATTTCCTTAGAGCAACATTTTGTAAAGAAAAGTTATGAATGCACACAAAACATCGCTAAAATATGCTTACAGCTCAAGGCCCCTAAAACGCCTGCCAAAAAGGTTTTGTTTGGAATTGTTTTGCAGAGGAATTTAATGGAATTGAAATATCTTGATATGTGAAATGTGATTGTGCATAACATTAAACGCAACTACCATGTGACATGTCATGCAACTTAAAGGTATATTTCTATGTTTGGTATGTGGCCTTATGTCAAAACAGAAATCTGGAAATAAAAACAGACCTCAGGAGGGAGTGAGACATGCTGACTGATTCTTTCAATGACTTTTCTGTCATGCTTTTGTGCCCAAAGCAAATGCCATACAGCAATAAATTACATATAGTTTAAAACAAATGTGGTTGAAACGTGTGAATTTGAAGGCTGTATGCAATATTTTTATGGTACGTTTGAACAAAGATCAAAAACTGAGGACACTATCCATTCAAAATGCACGTGAGACTGCTGAAAACAAGTTCAAGTTTCAAATTTTTTAGCTAGAATGAAAGAAGACTGAAATGCCACGCATGACATAGCTGAAATTCAGTCTTAAAGTACGAAAAATCATTTCACTATGACATCAGCATTAGTAAAACAACATTCTTTGTCAAAGAAAGATCAGGTGCATTTTCAACGATAGTTATTATGATGAAGAATGTTAGTAGTTTAAACCAAGTTTGGTGCCGTCAGTTACAGCACACACATACAAACCATGTCACTGATTTAAGTCTACCACAGAATATCTAACATACAGACAGAATAGACAATATAAGCAATGTAATTCTAGAGAATTAAGCATATTATTTGGAGGACTAGGAAGTAAAATCATTTTAAGATGGTGTAAAACTACCCAAACTGAAATTACATTACTAGAATACACAAACAGTGCACTCAAATCCACACAAACACACACACCCTATAGTACACGCACACACACACACACACACACACACGCACACTCTTTCAAGAAATATAGATACTAAAATGTTTTTCAATACATTTATTTCATGCTAAGTATACTGCAAATCCCATTCAAATGTCTATTTAAGTAAACTAATGGTGATTGCGTGTGCTATCTTAAACGGATATACTTAAAGACTGCTAATCAAAAAAAGATAACTAAGGATATATTTAAGTCATGTAAGTAAATATGTTAATACTGTACTAGTATGAAATTAATGTGAAAATTAAAATGAATGTTTTTTTACTGGGGAATACCTGTAGAATTATTGTGTACACTGTGAACTATGTGTACAAATCTTTACAAATATAAATCTGTGAAGATTTAAAAAATGCATAAAAATAAAAGATTTCTACAGAGTAAAACATGACTACACTTACAAATGATCAAAAGGTTACCCAGGAAAAAGATGTGTTCCATTAAGAAAACAATGCATTGTGTTGTTTTTTAAAAATGATTACAATATTCTTTAAATTAAATTTGTTGCTATGTAATGTTGCTATGTGTGAATGTAAATTGCAAAGCTGTGAGTAAAAAAATTAACAAAGCTATGACCAAAGGACCAAAAATTTTCGAAACATTTGAGATTACCATGAACAGAGACAAAACCTGAACTCCCCCTGCTCACCATTATGAACAGTATAGTTACCACAGTGGAGATATTCAAGATCCTGGGATCCATTCTCTCAAGATCTGAAGTAGGATATTCACATCAAAAACTCTTCTTGGCCTTCAGCAGGTCTGTTGTGTGCAAATCCAGCACTGTCTGGTGAGCCCTGTATACCAGAACCACCAGGCACAGGAACACATCTTCCTCAAGATACCTCAATTTTAAACAGTTAAATATCCCCTAAAACGGTACTATATGGTTCCCTTTCTGTCGGCCTCACAATGTTGTGTTGAACCAACAGCAGTGGGGTTGAACTTGAGAACCTAACAACTCTGAACTTGAATTAAAAAGGCCAATGAAATTGTCAAATCAAGTTTGCATGTCATTCCCCTCCGCGGGTATAAAAGGAAAGATGGCGAGCTCAATCATAACCCTTTGTTCTTCATGACCTGAAGGATGTCAGCCAAAATTTGACCTCTGGTCGATTTCTGGGCGTGTCCATATACTCCAAATAGCCCTATGTCCATATACCCCAGGCTAAGCATCCTGTCTGGGTGCATCTGTGCCCATAGGCCACGGCAACCTGGATGGCTCCACTCCAAGCCATGTAAGTTCTCTTCCAACTTCGGGTTGAAGGCTTATGGTGCCGCAGGCCAAGCTGCTTCTTCGCTAAATGCCATGGCTATCCAATGTCCAGTACGGCTCTGCGCCTTTTACTTGCAGGTCTTTGTCTGTTATTGAGGTTAGCACAAAGGGAGGGCCTTCTCTAAACAGGGACTGGCACATGTCGGGAATGGTGTGGAAGGAGAACCCAAGTGCAGGGTGTGTGGATAAACAAACTTTTAATAAAAATCAAAACCCCACGATGAGGAAAACAGTACACTGAACACTACAAAAACGGCAAACAAAAGACTTCCCAGGGGACGCAAAACATTACAAACTAAAATAAGACAAGACAGGGAACAGGAACAATCCAACCAGTACCATGAAACTGGGTACACTGACAAGACCTTCACAAGAACATGATTTCATGAATACAAGATATACATATGTAAATAATGCAACCGCACAGGATAGCAAACACAAGGGCACTATATAGGGAACATAACAAGGGATATGGACACGAGGCAGGTGTTGGTAATGAAACAATGATGGGAAGATAGACAGGATAACAAAGGGGTGGGGTCAGGAGACGAGACAAGAGAGCACATGGCATGTCAAAACAAACAATACCATGTGACATTCACAAAAAACATATGGGTCTGCCATAATTCTGCCAAAATCAGGAAAAACATGACCAGGAGAGGCAGAATCTTGACAGGCACAGTTGTTTATGGATGCTATTACCATAACTCACTATTGCTAAACCTGGGCTGCTTGCTTGCAGTGAGAGCCCACTCCACCCTGGGTATAGGCTACCCATGAGCACTTGGTCAGGGTGCCTCTCTGGCAAACATCTTTTTGCGAAAACCTCTTTTCTGGTGAACTTTTCAATGCACTCTTTAGCCTACATGCTTCCCACTTTGGTCAATTTCACTAAGCACCTATCCGGTAACGGGCCAGCCGGAGTGGCCATATCTACAAAGCTGGACATCTGAGAGGGAACCCCTTTATTCACGAAGTGCTCCATGCATGGCGTTTCCCCCATTAGAGGTGGTCCCGCATAATGTATTTCCTCACACATGGTTCCCCTGCCAGGCGAATCTGTAACCTTCCTCTCCTGTGGTGATCCTCACAAGGGCAGCTGTCACACTATCCATGAGTTCTTCCCTATTGCTGAGACAATTTTGTGGTCTCCACATATCCATCTCCCTTTGCAGGATGTGGCTTCCATAGCACATTCCCTCTTTGAGGGCTAATGTTTCCCAGTTTCGTTCCCCGTCGGGCCGCTATCTCACTGGTAGAGTTTAAAAGGCTGCCGCTCCTGATGACCAGCGGTAAGACCTCTTACCTTTTTCAACTCTAATGGCATCTTAGCATTTCCCCACTGGAGGGTTATGATTTCACAAGAAGCGCTTACCTTTGACCCGCCGAAGGCCTGTCAGTATCGTTATCACTGGAGATCATGGTGCTTTGGCGTGTCACATAGGAACCCCATCCAGTTGGTTCGACACAATGTCCTTCATGCCACACCGCAGTGCCACCTGGTGCAGCGTTCTTGTGACATCCCTCATGTTCCACAGCACAAAAGAAGATTAATGACCATGCCATCTTCCCTTTTATGCCCATATGCACTGGGCGGGGAATGGCACTTTGTTTAGCCAATTTCATTGGCCTTTCAATTTCAAGTTCAGAGTTGATAGGATCTCATCCCTCCATCCGGGAACTGGGTTCACATCTGTAACCCAGACGATTATTCCAATAACCTTTTAATTTACATCCCTGCATCCCATTCTCTTTCATTCCACATTATCATCTATAGCACAATTTATTTATTTTTCAGTCTGTTTGCAACTTCTTGTTTTACTTAAATTCAATGTATCTTTTTTATTCTTATCTTCATTTCATAGTGTCTGTTTGCCCTGGAAGCTTGCCACCACAACAAATTCCTTGCATGTGCAAGCATACTTGGCAAGAAAGCTCTTTCTGATTCTGATCCTTCTTATACGTGTAGCTTGGACTGCACATTATAACACATATCATAATTCATTTGAGTTTGTATATTTGATTGAAACTAACAGGAGTTCCCATCAGTTTTTTGCCTGTGTTTTTATAGATATAATCACAGAGGTGGTTGTGTCATTATGATTAGTTTTGTGTCATGTTTAAACTAGTAATGGTTTCCATGGAATAAGCCCTTCCCACTACTCTCTGTTACCACTCCCTATTTGACAGAAAAAATCCTTACTTTATATGATGACTACCCACTTAAAATATTAATACACATCTGTCCTTTGTCACAAATGCCCACTTTATATAATAATGGTATTGTTATTTAGTGACCTCTATATGTTTGGGTCAAAGAACATGGCATGGGTTGATCCAGGAATTAAGCATAGATGTTAGAGCATGGATGGATGGATGGATGGATGGATGGATGGATGGATGGATGGATGGATGGATGGATGGATGAATGGATGGATGGATGGAGGGATGGGGCAATAAATAGATGGGTGGATGGTAAAGGATGGTTGGAAGGGTAGATGAATAAATGTATGGAGGGATGGTTGGATGGATGGGGCGATAAATAGATAGGTGGATGGTAAAAGAATGAATGGAAGGGTTGATGAATAAATGGATGGATGGATGGGGCAATAAATAGATGGGTGGATGGTAAAGGGATGAATAGAAGGGATGATGAATAAATGGATGGAGGGTTGAATAAATGTATGGAGGATTTGTTTATAAATGGATGGATGGATGGATGTGTTGTTTCAACATGTGCTAACTTGACAAACTGTTGTGTGAAAGTTATATTGTAAAAGTTATTTACAGTAAATACAGAGTAAAACTGAGTTGTTTCTGACACTGTAAATAAGGTGTGTCATGAAGTGGAATTTCCTAATTATTCATTATAACTGTAACCACACAGTTTGACATGCAATTAATCCCTTTCAAAACAAAATACAATAACTTGATTTATTTAAAGTTACTTATCATTGCAAGTTTTTCCAAGTCTTGTTGCACGGCAACCTTTAAAATTAAATCACACATTTAAATCAAACTAAAAACATAAAATGTGTTTTCATGTTAAATGAGAGGCGTACATCAATGCTATTTGATTGACCTTGGAAAAGAGTTTTTAATTATTTTATGTTGCATGGGAATGACTGAATCAGCTGACAATCGGCAGACAGTGAGCAGGTTTCGTGATCTACTCACAAGGGCTTCTCCTAGAATGTACACACTGTTGATAGTGCTCTTCTGAGCTCTCTAATTGGTGCGTTGGCAGGATTTTACAGGTAATGGCCCATAAATCACTAGTAAACTTGTATTGAAAGGAGTGTAGAGCACAAAAATACTACGGCCATGCGTCTTGTTTTTGAGAAATGGATCACTTTGAGCATGGGAATCAATATGTTGACCAGTCTAAAGCTCTTATAATGCATAAAACAGCGTGTTACTTCTCCTTTGACCTACATGTTCAGTATAAACAGTGATTTATAGTAGAACATTACTGTGAAATCTATTGTCAACCCAAAATTCTTTTAGTGACATCAAACGTCTCTCGGTTGCCCTGCCCACCCTCATTTGAATATCCCCTCTCCTCCCTCTTGTGTCTCTAGCTTTGCAAACTAGAAAAAGTCAGTTGTGCAAGACAGTTTGAGGATTCAACATGAAGACTATTTTTCTGATGTTGGTGAGTTTAAACCTTGTGTAATGTGATACAGCTGCTGTCGGGTCTGTGGCCGATCATACAGCTCCAGTTTCTCTCTTCGGTTCTTCTCATCTTTCTAAATTCTAGAGGTTTGTGTTTAAGGAACAAAGGGCTTCTCATACTGTACAAAGTGATGTCAAACCAGCTTTATCATAACTAGTGAAGCTTGAATTTGTTCTGTTGATGTGGGCATATCCATTAGCACTAAAGGGTGTGGATGAATGTTACTTTCATTCCTATACATCTTTAAGACCATGACACATGAATGATAGTATGCACTGAAAGAATGTTTTGCATTGTAAAGGCAAGGTGAATGTCTTGAGGGATGCCAGCTTAGTTTAAATACTCATTGTTAAAAATCTGTTTTAATGATGACTTCAACTTGGGACGACACAAAGCTGAGCGTTTTGAGATTTTGCATAAGACTCATGGAGGTTTATGTATGTTGTCATTAAAGCAGTATTGGCCTCATAAGAAATACTAAGACATTCATGTTCAATATCAAATTTGAATAAAGGTTACGGTGTTGGTCATGTATTGAAAACAAATTTCCTCTTCAGTAGTTGTGTTTTATGGGCTTTATTTCAAAGGTTTTGACGTGTCACAACTAGAATATAAGAGACGTTCTGCAAAGTTAACTCGTGTATGTCCTTTCGCTCAAGTCATAATTTAAAAATGAGACTTTAAATATCAAATACAAACAATACATTTCAGCCAATCTGTTTATCTGAAATGTACAGTTTTGGTCTATTTATCGCACAACACTTTCACACATAGTGTAACCTTGCAGAAACAACCCCCTGAGGCAATATACTGATGCTTTATGGGAAAATAAGCTATTTCAAGTTTGAGTCTTGTTCGTAAACTAGTTGGCAGTTGCGGTTCTATTGCTTAAGTACTGTTTTTTTCTTTCTGTGGTCCAAATAGGCAAATAAAACACAAAAAAAACATATACACCAAAAATGTCAACAATATTGAATGTAAAATTGTAATTAAATGTAAGGACTTAAATGTATATTTTCAAAATGTGTAAACCTTATCGACAAATGAGTCTTTGTAATAGGGAGCAGTCTACATTAGATATAAAGAAACAACAGAAAAGTTCTTTCTTTGTTTTCATTAAATATTAATTGATAGTAAATACAATAACTAAACTATATTAATCTGTATAAAATAACTATGTTATTTTTGGAATGACAGACTTCTTGTTACTAGAATATTGTCATATTTTCAGAGCTTGAATTTTGCTACAAGGTTGCGAGGGCCATGAATAATTTAAACTATTGACAGGTATATAGAGCGTTTTCATAAAGATGCAAATGTGCAAATGTTTTTCAAAACAGAACTTAAAAATAAAGTTGAGGAGAGATGACCTTAATATGTAAGAATCTGGTGTGACAGCAATACAGCGCAAGTTATTCAACAAAAGAAAAACAACGACCATGAAACAAAAAAATAAGATTTAAAAAATTTAAGAAAAGGGACAGAATTTTATGTTTTTATGGAGTTTTTAAAGCAATGAAATTTAATTGAACTGAAACCATAAAAAAACACTTAAACCATATATGGTACTCCACTTCATCTCATAAATAAATGTTGATTTTTGTTCTAGTGAATTATAAATAAATCATGATTTTTGATAGACTATAAAATAATTACATGGTGTCAAAATTATCTGAAAATATATCCTTGATATCTTTAATATAGATTTTTTTGGGAAATAAATAATTGAAATTAGACTTTGATTATCTCAGAATTAGATTCTCACCCTGGTTTTTGCATTGTACATTGTATCTATACATTTTTTCATGCATTATTTCATCCTTAATAATTTTTCGTTCAATGCAATGTAAAAACAATTGTTAAAAAATAAATGTTTATTTCAACTAATATATTACAGTTCAAACCATTATTTATTATAATAATTTTTTTATTACATCAAGTTATCTAAATTAAAATATCAATGCCATTTACTGCCCTAAAATATTTGTTGTGTATATTTTGCTGTATTTACAGTAAGTTTTGTGTTTATTCATAAACTTAGTTGTTCTGGACAATGCATACATGGGCTGTTATGGGAAAGGTAAGAGAGAAGCGTGCATGGATCATTGATTCTTTTTCTATTGAAGAGGAAAATCCTGGACCGTTTCCATATATCCTCGGAAAGGTTAGTCAGTGAAGTCACTTAATTACTTTCTATGTGTAAAATGCATTTTTATGTCACCACTAAAATCCTACACAGTAAGTATCTAATTGTGTGTGCTGTATGTGTTTCAGATTGAACTTGATAGGAAATATTTAGTAAATTTCCTTCTTTATGGCCAAGGGGTGGATGAAGAACCCAAAAATGTTCTATCCATTGTTAAGGATACAGGTGAAATTTTTGTTCATGGAAAAGTGGATTATGAGTCTATAGCAGACAGTCATAAAGCTCTCAAAGTATGTGCTTACCAAAACATTTATTTTGTAAATTCACTTTATGAAACAAATTACATTCCAAACACACTGAAATGTTTCTACATCGAGTTTGATCTGACCCAATTCTAGCTCCGCTTTGAAGCATTAAATAGGTCCAACAATGAAGTGGACACCAGACTGGGGGTTGAGATCAAGATATTGGACATTAATGACAACGCTCCTGAGTTTCTAAATAACTATGAAGTCACAGTGGATGAGTTACATGTCCAAGGTAAGGATTTCTTAAATTCTGAATTGACATAAAAATGCAAGTTTGGGACAAAATAAACCTCTAAAATTATGTCCTCCAAAGTATGACCCAACGCACGCACACTCTCCACCCTACCTGTCCTCTGATGTCACTTCTAGGGACCCTTCCCATCACCAGCTCACTTTACCAAACACTGCCACTCTCGAACACTGAGGGCTGCCTCCTCCGCTCCTTGGCAGATATTCTCCAGGAACAAAGATCCACGCATAAGTCCCCTAAAAGAAAGTGCTGCCAACCTCTCTCTCTCTATCAGTCTCTACTTTCTCCTTTCTCCATGGATGTCATGTCAGCTAAGACAAAGCTACAATTAACAATTCACCAGACTCTCTTTAAACCTTCTCTGCTCTTCACTGTCCACTTGCCCCTCCAACCTCCTCAGACTTGACATTTTGCAATTTTCTTTGGGTAGAAAACCCCTGCCATCAGCCGTTAGTTCTCTGCTCCACCTCTGTTGGACCATGCTTCCACTCCTGAAACCACTTCTGCTCCCCATTCACTCCCAACTGAGGATGACATTGCAAAGATCATCGACTCTAACTACTCGATTCCTGCCTGCTGGATCCTACCCTGACCCATCTTCTTCAGGCTAACTCTGCATCCATCATCCCTGCTCTCAGCCACACCATCAACCCATCTCTAAGCTCTGGCACATCACCTTGTATATTTGAAGAGGCTTGCATCACCTAGCTTTTAAAAACCAACTCTGAAATCCTGCACTTCTGAAGAACTACAGGCTGATATCTCTCCTAAACTTCATTGGCAAAACTCTTGAGCATGTTTTCTTCAAAGTGTGGGCACTCGACTGAGAAAGCGCTGCTTCCAGTTGTTGAAGACCTAAGAGGGGAGAATCATCCGTTCTCAACCCTCTTGAATCTTCAGGTACTTTTATCAATGTTAACCATTACATTTTCCTGTCAACACTCAAGAACATGGGTATCTCTGATATAACACTCCAGTGATTTAGTGTTACCTCTCAGGTAACAATAAATCAGCCTTGTAATCGCAACACCTCAACACCAGTGTTCCTCAGGGCTCAGTGCCGGGACCGTTGCACTTCTCGATCTACATGACATCATTAGGACCCATCTTTCGAATGCAAAGCTTTTACTATCATTGTTTTGCAGACGACATGCACCTGAAGATCAGAGGGTTTTGGCCCGTGTCTCAACATGCCTAAGCGACATCTTAATCGAGATAAAAGACCCTAACATACAACTTAACCTTGCAGAAACAAAACTTTTTGCCATCTCCGCCAACCGGAAGAGCCATCACAGCCTCTCCATTCAACTAGGATCACCATCATCATCAAGTGGCAATCAACAAACAGCTTACCTTTACGGTTCATGTTACCAGCACGACCAGATCCTGCAGATCCTTCTCAAAAACATCAGGAGAATCAGACCTTTCATCTCGGAGCATGCTGCACTACTGCAGGCTAAAGTACTGTCCATGCTGGACTACTGTAATGCCCTACTCGCTGGAATCCTGGCTGGCACAACAAAACCTCTGCAGATTCTACAGAAGAGTTGTCTTCAAGGAATCAAAAAGAGCAAATGTTAATCCTCTCTATGTAAAGGTACATTAGCTCCCTCAAGCCACTTGTATAGCGTGCACAAATCTGCTCAAAGCCTACAAGACCTCCACAGGTTAAGCAACCTTCTTCCTTCCCAAAAAGGCAAGAAATACCTCTCACACACTTTCTCTGGAACGGTTCCACGATGTTGAAATGATCTACCAATTACAACACGTTTGGCACGACTCCACTTCCATCTTTAGATATAACTTAAAAACTCATATTTTCCTTTTACACCTAAACCACTCTAAACCTCTTTTCTTATAACCTCAATCTTTCTATTAAAAGAAAATTTGTACGCTTTGTTAACTCTTGTGCTGATTTTTTGCTAACCTTGCTAACTCTTTTGCGAACCTCTCTTGAAAGTCGCCTTTGGATAAAAGTGTACATGACTAAATGTTGATGGAAAATGGAAATTGTGTGGACAAATAAAGGAAGTATGTTCGGTTGTTTATTACCATTCAGGTAAAGAGGTTACAGCGGTGCTGGCATCTGATAAAGACGATTCCAAAACGCCTAATGGAACTTTCTCTTTAACCATCAAGTCAGTCACACCAAAAACTGACAATGTGGAGTTTTATATTCAACAGACTGAAAGAGCAGGGAACATTTATTTTAAAGGATGCTTAGACTACGAGGTATGAAATTAATTTGTTTTAAATACAAAAAATGAATTAATGTTTTTACATAGTGTTTTTTATTAAATATTAATGACAAGGACCTGCTATGTGTTTCAAGGCTGCACTTTGATGCAAAAAAAAATCTATTTCTACTAAACCTGACTTGTTATGTAACTCATGTTCTCTTTAAAACACTATGTTAAAAATGGTTTATAAATATCTTTTTACTGCACATGAATGAATGTTATACATTTGAATTATACATATAATAATTCTTCTCAATGAAAATCTTTCAGAAAGCGCAGAAATATAAAATTGTGGTTGAAGCAAAGGATCATGGAGAAAAGATCCAGCTGTCAAGTTCAAGTACAGTGACAGTGATCATATCTGACAACAACAACCACCTTCCAGAGTTCTCCAGTCAAGCTGTGAGTTTCTCAGTGGATTATAGATGAAACACACCTTAATGTTATTATGTTATAAACATCACATAAGAATTATAAGGATTTCTGTTTTAGGTCACTGGGAAAATAAAGGAGAGAGAAGTTGGAACTGAAGTTTTGAGACTTCAAGTAACAGATAAAGACAGTCGTGGTTCAAACGCCTGGAAAGCTAAATACAAAATCCATGAAGATCCCAAAAATATCTTTCATATAGAAACAGATCCAAACACAAATGAAGGAGTTTTGACTATTGTTAAGGTACTCTGATGATTTCCTTATGAACATTTAAATTATATTTCTCATTTATATTTATTTTGCTTAATATTTTACAGCCAATGGATTATGAAGAGCAGACACAGCTAAATATGTCCATCAGTGTTCAGAATGAGTCTCCTTACTTCTCTTGTAAAGTTAAATCAAAGCCACGGGACGCTCTGTGGGAATTGGACAGATTTTCGGAAAACCCCGGAACAAATTATCCAAAACTCTATAAGAAAATCCCAGTGACTATATATGTTGAAGATGTCAATGACCCGCCAGTATTTATCCCTCCGGTTAAAGATGTTTCTATCAAGGAAAACACAGAAGTAGGAACATATTTAACAACAATTACTGCCAAAGATTCAGATGGAGCTCATGGAAACACATTTAAGTAAGTTAAGCTAAAGGTATAAAGGGCAACACAGTAAAATGTGTGTTTTTACTTTAAACCATGTACACACAAACAAAAATAAATTCAAAGCTTTAATTTAAAGTAAGTAAAAAAAGTACTGTTTAATTTTTAATTTTAATATAATTTTAATAAAAAACACAAATATATTTTGCTAAAGAAATACCTTTTTAAAGTTCATCACATAAACTTAAGAAAACATCAACTCAATGTTTTTAAAGATTTAATTTAAGTTAATATTTATTTATTCATATATTATATATTGTATACAGTGTTATACAACATAACAATATTTAACATGGCCGTATACATACAGAGGTTTTTCTCCTTCTCTCAGATATGTTAAGGGTGAAGACGTTGCAGAATGGATAACCATTGATGAAAAGACTGGACAAGTATCTATAGCCAAATACATGGATAGAGAATCAGAATTTGTGAAAAACAGCACTTACTCAGTTACCGTGTATGCAGTGGATGATGGTATAGAATATCAGCTTTATTATAAATGAATATTCTGTATATTTTGGACTGTAGTTTAATGTTCACTTCATGTATTTGATTGACAGGTGAACCACCTCTGACCGGCACAGGGACTATACGGATTCATGTTCAAGATCAGAATGATAATGTTCCTCAATTGACTGTCGATCATGTGAACATGTGCTTGGATAAAGAGCCCACAGTAGTTAACATCACAGCTACAGATCGAGATCTTCCACCATACACTTCACCTTTCTACTATGAGCTTCTTGGAGATGTTAAGGGCATATGGAAGATTGATCCAGCCTCAGGTAATTCAGTTTGCAATTCTGCTGCAAATTCCTTTCCTTGATATATTATAAAAACATGCACTGCGGCCCATTCAATGGGGAGTAAAGCAATCAATATGCCTACTCTAGAGAGGGAATTGCCACCTTCTGCAAAAATTATCTAATCATTGATACAGACTTATAATTAAGAAGAAGTTTAGTAGGTGAAGCATCTTCGAAATGTAATTTTTAGCACAATTTAAGCTTATGCAGTCTATATTAGGTTCAATCATTGATCAAAAATATTCTTTTTAATTGTGATAGTTTAGAAATATCTGCCTACCTCTGATTCAAGGACTGGGCAGATGGTCTTTTTTCTGATTGTATTACTGCCCCCAGCCTCATTGAATATAATTAAATGTGTTCTCTTTCAGTCTGTGTCTTGACATTGTGACTTAATGGAGCTGACCTTGAGAACCCTTTGTCTCAGAGCCTATTGAAAAGGCCAAGTAATTTGGCGGATGAATCAATTCATGTCCCTGCACGGAGAGACAGCTATAAAAGGGGACGGAAAAAAACCTTACTTTCCCCTGAGCATTCTGCATAACTCGAGGTTGTTTTTTAAAAAGGCAAATTTCCTTGGAAATTTCCAATCCGGGCACAGTGGGTGGTTCTGCAATGGGACGCCACTGTTCTCTTAGGTCTAACCAGCTTTTTGAGGACAAAGATTCTCATGAGGTCTGCTTCATGTGTTTGGATTTTTGGGTCACCGGGGGCTTTTTTTCTGTCAGAAATCAGTCACCACATCCTGTGCTTCCCGTGTTTGTGCGTCCGCAGCTGCGGCTCGGTTTGTCACCTCGGCGAGCAGCATTGGCAACTCAGGGAAGATGTGAGTTTTAATACCCCGACACGTTTGTCATCTCCGTCTGAATGAGTTGCTTTTCCTCTTGCGTTAACGCGTTTGCAGGATGAGCTTCCAGTTGCAGCATCTGGGAGCGAGATATTCGTCTCTGATCTTTGAAACATCCTATCCCCTCCCCTTCGGCGATCTTCCGATCTTCTGTCGGGAATGTTTGGTTTCAGTGCATGGCCCCGCCTGCACCCCAGCGAAAGAAGAGGCTGACTGGTTCCTGACAATTGACTTGAAGGTGGCATACTCCCAATTCTCGATCCTCCCTCGTCATCGACCCTTCCAGGCACTTGTCTGAGGGACGAGTGTATCAGTACAAGGTACAATCCACTGGATTGAGCTAGTCTTTCTAAGTTTACGACAAAGACAGCAGTCCGAGAAGCTCAAGGGGGTCATTGGGTCAGTGCCCCCAATTCGGATCGGCTTATTCTCACGATAGCCTGTGACCCTTCCCGGCATTGTGCCTAAGGTTCCCACCACTCCCCTTGGGGAACAGGTGGTGAGCCTGCAGGTGCTCCCTGCTAGGGAGGAAGACTCAGCCTGATTCCTGTTGTGTCCCGTATGCGCTCTGTGCATACGCAGAGCTTAGGTACTCTGAGCAGCTATTGTCTGTTATGAAGGGCAGCGGATGGGGAAGGCTGTGTCCAGACAGAAACTGGTGCACTGGATCATAGACGCCATTTCTACGTACCGATCTCAGAACAGTTCCTGCCCGCTAGCAGGGAGAGTTCACTCCCCTCGGGGTGTAACCTCCTCATGGGCACTGGTGCAGGGCACCTCTCTGGCAGAGATATGCGAGCTGCAGGCTGGGCTTCGCCCACCACATTTGCGAGGTTCCGGGACCCTGGGGTGGAGCCGGCCTTTCCTTGGGTCTTAGGTGGAAATACCTAAGATCAGTGGGCGTACAACTGCGAAAGGCACCGACTCCCCTACATAGGAAAGTGTACTCTTTTAAGCCTCCCTACTCCGCCCCCTCAGGGGTGAGCATAGGCCCGATATCCTTCACTAAGCACTCCCTTCAGAGTGGCCTTGAGTACTAGATAGGGATTGTGGTAGTTTCCTTCTGGAATCAGGTGCTGTGTGAAGTGGCTCACCAGTCCGGGCCCCGCACGTTGTATTGTGTCACTCAAGGTTTCCCTAAAGGTGAACCCATTGATCTTCCCCTAGGTGGGCCTCCCCGCAAAGTGTGATTCACGCTCTCGGGCCATTAGTTCTACCCTAGACTGGTAAGACCATGTGATAGTCCTCATATGTTACCCCCTAGTGCAGGATGTGATCTCAGTTATGTATTCTCTCGGTAAGGAGGGGTAATGCTCTCCCAGTGTTTTGTTGTCGAGCGACTTCTAAGGTAAATATTAAGAATTAAGGCCACCCGCCCTCCACATCATCTGTATGATTCTTCTAACTTCCAGCAGGAAGCTCTGATGACACCTTACCGGTGCCACTGGAAGGTCCTGTCTCAGGTAGAGTGATTCCTGTGACACGCCTGGGGCCTGTTAGCTTCGCTCCACTACGGTCAAGAATCAGCCTATGCGTCATGTCGGGATTATATTGAAACCCCTTTCAGTCAAAACGTCGAGAGACCAACTGAAAGGGAACTTCTTCGGTAAGGGAACCTTAGTTCCCTGAAGGAGGGAACGAGACATTGTGTCCTTTCATGCCACGACCCGGCTGCCGCTGCAGCGACCGTTAGAGGCCTCCCAGGTTCCTCAGCCCAAGAGGTATGGAATAATCACTTCCATCCCCTTTTATACCCGTCTCGGAGGGCTGGAACATGAATTGATTCATATACCAAACGAGTTCTCAAGATCAATTCGGAGTCACAATCCTTCTATTAGGGAACTGAGTTTTTTTTCTTACATATAAAGACAGACATGTTTTGCAATCCTCTTAATATGGAGATACAGTATGTAGATCAAGGAAGTTAGTTGTTGTGGGTTCAAACTCAGTTTCAGGGCAATTTAAATGTAATCTTGCAGGATAACTTCCTGTCATCTCAATAAAAGTTAAAAAGCTTAGTTTTCCCTTCGTTTAGGGTGTGTTAGCCTACAGCCAGTTATTTTAATAAGCTGCCTCATGTTGACAGTTGGATCATGATTGTTTTTTACAGTATGTCTTCATTGCGTTTTGATCTTTTCAAAGCTGTTGCTTCTTTTTAAACATGCCAAAGAGATTTGCATATTGGAAACAAGGAGTAAATATTTGCTGGCATATCTTATGACATATGAGGTTTTCACAATCTACCCAAACCTGAAGCATTGTGTTACATTGATAAATGCTTCTGTCTTTTCATTTTTTTCCTTCTCTTTATTAAAGGGACGACCGTGAATCTTGTGAAAGAAAGCAACATTTATTCAGGTCATTATTTCCTCCAGATGAGAATATCAGACCAGCAGGGATTTTCCTCCGTACAAAATCTATCAGTCACTGTGTGCAACTGTGTTAGTAATTCCAACTGTCGTGAAAAGATGGTATCGAAGACTCAGATGGGTATCGGAGGTGTCTGGATAATTCTTCTATCAGTTCTGTTCCTTGCAGGTAAGGTGGAGTACATCTGAGTGACAGCGTAACTCAACTACATTTTTCAGTAATTGTGACAGTAGCTCAGCTCATTTTACTATAGTAAAGAATTTCAGTTGCAAGTTACTTAAACACAGCAGATGAGCTGTCTTTCTGGGGGTTTCGTGTAAACTCCTGGTGGTTCTTATTGTAACATTATCAAGATGAAGAAATCAAGTCATGCAAGGTGTGGTGCATCATATGTAGGCTTTTGAGAAATACTACGATTACGACTATCGAAACTTGTGGTTGCACCTAAAAAAAAAATTCTTAAGCTTGTATAAACCTGTAAGGATTTGCATAAGAGCATGTGAATAAAGTACCCAACCTGGCATCATTACAATAGCGGCGGTGTTTGGTTATAACGCAATCATGTCATAAAAACAGTCTTTAGTTATTCTATACTCATAACACTCGTTTTTGTTATTATTATGTTGAGATATTTTCATGACGAAATTCACAGAAATAAGGGTGCATGATCTTGAGCATTTAAAATATAAAAAATATAAAGTTGTTAAAATACTATTGCTCTGCTATATCTCTATTTACTTCTGGAGAAAAAAGGGCAACATGCAACTCTTATGTACATGTTCATTTTTGTCAGCTCAAATTATATAAACTGAATTACATTATTTTTAAAAAGAAACATTTTCAACAAGCTTTTAAACATGGCTCTCTTACAATTTCAGTTATTCTCTTATTGGCCTTTCTGTTGACATGCAAGACAGAGATAAAAATGATTCCAATAGAAGAAGGCTTGGGTCATCTGATCACAACCAATGCAGAAATACCCGGAACAGACTGTATGGTAATATCGTCATAAACCTGTCAGCAGTATTCATGATTATTTGACATGAACTGTATCGGCACTTAATAATCTTTGCTTTGTATAATGCTTTTGCGCAGCTTCCTTTCAACGGGGGCGAACAAAAAAATCTATTTTCTAAGGAAATCAAGGTGTCTAAGGTGTATCTAGATGAGCACGACGCATCACAATTCGTAAGTTACAAAAAAACTATAGATTTCTTTACCTTTATCAAGATCTTCCTTGCCATGTAAAGGGCAATTGAAGTGCGACACACAGAAGATATTTTGAAAAATGTTTGCAATGAAACAGCAGTGGTATCCATTCACTTCCTTTGTATATATACAAATCCTACATCAAGTGAATGAGTGCCAGTTCACAACATTCTTCTCAATATATTCTTTTGTGTTCTGCAGAAGAAGAAAAGAAATACAGGTTAGAAATGACAAGAGGGAGATTTTTCATTCTATCATCCAATAGGAGAACAATACATGCATTTTAAAGTACTTTCCAATCTGTCTTGCTGTTTATATCTTTAGTCATGACAAAAAAAAACATGTTGACATTGTTATCATTTGAAACTACACAGATGACAAATTATGGACAGCAGGCTGCTTCACAAATCCAGAATTCAGCCTACTCCAATCAAAACTTTCAAAGAACAATATATAGAGTGAGTATTAAGGTTTTAGTTTTATTTAGTCTCAATTATGTTCATATATTATATTTAGTCTTTATACCTGAATATAAGAATACTTTTTATCAAAAACATGTCCCCCTTACTGTATAGTTATGATGGGTTGATTGTGATAATGTATGTACAATAGTCATTTAATAAATATATGGAGAACATGGATAACAAAGTAAGTTTTCCCTTCAATTCTCATTTGTCTTTCAGAATTCCTCAAGACGTTCATACAGGGGCATGAAAAATTATCAAGTAAAAAACATTGACATTAAAAGTTTTCACTCCATCTCAGTTGTCTTTTCTATTTGATCATTTGTGCATTTGTTTTTATAGAGATCAAGTTTTAGATCGACCTCCTCTTACCAGAATGCTTCCTTCAAGAGAGATCAGCTCTTCAGTATCATCAACCAGGTGATTTTATTATGATACTGGGAAAACGACTATAAGCTTTAAAGCTGTGTTTTATATTTTTCTTGTATTCTTCCCCTGCAGCAACTGCTTGCCGTCCAAACCAGAGATGAGGATCATGACGCTTATGAACCGCACTGTTATGCACATGAAGGTGAATTTATACCCGATGCTGATCTGGACGCAATCTCCATCCCTGACACAGACTTTATTCCAGAAACTCTTAACAATCTAGACCGCAAGTTTAATTCTCTAGCAACCGTTTGCAGACCTGCACAGATGAAAACAATGACAGATCTGTAATGTTAGGCCAACTTGAAGTTAAAGAGTGATACATATAATAGTCAGGGATGTCGGGAATGAAATATGGGATGAGGGTCTTTGTATAGAATGTGTTTTACTAGGGTTAATTTTCTGGTCCTCTAAGATAACAACATGACTTGCTGCACACATAAAAATACAAATACACGTGTATAGAACACTGTAAAATGCAAGCGACCCTTTAACGAGCCATTGCAGGGTCAAATGTCATAACTGTAAAGCCATATGCATTTGGTGAATGTTTTCAGTGGGTTTGGTTTTCAGTATGATGTTCTTTATTTACAATTGGTCATGAAGTCAAATGAAATAAAATGACGCCCTTTTGGTACTACAAACACAAGTTTCATTCACCTTGAGCACACCTTTTGTTGACATTATGCAAGATACGCAAATACTTTCTGTTTTAACAAAGCAACACGCCGTGATCTCGAAATGACAAGACTTCATGATAACATTCAGACTTCTTGCAAAACATCAGGGTGCGTCTGACAAATTTGGGTCTGTTGTTGCCTTGAATAGCAATGAAATGTGTATTCTTTTTTCCTTCATTCAACTGTGAATGTGTTTGTATTATTTGTTTGTATTATTTGTTTGTATTATTTGATTGGGGTGTTGGAAGGGATTATTCAATAATAAACTCCAGTTGTTCAATCAGAGAGTAAACTGTTGACGGGTTCATGCTCCAAAACTGCAACGAGTTTCCATTTCGAGCTTTACAACCGGTTCAACCGGTTTAGTTTTTTTCCTTAATGTCACAGAGTTTTGCACACTAACTCCCGGGGGCTGTGCTCCTCAAACTTACACATCATAAAGCTATGTCTATTTTTTTGAGTAGCACTCTCACTTCTGCGGAACACAGAAAATGATATTTTGAGAAATATGGTTTGTTTTCTTTTTTCTTCTTCTTAAATATTGGATGTCTGAATGTCATTTCTGGCCTAGAAACTGAGAATGAGTTTGGTCCCACCTAGAGACTTGCTTAAACATATTTTTGTGAATGTACGGTTGTGAATTCAAAGCATCAAGGCATGAATTATAACCTTATTCTATTCAGAACAGAATCTTTTGTTCACATCAAAGAACTTTTTCTTGCCAAAGCTATTTTTGTAATGTTTGTGCGAAACCTGCATACTTACTGTCACTTGGTGATCCTGTTTTTATTACTGCAATAAATAAAGGTATTTTGCATGTGACAGGAAGGTACAGATAAAGTATTCCTGGGTTGCCTGTCAAAAGACAAGTCAATTATTAATAAAACTCAATCACAGCGTATTTATCCGTAAATACGTTATTGAAAAATTGCTGCATAGAATCAATTTGTCTTGAATACAGTAATAAAGAATACATGCAAACTGAAAGAAAGGGCACGAGAAAAATTCTAATTAAGCTATCGTGAGAAATGGTAAAAAATAAATTCATGTTTATGACGAGGCGATTTATCAATTAAGAAATTATGTAATCCCCTCCATAAACAACAACTCTCTTGTCAACTTAAGATCTTTATAGTTATGTCTTTTGGATTTGTGATAATGGTGTGCCCTGAGGAATTCATGCATTTTCTGAAATGGTAAAAAAGAAATTATGAAATAACTGTAAAACACTGACATCATGTGCACCATTGGTGTAGTGAAAAACATTTCCTTTAGGCACATACCCAGGCAGTTTTTCAGTCATTTTGTAATAACATTTTTATCAAACATGATATATATTTACCGCAGGTGTCCATACAGCCCATTTAACACTTTAAACTTTATTTCTTTCTTTTTATTTCAACAAGTTGATCGAAGTTAAATAGTTTGAAGTGCAAAATCACTGACAGAAAAACAATGATGTGTGTGGAATTAAATAGAAGGTTTTTCACATTGACAATGTTGCTCGATGAAAGTCAAAGATTCAATGATCTCGTCTGACTTCCCTTGTCTGGAAATCTTGTTTTGACCATTATTCATTGGTTTATTTAAAAGATGAGGCTGATCATGGGCACACATGCTGACATATTTGACAGATTTATGAGAAATCACTTATGTTTTCAAATAAAAAGCAAATACAAACACAGTAATTCTAATGATCGATATCATCCAAATGAGTGTGTTTTGCTCTGTTTTCTGATTCAAAGGAACTGTCAGGAAGGTTTATCTTTACGCATCTACAATGCTACAGGGTCAATCTGTATTATGAATATATAACTTTTAACTTTTTTTATTGCATCTGGGCAATTCCCGGGTAATGGACGTGACATGTTTTGTTATGGAAAACGCTCTGAGAATATAATTGTTACCAGGGAACTGGACCAACTTTTTATATTATAGAAAACTTGTTAACGGTGTTTAAACATCGTAAAAAAAGATATTTAAAAAAAAAAAGATAAAAACATACATTATGGACGTGACAAAAAAAAAGACTGTTCTTGTGACACAACAAACTTCTTTTAAAGCAAATGAAAATGAACAAACAAGAAGCAATACTATTCAACAATTGGACAAGGGATAGCTCTTTATAGAACCTAAAAGAATTATCGTATTTATATTTGCATGTTTCTGTCTATGAAGCAAATTGTAGAGTTATGGATGTGACAAGCAACCAAATCTGAACAACCAAATGTTGACATAAGTATAAAGAGTATAAAAAGTAAAGCTTTATATTTGCATGCCAAGGTTGACATTTCACTGGAATTGCCCATCTTTTAAAATAAATTTGTTTTTATCACAAAAATGATCTCAGGTGTATTTGCTTCAGTTGATTTGCTTTAAATTGAAGTCACTTCAAACATGTCACCAATCAGAGGAACTTAATCTTATTACTTTCCAGTGTTACATTCCTCCTGTTCTGAAGAATAGACTGGAATCTGGCCAAAATATTTCGTGCACGAATTTCTTGGAAGTTATCATTGTTGATAGGTGCTGAGACAACCAGCTTTCCTATGAAATTCCCATCAATGACCTTCAGAAATGTGCTTTAAATACAGCCATCTACACCACAACAACACAAGAAGATGGAGCGCTCACTTAAGATGAAGCTGATAGTGTTTGTCCTTCTTACAGTAAGTGGATCTACTTCTGACATCTTGTTGCTTTAATACAAGTTTGAGCAATTTAGTCAAATGTAACATTGCATTAATGATGATAATGTCATGCATTTGATGACAAAATGTCAAACAACATCTGTGACAAAGTATATTTACACTGGATATGGTTTGCATAGGGTTCCGTATGAATATACAGATGCATCACACTATATGTTTTCGTTGTCATGTGATCTGAATATTAGTTAACCTTTTCAAGTTATAACAATAACTACACACATACTTGTGTAGATGTTGTTAAACAAGTACAGGGAATACATTTTATGTCATCACTTGAAATGAGCTGCCATGTTTGTGATCTTTATTCTTTATAGACACAAAGTAAGCTTCTCAAGGATATTTGGTAACTTTTCTTTTCGTGTAGAAATATCACTAATGTATTGCTTAAAAGTGAATTTAAACTTGTTGATTTTGTAGCATTTAAGGTCGGATAAATTTAAATTAATATTTTGCAAGTAATGACCAATTAGCCAACCTGAAAACTTTTTCTGTGGCTGTATTTGTAAAAAGCAACAATTTTATTCCAAACATTCTTATAAATAAAATACCACCATTATTGATACCATATAGCCACCTGAGAAGTGCTTTGTTTTATCTATATTTGTGGCTTTACATCCCACAGCTTTAAAATATCTTATCTATTTCTGAATGTTTGCTTTTAGTGTGTTTCACACTCACAACAAATCCTCCGTGAAAAGCGATCATGGGTTGTGGATTCGCTGTCCATGGAGGAGGAGCACAAAGGACCTTTCCCATATAAACTGGGACATGTAAGTGATTTAACATCCAGCTATTATTATTAAATTATCCACATTCAGTTTGTGAGAGAATATTAACAACAATATAAATAACATTTATTGTGATGTTTATTATTAACAAGGCTGAATGTTTCTGCTCCCTTGTTTCAGTTAAATATTGAAAATAAGATCCTCAGGGAATACATCATTCATGGACAAGGGATTGATGAAGATCCAAAGGGAATTTTTTCTATTGACACAACCGATGGGTCTATTTATGCTCTTGGAAAAGTGGACTATGAGAAATATAAGCGTTTACGAGTAAGCATAGTAAAAAATATATATTTAGTGTTGTTTATTCATTCGTCTCTAATAGAGATGAATGGATCAAATGTAAATTTACATTAAAGTTACCCATATATTCTGTTCACCTTTAGATCACATTTGAATCCAGAGACAAGTCGCGTACATTTATTGTGAATATTGACATTCTGGATGTGAATGACCATGCACCGGTTTTTAACAACCCAGTCTATGAAACCAACATTGATGAATCAACACCACAAGGTATACAACCACACTCCGATGTGCAAAAGTTAATTTACAAGTGCAACATTTCTCATGGCCCTCCTCTTGATGTTTATGCTCAGGTGAAGATTTGGTGATAGTTTTGGCAACCGATGATGATCATGATGACACAGTGAACTCACTATTGACTCTCAGAATCGTGTCCGTGACTCCCAGCTCCTCCAATGCAGAATTCTACATAGAACAAAAGCAAGGAGAAGGGAAAATATCATTCAAGGGCTGTCTGGATTTTGAGGTCAGAGGCTACACAAATGTCATATTGCAGACATCAAATGTGCATCTGAACGAAATTGATAACATTTATGATAGGAAACACTTAAGATGAATTCTTTAAAATATCTTCTTTTGTGTTCTGTAGACATTGACAAAATAATCTTTTCTACCAGTCATCTTTAAAATCTTTTACAAACTTTTTTTAACACAAGGAGGTCCAGAAGTACACGATTCTGGTTGAGGCAAATGATCATGGGAAGAAGGTTGAACTCTCCAGCACAGGCACAGTGATAGTGAACGTTATCGACAAAAACAACCATCTACCCCAGATCACTAGGAAAACTGTAAGTTGACTTGTATTTGATGTATAACTTCTTTTTTTGACAATAGCATGAGAAAAGTGTTGACCGTGTCTCACAGGGTATTGTGCGGGTGAAAGAGGGACAGCGTGGAGAGCCCGTCTATCGACTGCAGGTGACAGATAAAGACAGCAGAGGATCTCCAGCTTGGAAGGTCAAATACTCCGTCTGGGGTGAAAAGGCTGAACACTTTAAAATTGAGACTGACCTGGAGACGAATGATGGAGTTATGAGAGTCATTGAGGTCATTCTCTGCACATCTGTTCTTTTGTTTGTATCAATCTACCTTTCTTTCATTTTTGTAATCATATTGTGATTTGTTCCCCAGCCATTGGATTATAAAGAGATGTCCATCTTAAACCTGACCGTCCACGTGGAGAACGAGGAGCCATTTTTTTCCTGTAGAGTGAAGGGACGTCCCAGCAAAGGCCTGTGGGATGTAGAAAGCGCAAGGGGACGGTCCGTTTCCAAAACTGTGTCTGCACCCATGACTGTTTTTGTGGAAGATGTCAATGATCCTCCTGTATTCGTGGAGCCTGTCAAACACGTGACTGTTCCCGAGAACGTTGAGGTTGGACACAGCCTGTGGACCATCAGAGCTGAAGACCCGGATCCAAACACATTCGTGTAAGATTTCAGCTTCCTTTAAACACCCGAGTTGCAAAGAAATTCTTTTGAATGAATGTTTTATGCGTTCTGTAGATTCATCAAAGGAGAAGATAAAAATGGCTGGATAACTCTAGATGAACATACAGGTCTTGTTTCTACGATTAAAGTTCTGGACCGGGAATCACCCTTCGTGAAAGAGGATATTTATACAGTCATTTTCTATGCTGTTGATAATGGTGGGATATAAACTACTTTTACTTAATAGCCAAATACTTTAATTGCATTTCAAAATATATATGTTTTTGAACAAATATTGATTTGTGATACAAACATTAATATAAACAGTATTTGTTTGCTAGTGCTGCAGTAGTATCAGAATAAAAAAAATATTGTCATCTTATAACATTTGTATTTACAAATTTATGAATTATTTTTTTATTATTATTATTATTAATATGCAGGTACACCAGCAATGACTGGCACAGGGACTTTAATCATTCATCTGGGAGATGAAAATGATAATTCACCAATGCTAAAGGTGGACAAACTGAGCATGTGCTCGTCCGAGAAAGCCACTGAAATTACAGCCTTCGATTCGGACCTGCATCCGTACGGAGCGCCATTCTACTTTGAGCTTATGGGGGATGATGAGGGAAGATGGATGCTAAATTCCAGTTATGGTAATGAACATTGATTTGGTGGCACATTATACAGGTTTAATATCAATCCAGTGTGTTAGGACCCACAGTGCTTAAATAAAGTCAAACTCAAGCAGTGACGATGTCCTAATGTCCATGAACACCAGTGAAGTTATGTAACATATGAATGGAAAAACACTGAGCTAAATATCAATATGTCTGTTTTTCTTCTGCATAGGAACAACAGTGAGGTTGATCAAAGATGACACGGTTTTGGCCGGTGATCACAAGCTCATCCTGAGAATTTCCGACAGCCAGGGCAAAAGTTCAAACCAGACGGTTTTGGTTGGTGTGTGTAACTGTGATGTAACTCCAGAATGCAAAGAGATCAGAGCTCCCACGATAAAGCTGAAGTTCACCTTTGCAGTCATCACTTTCTGCTTCGTAACTCTTCTGGGTAGGTTTTCTGACTTAATACAATGTGCTTTATTGTATGACAACATAGATGAACCATTGAGCGATATATCGTCCATTGGTGTAACGGATGAATACAAAGGAAAACTAGGCTTTAAAGTAAACCAGGGACATTTTCTGAACAAAGCCCATCACATTTACATTTGTCAACTTCACTACGAGGTGTCACTTTAAATAATTTCTTTTTCAACTTTTGACCCAAGCTTTTGTTTAAGTTTTAAGTTATTTTTAACATCGTAGAATTTATGTCAGGTGTATAACCTAAAAAACATGAGATTTCTCCATTCAGATAATAAATGTTTATGGCTGCATCTGTACTGTCCCTGAATCATAATGTAATATTCTTCTTTGCGTTTTGTCAATGATAAAGGAATCTTATTAATGGCTTGCCGGATCAGAAAGAGGGAAACCCATGGATGGAAGCATCTGGAGGAATCTGAAGGAACTCTTATGACATACAACACAGAAGCTCCAGGAACTGACAGCAGGGTAAAAGAAATATCATCCAATCTCTGTTCGGTTCATAATAATCATTCATTTTAATGTGTTTATTAACTAACACTGAACTCATTTCTAATGTAGGATATTTTTATTGGAGAACAAAGTCAAACTTTGAATTTATTTACATAGGACTTCTCATCAAATGCATATTCAGTGGTGTCTGATGGCAATACTGAGAAGATGAGACGGTGTGGCATGTTTTGACACCATGAGTCTAACACAGCTTTATTCAAGAAAACTAAACCATAAGGTGGAAGAGACCAAACAAATGAAGATGTGTGTTATTATTGAGGTTATAAACATAATGCCTGTGATATACAAGCTTTCTCAGACTGTTCAAGAATGCTGTCTACAGTCATCGGCTTTCCTCCCAAACTCCAGAGTTGGGAACAAACATATGGAACTGTGAGATATGAGGGACACTAAATTCCCTTAATCTTAATGAAGGATTCATTCTGGGTTATATAGTATAGTATTATATAGTATATTGTATAGTTATATAGTAGTTTATAAGTTAACACTGTGCATGTAAAGAATTCATGTTAACAATGTTTGTTTTCTTTCAATTGTATTTATGTATGTTTTTGTGCAGTTTTATGGTTGGATAATAATATAATGGATTGGATTTTTTACTTCTTGTATCGTAATCTGAACTGTTTGTGTTTAGTCTGACTTTATTTGTAGGTTTGTTCTTCCTAAAAAATGTGAAATTCCACCCCAAAAACATTGGTCTGGGTAGAATCTGTGAATGTGTACATTTGTGTCATACAATGATTTTTGAAGTTTTTAAGTTATTTACAGTAAAAATTATTCATATGTTTTATAATTATTTATTAGATCATTGCTAGTAATAATAGTTATATTATAGTATCCGTCCTGGTCTAAACAACAGAACCATGACAACTACATTTCTATATCCTATTCTTCATATGTAATCTGATTGGTGTTTACCTGAGAAAAACGTATTTATAATGAAAGTTACCTAATACTAATCCCAGACTCACATGAACAAAACAGTGCCGAGGAAAGCGATATAAAGATGAGACTGAAACTCAAGCTAGTCTAACTGGTTATTAAGAAACAAGGCACATGACTGATATATCATTCATGTTTATCAGATCTCATGAAAAGCATGTTATGATCCATCATGTGTTGTTCAGTCATATTGAAGATGTTGACAAAAAACACTTACACAATTTTGTCTTACATATTCTGTTCACAACATCATTTCATGCTCCTTCATCCACATCCAGCAGAAATCAGAACACTTGGTTTTACAAAGCACTACAATTATTTGACTGTTCTGAATCAGGATTTTTATTCGCTTTGGATTCAATATAAACATCTGAAAGCCTGTTTTACAAGGTTCTTTAGATCATAAAAGATGTCAGAAAGAGAAGTTTCTTGACTAAATGCTTTTTTGTAAACCTCCAAATACTTCCTTTATGGCCCTAATGTGAAGAACCTTCTTAGTAAAAAAGAAAGATTTAGAAAAAATTCAGACTAAAAATCACAATATTAAAATTCTACTTCATGGTTTAGTTTTCATTCTCTCGAGAATTATCCGGCAGTGTAAATGTATACATATATGCATTACTGCCTTCATGTATACAATCACACGTTTAACGCATGTTTATTCTTATGAAAACCTGTTTAAGGCTTACAAAATGTATTGTCATGATATTTTTATGAATATATAATATCACATTCATTTATGTATATACATTAAATGATTTTATAAGTGGGATTGGGAAGATATGATGAAAACATACATAATACATCAAATATATAACACATAAATATTGACAATGATTCAAGTAGTTTCACAAGAATGGGGGTGTATCGATGAGGGGGCGGGGCGTGGACACACGGGCGTGTCTTTGTATCGCACATCGGGTGTTTGGTGGGCGGGTGTATCGATGATGGGCGTGTCTTTAGATAACTGGGTGTGTCTTTGGGTCGCACAGCGGGTGTATCGATGATGGGCGTGTCTTTAGATAAGTGGGTGTGTCTTTGGGTCGCACAGCGGGTGTATCGATGATGGGCGTGTCTTTAGATAAGTGGGTGTGTCTTTGGGTCGCACAGCGGGTGTATCGATGATGGGCGTGTCTTTAGATAAGTGGGTGTGTCTTTGGATCGCACAGCGGGTGTTTGGTGGGCGGGTGTATCGATAGTGGGCGTGTCTTTACACATGTGGGCGGGTGTTTGTTGGATGGGCGGGTGTTTGTTTCGTGGCAGTATTGAAAGTGGGCGGGGCTTTAACACTCGGTGAGGAAAGACAGGAAATCTTTACTTCCCCCAAACAAAACAAGAAAACGGTAATTAATGTAACTTTAAATATAAACTCGGTGTGTTTAAACCACGGTATTTGTTCGTGTTTGAGGATCAAAATCGTAAGATGTTTTGTATTTATAACTGTTATTTCAATTTAAAGTTTAACACAAATATTTGTAATGTTCCACAGGTTTATTTAAGGTTATTAAACTCAAGTGTTTTATTTCACATGTGTTGAATTACACAACATCTTAAAATCAATGAAAGCATTTTCATTTTAATATATCTCAGAAACTTTTCTCATTTACTTTTGTTTTGTGTGATAGTATAAATCTGTAGAAATAAAGTAAACATGTTTTATCTACTTTTTAACATGTCATGATGTGTTGTGTTTGTTTGCTAAATATCGGCTAGGCTAGTCTGACTAGCTTGACTCATGAAACATTTAAAGCTCAATGTTTACATGTTATTTAAGCTGTTATTATTAATACTTTAATGTTTGTGTGTTGTATAAAAGTGTGTTATTTTGTTGTGTAGTGAATAATGTAAATGTTTTAATTATGGGATGCGGTAGGCCTCAGGACATGACGGCCGGTCGACATTTACACACACAAGTGTTTACACACATTAAACACAACTATTCACAATTTACATATTTTATACACATTATATTTTTCAGTTAATTTCTATTTGTGTAAAGTTTAAAGTATTTGCTTTAGTTTAGAGACACGGCAACTTCCGGTCAAGTGATGCTTGCGCAGCTGTGTTTCCGGTTCATGTGGAGAGCATTCTACTTCCGCTTTACTGCATTAATGTTTAAACAACAGCTCTCAGATTCATATTAGTTGCTTAAAGATGAACATAAGAGGTTTGAGTATTATGGGATTTTCTGTTTAATATTTGACATAAAGTCCCAGATAGCACAGATCAAACATCTTATAAAGATCAGCTGTACATCTGTCCTATATCACACACATCTTACACACTTACATTCATCTTACACACTTACACTCATCTTACACATATCTTATACACTTACACTCATCTTACACACATCTTATAAACTTACACTCATCTTACACACTTACACACATCTTACACACTTACACTCATCTTACACACATCTTACACACTTACACACATCTTACAGTACAGACATCTAACACACATCTTACACACTTACACACATCTTACACACCTCTTACATCTTACAAACATCTTACATACATCTTACACACTTACACACATCTTACACAACTCTTACATCTTACACACATCTTACAGACACCTTACCAGACATCTTACACACCTCTTACACACATCTTACACACTTACACACATCTTACAGTACACGCATCTTACACACTTACACACATCTTACAGTACAGACATCTAACACGCATCTTACACACATCTTACAGTACAGACATCTAACACGCATCTTACACACTTACACACATCTTACACACTTACAGACATCTCACACACATCTCACACACATCTTACATCTTACACATATCTTACCAAACATCTTACACACATCTTACAGACATCTTACACACATATTACACACTTACACACATCATACATCTTACACAAATCTTACACAGCTCTTACATCTTACACACATCTTACACACCTGTTACATCTTACACGCATCATACACACATCTTACAGACATCTTACACACTTACACACATCTTACAGACATCTTAAACACTTACACACATCTTACACACTTACACACATCTTACCAAACATCTTACACTCATCTTACATCTTACACACCTCTTACATCTTACACACATCTTACCAAACATCTTACACTCATCTTACACACTTACACCCTGCACACTTACACACATCATACATCTTACACACATCTTACACGCATAATACACACATCTTACACACATCTTACATCTTACACACATCTTACAAACATCATACACACATCTTACATCTTACACACATCTTACACACTTACACACATCTTACACACATCTTACATACTTACACACATCTTAATAAACATCTTACACACATCCTACATACTTACACACATCTTACACACATCTTAAACATCTTACACACATCTTACATACTTACACACATCTTAACAAACATCTTAACAACATCCTACATACTTACAGACATCTTACACACATCTTACACACATCTTACTCACATCTTACAGACATCTTACAGTACAGACATCTTACACACATCTTACCAAACATCTTACACACATCTTACAGACATCTTACAAACATCTTCTAGACGTCTGTATGACATCAGACGTATTGAGATGTTTTGCACACGAGGAAACAGAATCTTACCAGATGTCTTGAAGATGGTCAATGTCTCTACTTGTCACAGATAAACAAATGCACAGATTTCTTGACCATCTCTCTTTCTGTGTGTTTCAGATGGCTGCCATTCGTAAGAAACTTGTCATTGTTGGTGACGGAGCTTGTGGAAAGACCTGTTTGCTCATTGTTTTTAGTAAAGATCAGTTTCCTGAAGTCTACGTGCCCACAGTGTTTGAGAACTATGTTGCAGACATCGAGGTTGATGGAAAGCAGGTATGACACTTTTGATTACATCGGACCAAATGAGAATTCTTGTGTACATTTACATAGATTTGATGTTGTCATAGATGGTCATGATAACGTATAACTGCCCTTGACACTTTTAATCAGATAGAACTAGTTTAAACTCAAATCAGTGAAAAATTGCAAACCGTTGATATGGTGTTGTATATCTCTGAAGATTTGCCACATTTTTTCTGAATCATTGCAATGTTTTAAAATGTTATTGTGTACAAGACATTTTTTTTCTTTCTCTTGTCATAGGTGGAGCTTGCCTTGTGGGATACCGCAGGACAGGAGGATTATGATCGGTTAAGGCCCCTCTCATATCCTGACACAGATGTCATTCTCATGTGTTTTTCCATTGACAGTCCTGATAGCTTGGGTAAGCCTTCTTGTTTTTCGCCCATGCATTGTTTATCTTATTTTAGATTCTTAATGTGAATTTATTTACCCTCACTTTTTCATGATGTGGAAAACAAAATATATATTTAAAGAGAAATATTTTTTGCGGTAATGTGTGGAAGTCAGTGGTGATCAGGGTTGTTTGATGACAACTTTAAGATATTTACTGAAGAAAGCAGTCGTATAGTTATCCAATCATGACACCAGAAGTCAAGAGACCAAACCGACTGTTGTTTACATTAAGTAAAATCAAGTTGAAATCCTAGGGTGTTCCATTTTTATTCATTTATGACAAAAATACATATTCTCTGCATCACAGAAAATATTCCAGAGAAGTGGACGCCGGAAGTGAAGCATTTCTGTCCGAATGTACCCATCATTCTTGTGGGTAACAAAAAGGATCTCCGAAATGATGATCACACACGACGGGAACTTGCCAAAATGAAACAGGCAGGGCTGTTTTTTTTGTCATGATTTCTCTATTGAAAGTGAAAATGCAGGCACTTCACATGCTCTGGTTTCTTCATTCAGGAGCCTGTAAAGCCAGAGGAAGGACGTGACATGGCCAATCGCATCAACGCTTTTGGATATTTAGAATGCTCAGCCAAGACAAAAGATGGAGTGAGAGAGGTTTTCGAAATGGCGACCCGGGCTGCACTGCAAGCGAGGAAACGTGGCAAAAAGAGTGGCTGTCTGCTGTTATAGACACCTGTAGATGAGCAGGTATCAGTTAAAACAGCCCAGGGAGGGGGTGGGACAAGCCTAGCATTCGTGTCCTAGTCATGATATTGGGACAATGTGTCAAACTAACCATGAGAGACCAATGGACAGACTTGGGGAACAGTTGGAACGGATGATGTTATTGTCATCGCAAACAAGTTGGGCTTACGAGTTTTCTGGTCACGTCGTGCAAACGATTTGTACACAGACTCTATATATCTAGGCTTTTCATTGTAGAGTTATTCTCTTATTTTCCACATTTTAGCCCCAAACACCAGTTTTTAAAAATGTTCTCCATTAAGTCTCTCTTTTAGGTTTACCCTCCTGTCTTTAGTGACTTTTTTGTGTATGTATGTTTGTAAATGTAAGAAAATTAATGTTTGTGTGAATGAGCTTGGACATGAGTGTATCTGGCCTGCTTTATTATGTTTTATTATTCTGTGCTCAGCTAAAGTGCACACCGACAGTTGAAGTGGGCTGTATCGGATCTAACCATCCACTTCAGGCTTTTTTCCTTTTATAGCCATTGTTTTAAAGGATTCTGGGCTGTACATTAGGGATCTAAACCATTTAACCTCTCTGATTTATTTAAAGCATTCACTTTTTTTAATCATTGCATTTAGAAATAAATGGATGAATTTCTCATTTGAAAACTGTGTTTAGTTCCTGGGTTTATCTTCACTTGAATGTCTTCCTTCCTGCAAGAACATCATGGATTCAGTTTAAGGCACTGCAGAAGTCAGATATATGGAGCGAAGCAGATTTCGGGGAAATGCAGTATATCATTATAAAATGTACTTTTATTGCTATATTTTCTCATTTCAATTCCCAAACATCCAAGGTATAATAGATGTAAACAACAAAGTAAAAAGCATATAACATTGTGAAATAAATGCTTTTCACACTGCCCACATTTGTTAGCTCTCCTAAAAATTCTTATGAATAAAATAGCTTCCATGTATATTACCATTGATATTCACATTTTTTTACACAAGGGTGACTAGAAACATGACATCCGGTCATGGTCATCAACTGGACGGGAGAATAATATATATTCATAATAAAAAGCCCAAACCTCAATGAGTGAAAAATATACTTAAAATATCCAACATGAAAAAACACAGCTTTAATTCAATGTTTAAAATATTGCTTGTATAAAACCAACAACATTTCTTAGTATGAATGATGTGTGAGTAACTTGAATGAAGTGGATGTCCTGGTTTGATGGGGATGGATCTCTTTCTGATACCCTACTGCCCGGATGCTGATTGAAGGAGGGGCCTGTGGGATTGGGCAGTTTGTTAACTGATATGAATTGAGTTTGTTAGAAGATGGAAATAGATGACATTTAAAGGATGTAGTAAAGTGTTGTTGTGTTAAACTCTTTGTATCCTTATGTGTTGAAGTAAATAGAGAGATTATGAAACTTGTGTAGTTTTCAGATCAACTCATGTTTGTGTGTTTAGATTGAACACAAGATGTCGCTGTTCTCTATCATTTTCACACTGACATTAATAAAACAATTCTGATATAAAACTAATAAGTTTATTTAGTGTTTTATAATCGGATTTAAAGAAAACTATATCTCTTTATCAGCTGATGACATTTTTCATTTCTTTCTGCTCAATGTTTGCTAAGCACATTTTTCAAAATAATGTTCATAAAATATTAAATATTATTCAAAAAATATTAAATTTTATAAATTAACCTGAATTCAGCAACATTTAGTGTATCAATAATCAATACAATTTCTGAAGTTAATTTACAACTCAAAAGTTTGTGAAATTAAACTTGCGTTATTAAATTTAATATTTTGAATATAATTATTTTATTAATGCCCAAGTTATGAATTAACAACAAATATTAAAGCTCTTAAAATCAACAAATAATATATAATATTATTTTAATAAAGAAATAAACGAATAAAGTTAGAAAAGCACAAATTTAAGATTTTTTTTTATTTTTTAACGTTTTATTTTGAAATCTTAGCCGTGTTATGTGACGTCATGATAGAATGTTTCTTGGCGCGCGTCGTTTAGAATCTTCACATATTTCACCTCAGAGAGAAAATAACATTTAATTTCATTTACTGCGATACAAAAGTAAAGGATTTACATCAGATAAACACTTTAAACTTCAACAACTCCGAGTTAACGTCGAATATTTCCACATTTAAAGCTGAAGAAGAAAACATGAAGACAATCCCAACAGGTAACGCATTATTATATAATATAACACAATTATTCATTATTATATAATATAACACAACATAATTATTCATTATTCTATAATATAACACAATTATTCATTATTATATAATATAAAACAATTATTCATTATTATATAATATAACACAATTATTCACTATTATATAATATAACACATTTATTCATTATTATATAATATATCACAATTATTCACTATTATATAATATAACACAATTATTCACTATTATATAATATAACACAATTATTCATTATTATATAATATAACACAATTATTCATTATTATATAATATAACACAATTATTCATTACATATTAGTATCATTTAATATGAAATCATACATCTATTCAATACTTTATAATAACTTTATTTATCCAGTTTTAGAAATATGCTTTAACATCAGTTTAATATCATTTCTATCATTTCATTTGTATTAATATTTTGCTTTGTAAATGTTTCTTGTTTTAAAACACATCATAAATATTTGTGTCCTCTTACACATTAGATTACATGCCTGTAATTCATTCGTTTGTAGCCCTGTAACAGTTCTCATGTAATAATGTCATGGCTTTATTTTCTTATTTACTCTTTCTTTATTTTTAGAAGAGCAGGCGCAGAGTAGACGCCTGTCAACCTTCTTCAGGAAAGTCTGGAAGACTTTGAGGAGGGACAACAGGAAGCCGGATCCACCTGACCTTCATCTCACTGATCCTGAGTCAGATCCATCCTGCCCCAGACCTGATGCTCCACAGCCTGATCCATCATCATCCGCACAATCCCAAGAGCTGGTCGAACATCAGCAGGAACCTGTCCCAGATCCATCTTATCTGATACTCACGGCAGAGGTTTATTTAACCGGCCCAACTCAATGTGAGCCAACTGTCAACAAAACATTGACATTGTATTTAGGGTGGCACCAGGATGACCAAGATCAGAATTGTCCATTATTCTCCTTGATTTTATTATTGCTATTATTACTGACTATATTTCACATAGATCCTGTAGATGAGGCTTTTAGAGATTATGTAATTGTTTCACCCATAATTGTAATCTTGACACATTTTTTATTAATTGTGCAATCCTTATTGTTTGTGTATAGCTTTGTTAAGAGCAACCAACATCTAATATATAAATATTTTCATGTTTTTCAGTTCCATTTGATTCATTTTATGAACTCAATGGAAAGAAGCTGAAAAGGGGAGTTTATACAGCCACACGTAAATCGGACGGACAAAAGGTGAGTTTGATTCTTCCACAATTCTTCGTTCATTTACAAATTTATGTAACACAAAAATGTTCTTTTTGCAGGTCACCATCAAGGTTGTACGCAAGAAGCCAAAGACAAAATATATTCAATGTGTAAGTTGAAGTTGTTTTTGAAATAATTTGAATCTATAAGTATAAAAAGAATGTATGTGAAATGAATTATATTTGATAGCATTTTTAGAGAAAGTATTTTTATAAGTTGTCTCAACCCACTGTCCCTTAAGATTGTCATTGTTTGTTGATTATTTCTCTAGCCTGGCTTCGATGCAACCGTTGACAGAAACGTCGCTGTTAATGTGCTGGTGTCAGGACAACAGAGATGCCAGCATGTTCTTCAGATGCATCGCTGGTTTGAGGAAGCAAAGAAAGTCGTCCTGATTTATGAAAGCGTTCATCCCGGCATGTCTTTGAGGAAATTCCTAAAGACTAACGGTGGACGTCTGGATGAAAGGATGGCACATGTCTTCTTTAAACAGGCAGCTTATGCCCTGAAGCACTGCTTTGACCGAGGCGTATTTCACAAGAGCATCACTAAAGACAAAATGATCATCAACACGGAGACACAAACGCTGAAGTTATGGCACTTCGGCAATGAAGAGGTCCTCAGCAATCATGGTAAGTGTGTACCCGTGTGTGCTGTGACGTGTCATCCTTTCACAGCAATGATTCTTTGTCTTATTTGTGAAAATCTCTTATATATGTTAACAGAACAGGACATCAGACGTCATGCTGAATTAGAAACAGTGTTGTCACTCGGCAAACTCCTGTACAAAATGATACAGGGAGGCAAGCCGTACAGGACCAAACTGGGACTAAAGACCAAACATCTGACATTTAACTCCAGCGTATCCAAGGGTGAGAGATGCACATGACAACGCTATTGTACCACATGAATACAACATTCATTACTAAACCAATTTTGTATGTTTTCACAGAATGCCGTGATTTCCTGACAGAGTGCTTGAAGAAGAATCCAGAGCAACGGATGAATCTACAGGAAATGATGTCACATGAATGGTTCAGTGGAGTGGAGGAAGGTAACGAAATATTGTGCATTAATTTATGTAGCGATATTTTACATTCTAGTCTTTAATGATATAATATTTATGATGCAATGGTTGATTGATAGGCACATCAACAAACTCAAACATTTCAGAGTCCGACCAAGCTTCTTCATCAGATCTGACAGAGAAGAAGATGCAAGAAGTAACTTTTATAGAGATTCGTAAAACTGATCGGCAAAAAGTAAGTGAGATGCAGATGCAGTATTATTTAAGCTTTCTAAAGGATTTCGGAATATGACTTCACCAGAATGGTTTATATTTGTAAAAATTTCAATTTCCGAGCGTTGCTATGAATTACTTAAAATAAGAATATCTGAAACAACAGATTCTCATTTGAAATGCTTTTTGGAAATTAAAAAAGGTCATCTAATCATTTGTTGTTCATTTCTCTAGCATGGCTCCTGCAAAAGCATCAAGAGAAGTGTCCCAAAAGCTGCAGGACAACTGTGGTGCCCTCATGTTCTGGAGATCCATCACTGGTTTAAGGAGCCCAAATCACATCTGATTCGTGAAAGACAACTATTCAAAAGCAACAAACTCCTCAGAATATTTAAAGGTAAGTGTGTACTTATGTGTGCTGTGATGCCCTGTCATCCTTTCATCCATTTCTCACACATGTTTCATGTTTGTGTTAACAGGACAAGAAATTAGATGTTTGGCCGATCAAGCATTCAGCAGATTTAACATCTGGTCTAAAAAAACTCAGGGATGCAAGTACTACAAGACCAAAAGTGCTTTAAAGAAGCGTGATCTCGAGTACGTGCCTGAGCCTGAGCCTGTGCCCGAGCCTGAGCCTGTGCCCGAGCCTGAGTCTCCCACGGTTCCTGGACATCGAATCTTGGTGGTCACACATGTGATCATACTTGGTTTCATGTTGGGTCTTAGCCACTTTAGTCATTAAGGTTTATTATTATTTCAGGATTTAATGTAAAAATATAGTGAATAATTATGTTTTATAGATAGAAGGTAAAATATAGATAGAATGTATTTGTTTAACTTAATAATACTTAGGATGTATTTTAGCTGGTATATTTAGTTATATTAGTCGTTAGCTGACTCTAATAAAGAGCTAAACAATCGTTCTCATGTTTTCTGTCTGTCTTCTCTCTCTCTTTACTTCATCTTACATGCATGAGATCTGCTGACTTTATCCTCTGAAGTCACTTTAGCTCAATTCTGAGCACTGTTTGTGCAACATTTAATACTGAATACTTCACCTCTTTTCTGAGCTCTTATTTTCTTTTTTCATCATCTCATGTTATCTTTTCTAAATAAATTATTTACTTTAACTCTTCAATTATTGTGAAAATACTTCTTAAAGAAGTTAACCATGTATTTAGTTGTAAAATAGTTAATGTTCGGTAGGGTGGGAATGTTTTTTAGACAAAATTACTTCAAATTCAGAGAACAAAAGATTTGTAAAGTTAATGTTAACCTTAAAAAGGAAAATACTGTCATTCTTTATTCACACCCTTGTCGTTTGACCCTCTTTCTAACACTGAATACAAAGAAGATATTTTGAGGAACTGGCACACATTCGCTTGTATTGTTTTTATGTTCCTCCAACAGAAATGTATGCGTGCCTCAGCTATTTGGTTACCACAATTCTTTAAAAAAAAATTTTTTTCAAATCTAATGCATATAATTCAACTGATATAGAAAATATTTCATAT